>OZ010713.1:590280-648738 GCA_963932345.1 Ophion ventricosus
TCCAGACACCAGCGAGAGTTACGAGCTCGTCCACGAACGTGATCTGCGAACATAGGGAGGAAAAAAAAAAGTAACGTGGTTTTAGTAAGGTATAGAAACAATTTGGTTGATTGAATGTACGGCGAAGCGAACTCTTGGCTTTCGATTTAAGAGTATTAATTGGGGCAGACCCGAGTAGACGGGCAAAAAAAAAAAAAAATCCGTGATTTTTGGGGAATTATCTCAAAAAGTATTTGTCCGATTTCATCCAAGATTGTTTCATTCGAAAGTATAAATATTGAGGTATATTGACAATTTTTTTTTTATAAATGATAAATGACTGCATGTTTGGATGTCGGTTGATCTGAAAGAAAAATTTCGCAAAGATTGTAATGTAAGCTCTTCGCATCGTAGGTTTTATCTCTTTATTCAATTATTCTTTTTTTATGGTCGAAAAATCGGAAATTCAGATTGAAAAATGAACGTAAATTTCAATCAGGTGTTCTTCTGTAATTTTTTTTATTCTACGTTGCGAAGGACTACCATTTCGATTTTTTTTCCAAATTTCTGTTCCTACACCTCAATATTTATACTTTCGAATAAAACAAACCTAAATGAAATCGGACAAATAATTTTGAGATAATAATTCCCAAAATTGGCCTATTTTTTTCCACCATCATTGGGCTAAAAGTACATTTTTTTATTTTTCATTTCAGACGATTATAGTAGCAAGAACCGACCGAACTAATCGACCATGCAGCAACGGTGACACTTTGTTTAAATGATAACTTTATTGTTCGTCAATAATTTTCAATAGAAAAAAAAAACCAAAACTCGACAAGACTATGTATTAATTGTGTGTAAAATCCTGACATCGTCATCTCGATACTCTCATTAGAAAAAAAAAATAATCCGACCTTTTTTTTTGAGCCTCAAGCTAATACAAACCCGTTAATGAGCTCGATTGCGATTCGTAACATTGTGGCGCTGTATTTCGAATGAATTTTCAATGTGAGCTTGCTGTTTCGTCGCGATAACGGGTACGATATTTTTTATTAGTTTCTATATCTGGCTTAAAGCCAATGACAAATGTATTCCCCAAGAGGAAACTTGAGCTTTATCTGTCGATTTTTTTCGCGAGTATTTTTTTATACCGGTTTTTCTTAAAAATACCGACCGAACAAAGAATACATTGATACAAAAATATCGTTATCGCGATGTTCTGCACGGAAATACCTTACACGAAATGCAAGTAAAAGGACGAGGTAATGAATTTCCATATATATCAAGTCCGCGGGTAGTCTCGAATACCATAAGTAATTGCCAAATAAAATCTCAATTTTTCCATCAAGCCGACGAGACCATAGGTATTTTTATCCTCCTACTCTCTCTCTCTCTCTCTCTCTCTCTCTCTCTCTCTCTCTCTCTCTCTCTCTCTCTCTCTCTCTCCTCGATCTCCATCTCTCCCCCTCGCGCCATTGACTTTAACGCGAAATTTTTTATCGTCTATTCGGGATCGCTGGGGGAACGCGAAATCCTGCATTCTCGGATGCTTATCGGTCCGGCAAATCCCGATGACCAAAGGAATACTGGTATACACGCATACACGTTGTGTACACGTATGTAGTGGTAGTCGTGCACAGAAAAGCCTTTTGCACCAAAAAAAGAGGAGAGGAGGGAGAGGGGAGAGAGACAGAGAGAGAGAGAGAGAGAGAGAGAGAGAGAGAGAGAGAGAGAGAGAGAGAGAGAGAGAGAGAGAGAGAGAGAGAGAGAGAGAGAGAGAGAGAGAGAGAGAGAGAGAGAGAGAGAGAGAGGGAGAGTGAGTGAGTGAGTGAGTGAGTGAGTGAGTGAGTGAGTGAGTGAGTGAGTGAGTGAGTGAGTGAGTGAGCGAGCGAGCGAGCGAGAGAGAGAGAGAGAGAGAGAGAGAGAGAGAGAGAGAGAGAGAGAGAGAGAGAGAGAGAGAGAGAGAGAGAGAGAGAGAGAAAGAACGTTCCACAGCTGCCTGACAGCACCGTGCATAAAGTTCAGTACAACACCTTATATAGCATAAGTTCATACAAATTGTTTTACAATCATTATCTTAGAGCTATGACTAGTAATACTAACTATAAGAAAAATTAAGATTATAAAACAAAAGAAAGAAAAACTAACTCTAGACTATAGCAACAAAAGAAAGATTTACCCCATTCATATTCCATTCTACCCATTCAATGGGCTAAGCAGCAGTTCAAACCTCATAATGTGCTTGAATTTTTGTTTGACTCAGCGAGTGAGTGAGTGAGTGAGTGAGTGAGCGAAGTGAGTGAGTGAGAGAGAGAGAGAGAGAGAGAGAGAGAGAGAGAGAGAGAGAGAGAGAGAGAGGAGAACGTTCCACAGCTGCCTGAGAGCACCGTGCATAAAGTTCAGTACAACACCTTATATAGCATAAGTTCATACAAATTGTTTTACAATCATTATCTTAGAGCTATGTCTAGTAATACTAACTATAATAAAATTAAGATTATAAAACAAAAGAAAGAAAAACTAACTCTATACTATAGCAACAAAACAAAGATTTAACCCATTCATATTCCATTCTACTCATTCAATAGGCTATGCAGCAGTTCAAACCTCATAATGTGCTTGAATTTTTGTTGACTCATAAACTGTCTCACATCATACGCAATTGCATTCCACTCATAGCACGCAGACGTAACAAAAGATCGTAAATCGTAATTTGTGCGACAAGTTGGGATAACAAAATCATCACTTCTCAGCGGCCGCCGCAGTGATCTTTCAGGTATGCTCACAGGCCGTACAAATCGTTGGATCAAATATTCGGGTTGTTTATTTGCACACGTCGCAAAAATGAAAGTCACTAACGTTAGCTTCCGGCGTTCAGCAACCTTCAGCCATGCTAATCTTTGAAAATATGGTGTGATATAAATACGAGAGAGAGAGAGAGAGGGGGAGGGAGAAATGGAAGGAGTACTGGGACCATAAATCACGAAAGCACGGTCACTTTTATTTTGCACAGCCTCCAGACTCATTAAGGTACATATAAATAAGAGAGAAAGAGAGAGAGAGAGCGGTCCAGGTCCGAGTTGGGCCGGATGTAGTGTTCACTCATCCGCATGATCCAGGCCATTTTTTATCAAATGTATCATCTGTCTCTTACTCTGCTGTTGTACCTGGATTCATGCTCTTCTTATCTTCTCTATCAACCCCCTGAAACCCCCTGAAAACATGATAACATTTTTTTTTATCACGTTTTCCTTCGCACAACATTCACGGATCTTTCTTTCATTGGAATGTTTTTCTCAGTATAGGGCACCGTTATGGAAATAATGGTTTTCGCCTTTGATGCAAAAAACTGTGGAATAACAAGCCTGGGCGTTACGGTGAATCCGCAGACTCAATGTATCCGTCACGTTTGAAAAAAAAATTGAAAATAAATGAATAAAAATAAGTCGGTAATAACCTGAGGCTGTGAGGCATTTTTACTATGTTAAAAAAAAAAAGTTTCGACCGAATGCACGAGGGATTGCGAGAGCTGAAATGGAACAAAGCCAGAGACTGCGGACGTGAGGGAGAGACTCGCGTACATTGATTATGACGGTGGCTACGCGAAAACCGGTCGTCAAAGCAACCGTAGATGCATCCGGGTCGTCCTGGAAAAAGGTTTTCCCCAGATGTTCCGAGTTTCACCGGGAGCTTCTGCCCTCGACAGATTTCCCAACATGCACTGTATAAAATACGACCATCCGGGCTCCCAAATGTAACGTGACGTTGACTGGCGCCTGAATTCGGATACACTCTCGTAGATAGAATCACATGCAACGAAAATTTGTCCATTTGCCCGATGCACGTATTAACTAATTCGTCTTGTATTAACTAATTCGTCTTCGAATTTGAATGGAAATAATGACACACCGATCATGAAAAGCCCGAAGAGTTTTTGGAATATTTGTTTTTTTTTTGTTTCTTCTTTTTTTGAGTCTTGAAAGACTCAAAATTTCCACAAGGAAATAGGTTTTGGTAATAATGTTACGGTTGAGGTAATGGACAATCGATGGAAACGAGGATCTAGCCACGTTACGAACATTTTCACAATTGAACCATCGTAATATTGGGAACGAAATAACGGTAAGAAAAATCTTGAAAATTATCGTCCAGGTAGTGCTTTCACCGTAGAACTCGTGAATGTGGAGCGTTTGCAGCCTACGCGAACTTTGAACGATACTCCTGCGCTTGAGAGGGATATATTGAGTGAAGTAAAAAGTTCTGAGCGTTTTCCGCTAGATGTCTTTAGTGAGCCATATCTCACGATGTATACATCGCAGAGGGTCATACTATACGGCGATTTAAAGGTGACGTTACGCTTGAAAAAAAGTTCTTTGACAGTTTTGTGTTTGGTGAAGCCAGTTGTGTGTTACAGCGTTCCAAAATGGAGGTAAAAAAAGAGAAAATTCGATACATTCTTCAGCACCACTACGACCAAGGTGGAAAGGTGGAGCAGGCGGCCAAAAAAAATTGTGCTGTTTATGGAGCCAATACTGTATCGAATGTAACAGCAAAGCGGTGGTTTCAACGATTCCGTCCTGGTAATATGGCCGTCGAAGATGAGGCACGCTCTGGTAGGCCAATCGTCGAAAATGTCGATAAAATCATGGAAGTCGTCGAGTCGGACCGGCATGTGAGCACTTTATTCCATTGCCCAGCAACTGAAGATTAGCCAGAAAACCGTTTGGAACCATTTGCACAAGGCTGGTCTCAAGAAGAAGCTCGATGTATGGGTGCCACATGAATTGAAGCAAAAGAACCTTTTGGATCGAATTGATGCCTGAAATTCTTTGCTGAAACGTAACGAAATCGACTGATTTTTTAAGCGGATGGTGACTGGCGATGAAAAATGGGTCACATACGAGAACAACAGCCGAAAAAGATCGTGGTTCAATCGCGGTGAGCCGGCCCAAACGATCGCCAAGCCCGGATTAACGGCCAAGAAGGTTTTGCTGTGTGTTTGGTGGGATTGGAAGGGAATCATCCACTATGAGCTGCTTCCATCGGGCCAAACACTCAACTCGGACCTCTACTGTCAACAACTGACCAGATTGAAGCAGGCGATCGACCAGAAGCGGCCATAATTGGTCAATAAGAAGGGTGTTGTGTTCCATCAAGACAACGCCAGGCGCGCACATCTTTAACGACGCGTCAGAAGCTCCGAGAGCTTGGATGAGAGGTTTTATCGCACCCGCCCTATAGTCCAGACCTGGCACCAAGCAATTATCATCTTTTCAAGCATTTGCAAACTTTTCTCGATGGTACAAAACTGGGCCTCAAGAGAGGCTTGTGAAAATGAGCTGGTCAAGTTTTTTACCAATAGGGATGAGGACTTCTTCAATCGCGGAATTATGATATTGCCTTCAAAATGGACAAAAGTTATCGAACAAAACGGCGCATATTTCATCTAAATCGAATAATCCTAACTATGTTAATTTCATCGTCGAAATAAAGCGAAAAAACGCTCAGAACTTTTTACTTCATCTAATATTACCGACTTCGGGTCTGAGCCATAATTCAATTCGAAGGCGTAAGAGTAGTGTCAGGTCGGTTGCTGCTTCGATTGATCGCTGACAGTGATGGAGTGTACTTTTGAACTATGCGTGGGCAGTCTATACACCCCAGTCACGCACTCAGATAAATGTATATAAATGTATGATATCTTTAACTATATTTTATATTTTTCCTGCAAGGCACAATAATATTTTATAGCCATGGTTACTACTCAAAATATAGTACTGCTTATTGACATTGTCAACCGCAACTAACAATCTCACAAGCACGCGTTGATTGTTCATTACTATATCATATAGTAGGCGTTCATAAAATGAATATTTCCTCACACTATCAAAAAATAACTCGCCCAAGACCCTAATAGTGAACAGGACTGAAATACATCGATAAAAATGTTGCTTGTAATTAGAGATCATGTTTATATTGATATATTGTATGATACGTCTACTAAATGTACAGAATATTTCATAAATCCAAAATGAAAGAAAATACTCGATTCATTCTGCCTCAATGATTTTTTTAGCATTACGTCTTCGCTATAAGATTACCATCATTTTTTTGTTTTAGTATAGTCACTTTTCGTAAGTTCTTGTGACAAATTACTGTACCGATTGTGCGGCAGCCGAATAAATTTTTCTCGGTACTTTGTTCGGTTCGGTCGGTTCGACTTTTTACTACAAAATTCAAAATATAATTTAAATACAATTATTCGTGACTGTTTCATTAACTTTTCCCAATTTCCGTCATTTTCAATTACCTAAATATACTTTTTTAACTGAAAATAGCGATAATTTTTTTTCGCACAGTTTTATTATGTCTTCTTCCAAACTTCGTTTGAAAATTGAAAATCGGTTGAACGGTCGCAAAAATACAGTTTTTTATTTAAAAGATTAGCTTTTTGCCGATTGTTTCCGTTTTTCAGGCTTTAAATAGATTTTTCGCTAATTAAATATTAATTAAAATAGATGTCTCGCACACCATTCTCTTCCTTATGAGAAAAACGAAGAAATTCGTGTATGAGAAAGTCCATTTATCCCGACAGGATCGGTTTTATGATCAAGAAAAGCGTGGGGTCCATATACATCCCAGTCATGCGTTTGAAGGTAAAAAAAAAAAATGAGTTATAAGCTCTAGGGTTAATAATTGTGATGAAATGCTCATCGGAGCACGACGACGCGACGTCAAAATGTTTCAGTGCGTGTCATTTCGCGCTCGATATTTGCAAACTCGTCGACGAAAATTGTAGGTACGATGGAGCTTCCCAATCACTACTTTACACCATTTTATCCGCATTTTAATTGCCTATTATCCACTTTTCTTGATTAGTCGTTCAATCAAAGTTAAACGACGCAGCGAGAAACATCGAGCAGTGGTTTTTTTTCCCAAAGTTTTTTGCAGTTAAACACCATTAGAGAATGGCAGGATTTATAAACCCGCGTAATTGAACGAGCTACGCTAACAGTCGTTCAGTTTCGGTATTGGCGTATATATGCGCACATATGTTTTTTTTTTACTTTTTTTTAAATTTATTTGGATTCCCAGTCCCATTATCCGAAAATGGAGCAAGCTCGATGGGTCGATTCCGAGCGTGAGGTTTGCTGATCGTGTAGTAGCTTCCGTCGCGCGCTTTTTCATTCGAGCAGTGTTGAAAAAAAAAAAAAAACAGAGGAAAAACAATGGGAACTTGCCGGAGGGCTTGAACGTTCGCGGATTGCCGCACCGATTAATTAGCCGATTCCATTTTCGTTTTCAATGCGAAAAAAATATGGTCTACGTATCACTTATACACGAAGATATAATTGGACGGATAAGCGCGTTTGTAGATGTACTCGTCATCAACCGAACGATGTTTACCAGGTGTACAAGTATGAAATGCGGATTTCAGACAACAGATGGTGCTCCAATGCTCCACAGTTTGTGCTCCAAAGATTTGACACTGCGCCATTTTGTTGCGTCATCGACAAGTGTCAGACGCGCACGAGTGATAAATTGGAAAAGTGTGGGCATGGTGTTGTGTTGTTGTGTTCAATATGTCGAAATTTATACCGAACAAAGAGCATTAGCGGACAGCATTAATTTTTTGTTTTCATTTGAAGAAAACTGCTGCTGAATCGTACCGATTACTTCGAGAAGCTTATGGTGAACATGCTCCATCGCAAGATACGTGTGAACGATGCTTTCGGCGTTTCAAAAGTGGTGACTTCGATGTTGCAGACAAGGAACATGGAAAACCGCCAAAAAAAATACGAAGATGTGGAATTGCAAGCATTGTTGGACGAAGATGATTCGCAAACACGAAAACAACTCGCCGAGCAATTGGGCGTTAGTCAACAAGCTGTTTCCAATCGGCTACGAGAGATGGGAAAGATTCATAAGACCGGTAGATGGCTACCACATGAGTTGAACGACAGGCAAATGGAAAAGCGCAAAAACACATGTGACATTTTGCTCGCTCGGTACAAAAGGAAGTCGTTTTTGCATCGTATAGTTACAGGGGATGAAAAGTGGATTTATTTTGAGAATCCCAAGCGCAAAAAATCATGGGTAGACCCAGGCGCACCATCCACATTGACCGCAAGACCGAATCGCTTTGGCAGAAAGACGATGCTCTGTGTTTGGTGGGACCAGAGGGGAGTGGTCTATTATGAGCTGTTAAAACCTGGGGAAACGGTTAATACTAAACGTTGTCAACAACAATTGACCGATTTGAAGCGTTCGCTGCTTGAAAAAAGGCCAGAATACCGAAAGAGGCAACACAAAGTCATTTTTCTTCATGACAATGCTCCATCACATACGGCAAAACCGGTTCGCGACACGTTGGAAGCACTCAGCTGGGAAGTTCTACCCTATGCGGCTCACTCACCAGACTTGGCTCCTACCGATTACCACTTGTTTGCATCGATGGGTCACGCACTTGCTGAGCAGCGCTTTGGTTCGTACGAAGATGTGAAAAAAATGGCTCGATGAATGGTTCGCAGCAAAAGGAGAAGATTTTTACTGGCGTGGTATTCAGAAATTGCCCGAAAGATGGGAAAAATGTATAACAAGCGATAGAGCATACTTTGAATCCAGCACTTTTTATCATTCTTCCGAATTTAACGTGTTTTTTTTTAGAAAAAAAATCCGCATTTCATACTTGTACACCTGGTATGCTGTATCAAACTTCAAACATATAAAACGCACGAAAACCCGTTTCATTAGACACGAAGAACTATGGTGAAGGAGATGCCTATTCCGGTAAAATCCAATAATTGCGATCCTTACATTTTTTTTTCAGTACCCCTTTGTAGGTCTTCTTGCTGGCGTTTACGATTCCGTCGCTTTTCACTTTAACCGCGCACCTGTCACATCACTATTTTCCATTCCTTGGATAGACGGCACACCGCGAGATGTCATCCACAGTTACACCTCTCTGATCCAACACTTTATCACATCAGCACACGATATATTTACACGGTTTTTTTTTACACGTTGCAAGCTAGTGCGCGGCTAAACCAATCACCCAACCAAGTATTGGCCCAGGCCAACGTTGCCTCGACGTGCCTACTTATCACTCATACACGAAGTTATAATTGGACGGATAAGCGCGTTTGTAGATGTACTCTTCATCAACCACACGATGTTTATGCTCTATCAATCTTCAAGCATATAAAACGCACGAAAACTTGTTTCTTTAGACACGAAGAACTATGGTGGCCTATTCCGGTAAAAACCAATAATTGCGATCCGTACATTTTTTTTCTTCCGTACCCCTTTGTAGCTCCTCTTGCTGGCGTTTACGATTCCATCCCTTTTCACTTTAACCGCACATACCTGTCACATCACTATTTTCCGTTTCTTGGATAGACGGCACACCGCGAGATGTCGCCCACAGTTACACCTCTCTGATCCAACACATCACATCAGCACATGATATATTTACACGGTTTTTTTTTTTTTACAGGTTGCAAGCTATTGCGCGGCTAAGCCAATCACCCAACCAAGTATTGGCCCAGGCCAACGTTGCCTTGACGTGGGAAGATCGCCGAAGCCGCGCGCGCCAACACGTTCGTCCGACTGACTGTCTTCCTTCCCAAAACGCAATGACCGCAGACCGAACAAAAAAAAAACCAGCGAGTCTTCCTTCACCAGAAAGAAGACTTGAATCACTTGAATTCTTATTGGGAACGGGAATACGGAGAATCTTAAGCCGCGAAGTTGGGCGCACGAGTGAAACGAAGCAAAGATGCCGGTACAATGATTTCGCACGTATACTACCGAAGAGTGGGAATAGACGACGTAGAGGCGCTGTTGAATCGCTCGGAACATAAGAGAGCGAGGATTTCACGTATAGAAGGGACATGGAGACCGACAGCCGTAGGCTAGGGGAGTTACGGGACGAATGAGACGAGCAAAGACGAACGAAAGCAGCAAGAATGAGTGAGAGAGCGTGAGAGCGTGATGGAGGGGGAAGTGAAAAAGAGAGGAGGGGAAAATGAATGGCGCGTAGTCTCGCTTCGGTCTCGGGATATAACTGAATGGTTCGTCGTGTTACGGCCACTGTGACCCGTGGACCCCCGGCAACAAATTCCAGGTGCCTATTTCCAGAATCGTCTCTGTGTGTCGGGTGATCCACAAGCTCTCGCTTCTCGTTCACTTTGCCAGCCACTTTTCTCTCTCTCTCTCTCTCTCTCTCTCTTTTTTGCCAAAGCGCGTTTCTCTATTTTTGTCTGGCTAAATTGCGCCAATTTCGACGCCTTCCTCGCGAAGATGACAACGACAACTACGACAACGACGACGACGATACATCGTTCTGAGTACCGTTGCTTCTGTACACACGGTAGACCCGTGACACTCCTCCCCATCTAATAGAAGCGACGAGGAATCTTCTTGGATAGCCTTCAAGTTCCTTCTTCCATTCGTTGTACTTTGGAAGTCTACCAACAATCTTGATTCCAACATTCTCTAACCACTTCCGTGCGTCGAGTCTTTACGGTTATAACGAAAAATCGTATGATCGAACGTAGCTATCGGGGTTGAAGGGTCAATCTCCAGATTCACGAATATCCGATGGACACATGTGTGACGCCTAACAAATGCGCAAAATTTCATGCACTACAAATTCAATTGCATTGTTTTAACACAGCTACATGTGTTGCTACTTTTTGGTCACTTTTTCCACATTTCCGAGCGTGTAATTTTCAGATTCGCTTGATGCGTTTTGTATTAGGTGACGCCCATTAATTACGTGAGCTCCAAATGGCGGGGGGGGGGGGGGGGGTATCTGGCAAAATCTCACCAAATCTCATTTAGAGGGAAGGGCGGTCAATAAAAATCTCACGTAAACTTTTTAATTCGAAAAAAAAATACAATTATAACCTTTTATAAGGTACAGGGTGCAAATATGCACATCGTAAAGCTTAAATTATTCTAGAAGGAAAAATATTTTAAGAAAACATGAATAAAATCTCCAGATATTACACAAAGTGCGATCTATTTCATGGCATTGAAAATGTAATCAGACTTTTCGGATGATAATGAAAAAAGTACGTGCAAGTCATATGAGTTGCTTTCTCTCTCTTTCTCACTCTCTCAGTCTCTTCTCACATTCTCACTCTCGCGGTCTATCACACACATGATCACGTTATCGGATCCTCACTCTCTCACTATCCATACATCCATCCATCAAACCCAAACAAACTTCGACCCAAACAAACTTCAACCTAAACAAACCCAAACCCAAACAAACCTAAACTCAGACAAACGTCAACCCAAACAAACCCAAACCCAAAAAAACTTAATCCCAAACAAAACCAAACAAACTTAAACCCAAACAAACTTGAAACCAAACGAACCTAAACCCAAACAAACTTGAAACAAAACAAACCTAAACCCAAACAAACTTAAACCCAAACAAACGTAAACCCAAGCAAACTTAAACCCAAACAAACGTAAACCCAAACAAACCCAAACCCAAACAAACTTAAACCCAAATAAACTTAAACCCAAACAAACTTGAAACCAAACAAGCTTAAACCCAAACCCATACAAACCCATTAACATTGTAATGTACACACCAAAATTGAAACTTACAATAACTTGTAACCACAAATGAATCTAGATGTGATGCAGCATTTTTCAACAAATCACAGGCATTTAGCATGTCGCAGCTAAATTGAATTTGGAAGTGTGACCACGAAGGGTTAAGCGCATGTTTGAAGTTTCCATCGTTGGAATGCAATGAACATTAATATTTCCGAATTCCTTTAATTTCTTTAGACAGATTTTGCCTAAAAAAATCCTTCAACCATTTTTTTAAGATATTGATTTAGCAATTCGGAAATGATTTTGTACGAAGACAACATTTCGCCTACACATGGAATCAAACCTACAACCTCTGGTCTTCAAGCATGACCATCGTACCTTGGGGAACCAGTTTCAAACGGTTGGCTCTAGCCCGGAAGACAAGGAGACGAGAAAAGAAAGCGAGCAAGTCCCGAAGGATGAGGGCCATCCCCCATCGCTGATTTTATCCAGATGGTGTCCACGACGAAGAAACAAACGAGAATTGTCACAATTCCTAGTGGGCCAAGCCCTACCGCTCTACCCTTTTTCCATTACCGTCTAGGTTACGTGGCCCTTGTACAAGGTGTCCTGTCTCATTCTACGTGCAACTCTTCCGTTGTCCGATTCCTTTACGTGTGATGGTGTCATTCATTTCTCGAAAATACACAAAACCCTGCCACGAATGTACGTACTTGTGACCTACATAAGCCGTTGATGGACGCACACACGATGCGAAGAGTTTCCACGATCCTGAGGAAGCCACCGTGCGAACTGCCCACCAAAATCCGGGACACTTCCACTCGTCAGCCTGCCAGCTTGAGGCAAGGGACGAGACATCCTTGTGACCACGTCACAAGGATGTCTCGTCCCTTGCCAGAAGCACCAAGTGTGCTTTGTTCATTTAACGGGCAAATAGGAAGCTTCCTTTACGAGGCAGTGAAGGAAACACCGCGGCAAAGGGCTCGCATCGCTTGGTCCCGTTCGTTAGTGAGTCCACCAAAGCGAAGATGAGAGAAGCTCATTGGTTGATTTTTCCTGGCTCCGCTCATCTCCGCTTTGGTGGATGATAGCCCTTAAAGGAACCATCACCGGGTCGTCCTGTCTTTCCCGTTAGTCCTACACCGTTTTCAACAAAATCATTGTGCTTTGTGCGCTATAGCTTTGCGCTTTGTTTGACAAACGACAACGACCGCTTTGATGCAATCAACGCACGCGTATGAGTACTCGGAGGATAGGAAAACACGTCTGTACGTTTGAGAGCTTTCGAGCTGGAGTGCAAAAGAAGGTTTCGCGATCAATGCGCGGTCAACGGACTCTCTTGCTTTGCCATTAGTACCGCTGCTGCTCTCTCCAACTCATATTGATTTCACGTCACTCCAAGAGATGAGATTAACGGGCTCAAGGTGGTAGAGAAGTTGAGATAAAATATTTTATGAAAAATCAGAACTACCGCTTAACTCGCTGCACATCAAAATCTAATTTTTAACATTTGCACCTTACGGACAGATGTTCAACGAAAAAACTTCATCACCGTTGAGTTCGGCCGTGCTACTCGATTTCGAGGATAAATTCGATACCACCCTCTGCGTATCGTCAGAGAAGGTTATATCGCAAGGCTTGTTGTCTTTTCTGCGTTATCATGCTACGTAACTGTTTTCTCTGCGCTCGCAGTTTCGTTCCTTCGAGGGAAGTATGGGGCGGTTGTTTCCCTTGGATGCTCGCCAATCTCAACGGGGTGGTGTCTCTTCCCGAACGAATAAACGAACGAACGTCGAGTTCCATAGCTACGGGCTGCAACACGGATGAGGTGCCGCTTGGGGGTGGTGGAAGAGGGAAGGGAGGTTGGTGCAGAGGCTGGTGAAAACGTTCCTCGGTATTATTCGGCTTGTATATACATACGTGTATAAGAGGACGCGCCCTGGTTGTCGTCACGCCAGCACGCGTCGCTCGATACTATCCTCGCAGGATTCTCTCCTCTGTAGCTGCCGAGTACCTACCCAACACCAACTACCTCTTGGTTCTCTACGAGGCCCTTCACGTTTTCTCTCACGGATCGTACGTACGAATGAACGGGGGATTTATGCTCGCGCGAATCATAGTCTCCGGATGGTCAATTTTCCGAGGTGTCGATTTACCTCCGTCGTCATAAACCTTCGTACCTTCCATCGTAGACCAGACGTCAATTATTGGATTTATGCTTAATTCCGTAGCGAAAAAAAAGCGATTTTCATCAACTAGGCTCCATTCTGTTCAATGACTTTATGCCATATCTCCATGGGCTTTATTAACCCTCTTTCATAGAAGTCCTAAGATCTTTGGGCAAAGAAGCCATCCAAGTGGCTTTTTTGGATGTCCAGGGAACTGAAGGTTTTATTATTCAAACTGTTCTGTAGCGCAGGGAACAAGTGATAGTCCGAAGGTGCAAGGTCCTGACTATACGGTGGATGCCCCGAAACATCTCATCAAAGCCGCAGTAACTTTTGCCGGGTCATCAGAGAAACGTGTGATCTAGAGTTGTCCTGGTGGAACACTTCGCCCGGTTCGCCAATTTGGGCAGTTTCTGATCGATTGTTCGCTTTAATTTGGCCAGTTGTCAGCAGTACTTGGTCGAGTCAATCGTTTTGTTGGGTGGCAGTAACTCATAATAGACGATTTCTTTCCAAATCCACCAGATACATAGGATGACCTTCTTCGGGTGTAATGCAGCCTTTACAACCATCTGAGCAGCCTCCCCCAGCTTCGACCATGATCTTTTTCGACTGACATTGTTGTAGACAATCCACTTTTCATCGCCTGTAATCATTCGCTTTAAAAATAATTCGTTTTGATGACGATTGAGCAGCAAGTCGCAAGCTGAAATTCGGCATTCTCTTCGTACATGGCGCGTATATTTTTGTGAGTTTGCAAGGCGTTTTTGCCTTGTCGCAAAACAAAAATGAGAAATGCATTGAAAATAAACGTTTTATCCTTCGACGCTTAAAATCCAATTAAACTTTCTATACGTCACAGATCTCCATGGGCACTTGTTCAAAATGTCGGGACAAGTTTCAGCTTTGACTGAAATATACGACACATCGTATGGTTGAGGCATGTGCCAACGGAGAAACAACTGTAAACGAAGACTGACAGAATTATGCATAGACTCAATACTTTGTACACTCGTTACATTGATGCCGCCAATAACACTCGCATCGTGTCTAGCCCGGGCCAACCCAATTATCCTTCCCTTATCAATTTGTATACGCGAGCTCTCCGTTGGCATATACTCTGCAAAGCGTCTCTCGTGTATACTCGGAGGCTGATAGCTCACAGAGAGTACATACGAAAGGAGACCGGCCGCGATTGAAGTAGAATGAACGGGGGCGTAAACGCAGTTACGAAGCGAGGCCAGGTACAGAAGCACATTGAAGTTGCGCGTATGGCTGGAAAAGCGGAGGTTCTTCCATATATACGTGTGTCACGGGGTGTGAGGGAAAGGATTGCAGAGTGAGACGTGGAGTTCACAGGTGAAGTGGATGGGTTGGAAACTCGTTCTCTCGAGCTTTTACCTCTCTCGGTGTGTTAATCGTTGCAGAATGTGTGCCGTACTCTTCTTCCACTTTCTCTGTCTCTGTCTCTCTCTCTCTCTCTCTCTCTCTCTCTCTCTCTCTCTCTCTCTCTCTCTCTCTCTCTCTCTCTCTCTCTCTCTTGCCCATACGCGCATACACATCCTAGCTTTGATCGAGTACAAAGAGAGGACGCCCGCAAATATACACATCAAGCGCGGAGCTTTCCTTTGCCGAATGGCCAAAAAGCGCCCTTACGACAGACACTTCCTGTACGCAGATATGATACACACAGGCTATCAGTATACTGGCTCGAAACTTTTTCTATGAAAGGATTGTCTCACTCTCTCGTAGCTTTATACCGCGGTTTTCATACAACTACTAGCCTACATGACGAAATTGCGCGTGTGTTATTCTACTTCTTTATTTGGAGGACCTCTTTGTGGTGAGCCTTTTTCAAAGCTTCGAAACATTTTTGTCTCGGCTGGCAATTTAAAGACTTGATGGTTCGATCAACTTTGGTCGATTTGAATACATCAGGATTTGCATTTGTTTGGGTTTGATTGACTTAGATGCATCATGCTTGGCATTTGTTTGGATCTCTTTGGGTTTGATTTTTATGAATATATCATTATTTGCATTCGTTTGGGTCTGTTTGGGTTTCATTGGTTTGAATATATCACCATTTGTACTCATGGACAGAGACAAATTCTTGATTACAGTATTTTCCAACGAACATGGCAAACCCGGTGAAAACAATTTACAAAATATCCTTTCTTTATTTCTTACTTTTTCTCTCTCATTGTTTATCTTCTTTCTTGATCAAATCCTAAAGTCCACGCGGACGAAGACGTGGGCAAAAGCTAGTAATTAATAATTATTTCGGGGATAATGGAAACCCGAGTCAAAATTTTCGAGCCGCGGTCAATCTGCAAAAATAAAGGCCTCCTTACGCGAGCAGAGATCGGCGATAGCAGATCATCGGGTGCCTAAACGAGGGTACAATGTTTGAAATACCAATACGTTAAGGTCTCCGATGAACCTCCTGAATGGCAGAAACTGGACATTGTCACTCAAAGGGGGCCAATGCAGAGCGCAACTGAACCTGCGAAACCTCAGGTAGGCCTACTTCGAGCGCTCCCGCAGACCCTACTGGGCCGAACCTAGAGTTTGGCCTACTGTAGGCGCACTGTAGACCCTCCGGACCCTCAATTCAGCGAAAACGTATTTATTTCGTCATCGAATGGGTTACCGATCAGGCCACAATGGAGTGTTGATGGAGGAGATATCAAATTTGGGCTGAAAGCAGGTTAGGTGGACTCGAGGCAACGGACTTGAGATCGAAAGCATGTTACGGAGGCCTGTGTTCTGTACGTTTCACTGAAACTGGGGGTCGAAAGAAGGTTTGGGAGAACTAACAGAGGCTACACCGGACCAAATGGAGGCCTCTTCGTGTCACTGAACTTGACAAATGGGATTTGGTAGGTTCAACGGAGATTGGCGGATTGTGCAATACAAAAGGAGTCCTGCGAGTGACTCATCATCGCCCAGCCTAAACGGCTAAAGGTAGAAATGTATAATTTGGAGAGGGTGTTGATTTTATATTGGAGGCATCGTTTGAGAAGGGATTTCTCGAAATTCAACCTCTGAGGGGTTGGCAAAGGGGGTGCCAGTCCTGACTGACTGATTGACTGACTGACTGACTGACTGACTCATCATCGCCCAGCCTAAACCGCTATAGGTATAAACGTATAATTTGGAGAGGGTGTTGATTTTATATTAGAGGCATCGTTTAAGAAGGGATTTCTCGAAATTCAACCCCTAAGGGGGTAGCAATGTTTGTATGGGAAAATTATATTCCTTGCGTGTATCGACTTGAAACTTGGAACATAAGTACCTTAGAAGGTGTTGAAGTGTATTAAGAAAGGCTTTTTCGAAATTCAACTCTTAAGGGAGTGATATGGGGTGTAAAAGTTGGTATGGAAAACTGAGTTGTTTACGAACATAGAGCGAATCGTGCGTTAATAAGGGTTACGCCCTTACGCTTGCCACGAGAAGATATACGTTGGCAGTAGCTGCCCTTACCGGACTGTACATTCGAGCTGTCGTTCGAACGCTTGGAGTATTCATTCGCACGAGCAAACTCCTGTATCCTGAACCGATGGCAGCGAACTAGCCAATAAGTTTTCGTGCACACGAGAAGCGATAGAGCAACATCCAGGTCTCGGTTGGGAGAACTAAATAATTCGTCTCAATTTCCAACGTGAGAGAGAATTGAGAGAGAAAGAAAGGCCAGCAGCGACGTATGCGTTGAATGATGAACACACGGGAGTCTAGCAACTTGGAACACGTTGTAGTACGATCGCCGCTACTTCGTGTTTCCCGGAGGACGCAAGATGGCAAAACGTTCGAGAGTCTCCCTTATCCAATGTAGTTATCTCTAATCCTGATTGAAGGTAGAGGAAGCGAGGAATCGTGAGAGAGAGAGAGAGAGAGAGAGAGAGAGAGAGAGAGAGAGAGAGAGAGAGAGAGAGAGAGAGAGAGAGGAAGAAAGGTATGTTGACCATGAGGTCGTGGCCAAGCGCAGTGAATCATTTTCTCCAGTGGTTCCTGTGTATTAATAATCCACACGGTAGAACTAATAATGATCGGTGGAGGCTCGCTCATTCCGTTTCTCTCAATCTCTCTCCGTTTTTCTTTTATCCGTATATATTTATCAAGGCCAAAAAAAGGGCATATTTTGTGATTTTTTTTTCAGCGAAACCATAAAATAAATCGGGATTGCAAGATAGGGGTTTTATTATACACGTAATTGATTATACAAAATTATTTTTTCACAGCCATACATGTCAAAATGGCGACTGTGCAGCATTTTTCCGATGACGTCTTTATTTCTGGACGGTCAACGGCCGGACCAAAAGCTTAATTTTATTATTTACAATAATAAAATATGTCTAGAATATTCTCCCAAAGTTTTAAGTCAATCGGAGTAAAAGCCTAGGAGAGAGAGAGCCTTTGGCAATTCTCCCCGTTGGGAAAGACCGGCCGGGAACGACGCAGGTATACGCATTTTTCTCAAAACACAATTTTTGAAGTCGGTGTACACGATTCCTCAAAAACTAATGCATCGATCTTATTGAAATTCTGCACACTTCTTCAAAATAGCATTGACTAGTGATTGAACGAAGGTTTTTTTTCGATTACGACTAATTTTACAAGGCCCTTACGTAGTGTAAATTGTACCAAAAATTGAACTATTTTGCATACAACTCTGCCAAAAATTCAAATTTCAATTTTTTTTTAAATCCTTCGTTCAGTCACGAGCTATACTTATCTACTAACGGAAAAAAATTGGTTTTTTAATTTCAAATAAATCTATCATGAGTTATCCTGACCACCACGAGGACACTTTTTTTGGCTCTACTGCTCTACTGCTAAGAACTGCTAAAAATTCTACTGCTAAACGGGCTCTACTGCTAAAACTGTACTGCTAAAAGCTCTACTGCTAAAATTGTACTGCTTAAAGCTCTAGTGCTAAATGGGCTCTAGTGCTGAAACTGGACTGCTAAATAGACTCTAGTGCTGAAAGCAGCACTGCTAAAGAGTCTCAACTGCTAAACCGCAAAAGGGTATGTTTTTTTAAAGTTTTATTGGAAATCATTGAAACTGCTAAAACGCAAAAGGGTATGTTTTTGAAAAGTTTTATTGGAAATCATTGAAACTGCTAAAACGCAAAAGGGTATGTTTTTGAAAAGTTTTATTGGAAATCATTGAAAATCATGGAAAAGTTAGTAAAAAAAACGATGAAAACCTCAAATGTTCAAAACAAATGTTATGATTTTACGTCAATAATGCAGCCCTAAGGTAAACTTTGGCGTCAGGTATTTCTAACTTTTGACGTTCCTGACGTCACAGGAGTACAAATGAGGTGTCTACGGACGCATCCCGCCGAGTGCAGCACAATGGCGCCGATAGCAAGGTAAGTTTACTCAGAAAAATTCCAAAAAATCGTCAAAAAACCGCTGAAAGTACAGTAGGTAGTTTTAGCAGTCTAGTTTTAGCAGTAGAGCCCATTTAGCAGTACAGCTTTTAGCAGTGGAGCCTTTTAGCAGTACAGTTTTAGCAGTGGAGCTTTTAGCGGTAGAGCCCGTTTAGCAGTAGGCCCTTTAGCAGTACTTTTTTAGGAGTGGTTTTTAGCAGTAGAACCCGACCACACTTTTTTTCGAGGGATCTCCGGAAACCAGGTCCCACCGGTTGAATTTCCAAAATTTTTGGATGAAATTTTCTTTAAATATTGTTGAAACGTTGCTCTTTTATGTGCTTAACATTTTGAATAAAATAATTTATATATTATATTTAAAAAAAATAGGGAAAATATGCTTTTTTTTTGCTTCGAAACCAACGTAACCCCTTAAAGAAATTCAGCAATTAATAATTTTCATTGCATTCCAACGATGCAAATTTCAACCTTATATTATTCATGCAACTGCTAAAATATCAATAAGCAGTACTGTATTTTTGGCAGTAACTATGACTATAAAGTGTTACCGTCGCCTGACGGAAATATAAAATATGGCTGAAAACACCATACATTTCTTCAAGTGTAGGTGCCAGAAGGAATATTCCACGATCATATAACATCGGGATGCTTGATGAAAGGTCAAGAACCCAACGAGCAGGATCATAGAAAGATCCTTCGTTGCGATAAGCTCCAATCTTTCGTCCATCGTATCATCTAATATTTCGTAAACTTTTTTTTTTTCTTTCTTTCGCATACCCGTTACCCAATGGATGAGGACGTAATTGATAGTCTAGGGACCGAAAATATTTGCAAATTCGCAAATCTGTTTGGAGATCGAGACGATAAGAGGATCGCGAGGTATCAAGATTATGGGATTGCTGGTGAACAAAGAGGATTCCACGTAAGCGGAGAAACCAACGAGGAATGTACGAGAAAGACGGAGGAGGAAAAATTGGAATTAAGAAAACATCCGTTACGCCAAGAGCCTACTCTCCCCTTGGCTTTGGCCACGTTGTTCTCTACACTTGTACTCTCGTGCCACCTCATCGTTTTATTTTATTTTTTTTCCCCCCTTCTTTTTTTTTCGTTTCTTTCGCCTTGCCTCGCGGGATCTCCTTTTCCAACTTCCAATCATCTCAATTATCCTCCCATTTCGTGTCTCCGCTATCGTCTCTTTTCCCACTGTCCCGTCGTTGCCTCTCTACTCTCGAGCTTTTCGGGATCATTTGAAAACAAAACGGATTCCCCGGCGAGGCCCTTCGAGATTGGGAAATCTTCGATCAAGACCCGTTTTCATTGGAAACTCGATATTGGCTGGTTAATCCGTTGCAATATCGATACGTGTCTCGCGACCCCCTTCATTGCTAATCCATGTGTATTTCTTGTTACACGTAAGCTGTGTAATTTCAGGAATTAACACGTTTAAATGCCCACGCAACGTGAAACAACGCAGTTACCCGACTAGAAATTTTCATAGGGACAACCCTATACGGCATAAGGACCTTTTCAGGTGAACCCTAAATAGGGAATGCCTCTCAAGGTCCTGATAAAGATAGTATTGGGACAACCCTGTGATGGGAAGTATCGATAACGTCCTTATAACGTTTTAATAGGGTTATCCAATCTGGGGTTTGGATAAGGTAATGATGTAAGGTCCCAACAATGTTTATTTAGGGGTAACCACATGAGTCATAGGTGAACATATAAACCTTATACTTCGCAATTATAAATAGATATACAAAAACATTTGGGTTTGTTTGGGTTCGTTTGAGTTTGTTTGGGCTTGTTTGTTTGGGTTTGTTTGGGCTTGTTTGTTCGGGTTTGTTTGGGTTGATAGATACTGCAATAATAAGTGGATCTTATGATATCTTTTTTTTTTTATTGTAGAACTTTTCTTATTTTTTTTGTTTGGGTTTGTTTGGGTTCGTTTGGGTTTGTTTGGGCTTGTTTGTTTGGGTTTGTTTGGGCTTGTTTGTTCGGGTTTGTTTGGGTTTGTTTGGGTTTTTTTGGGTTGATAGATACTGCAATAATAAGTCGATCTTATGATATATTTTTTTTTCATTGTAGAACTTTTCTTATTTTTTTATTCCGAATTTTTTTCATTTTTATTCGGAACTTAATTTTTCATTTTATTTTGTTGTGCGGTATTTTGTTTTAAAAGTAAATAATACCTTAAAATTTTATCTTACCTATCTGTGGATTGAAGGAGGTGGGGATGAAAACTTGAAACGGCATATATATAGAGGAAGAGAGAGAATCGGTGTACGCATAAAATGTTGAGAGCCAGGCAAAGCAAAGAATTAACTCGATTACGAGTAAGAAAACATCGTGCTCTTCGCGGTTTATCGGCAAAAAACAATCGCTTATCAATTGAAACGTCTAATTGGGGGACTGAATTCTCCCTGATGATTTCAGTGGGTTAATGGTAGGACCGGTTAGGATAGCCCGATAAGAACCCAACAAAAAATTGGGCCTACCCGAGGCAAAACCTGACAGAACCCAAAGAAAATCCTTGAAGATCGTTACACACCCTATAAGAACCTGATAGG
The DNA here is from genome assembly GCA_963932345.1 of Ophion ventricosus. NCBI lineage: Eukaryota > Metazoa > Arthropoda > Insecta > Hymenoptera > Ichneumonidae > Ophion > Ophion ventricosus. The sequence goes on from OZ010713.1 coordinate 611,976, forward strand.
GAAGCCCGATAATGACCCAACAAGGAATTGGGTTGACCCAGCAATGAACTGTACAAAAACCCAACGTCAATTTCTAGTCGGGTAAGGCCCCACACCACGGTAAAAAAAAAAAAATTTGTCATTCTTTTTTTTCATTTTCTCAAAGATCCATTTGTTGAGAATGCTCTCACCAAATTTTTTAAAGAAATTTGTCAAATTGGCGGAGATACAGCATTTTATGTGAAACCGTTCGAAGCGCACGACCGCGCCGAGCGGCAGATGTGCGGCAATAAAAACGATATACGTGGACCTTAGTGAAGACGAGCTTCTTCAACGATGCTTAGGCGCTTTTCACCAGAATAACAACGAGTGTTTGAACTCTGTTGTATGGAAATTTGTGCCAAAGACATCGTGGAGCGGCAGACCCACAGTTGAAACTGCCGCTAATATTGCTTCAATACTTTTTAACAATGGTCATATTGGCCTCATAAATGTATTGGAGATCCCGTGTAGAAAATTGGCAGGGTACACCTAATACAATTCGGGGCCTTCTATGGATTACTTGTGGATTCCATAGCAGGGTTTTCCGTAAAAGAGCCGGACCGGGCCCCTATTAAAGAATAGTAGGATAGGTAGGTTGACTAAAACTTTGGTCTAAGTACAGAGATGAAGTGAAGGCCTTTAGGGGGTGTAGTTGTAGATTCCTTAGTAGCGATTTCCCCAATATTACTAGACTTTGCTATTATAGGGGCAAATCAGTATAAGTTGCTTGACTAAAATTAATAATAATAATTAAACTATTCGTTTAGTAGACGAGCTGTGATGCCTTGAACCAACACGCATGCAGTGCGTTCATTGGAACAATGCGGGATCAAACGCGTCAAAATATGCGACAGAATTCTAAGCCTCAAATGTATTGAAATAGTACATTTCTTTTTCACAGTGCACACACACAGGCATATACGCATATGGCTGCAATAATTTGTTATGAGGCACCGTTAAGGCAATTTTAAAGGCCCTGGTTATTTTGGCTTCAATGGCCCTTGGTAGCAAAGTGTGACCGGCCACTGATGGCCCATGTAAGGCTTCCAGACTAGGGCCTTAATAAAGTTAGGGAAAATTAGGATGGGCCCGATCAAAGCCCGAACTCAATTCCCGCACGGGATATTAAACATAAAAATTGGTGAAACACTCGACCAATATTGTCAAAACCTAGACGAGAAGCGAATATGCGAAGCCGAGCACGAAGCCGAAAAAAGCACGCATGAGGGTCGTCTGCGTGCAAAACATGAAAAAAAAATGATGAGTCTCTGGATTCTGAGGAGCTGTTGTATGGTCCAGGAATAGCTGACTAACGGTGAGAAACAAAAAAAAAAGAGATAAATAAAAAATTTAGTTTCTAGGTTGAATAATCCTTCAGCAAAACTTTGAACGCGTTTTTCTCGAAACTACGTTTTTCAACCTGTTTGACAACATATTAAGGCCATCGTCTAGTGTGTCAGGTCAAAAAAATCGATTTTTTTTCATAAATCACATCTAAAAGATGTGCAGAAGACGTGGGTAAAAGGATTTTTCGAAATTCGAAACCGTTGAAAAGTTACAGCCGTAAACCGGAGCAGGTATTTCTGGGAATTTCTGGGAATCAATGATCGATTTGAACACGATAAAAGCAGCCTCTTTGTGAAAAAGTTCAGGAAGTTATCAAGCCAATTTATGAAGATTTGTCGAGAGACGATTTATTGACCAGGTGCTTGGGAGCGGAGACTCAAAACAATAATGAGTCGCTAAACTCACCAATCTGGACTTTCGCTCCGAAGCATCTTCATTCTGGTGCAAAAGTCGTTGAAATCACCACATTTCTTGCTGTGTTGATCTTCAACGAAGGGTTCGAATCTATTCTAAAGCTGATTGGAAGTCATGGGGGTAAACATTGGCCTTAATGCCCATGCGTTCGTCCATCAGCGTAACGATTCTCGCATCGACCGCTCAGAGAGACGCTTGAGCGATTTCGCCAAACAAGCCCGGATTTCGAACAGAGAAATGAAAACGGCCTTGCATGACTTATTTGAAGAAGAGGAAGGTGTACTCTATGGTCCAGGCATAGCAGATTGATGGTGAGACCATTTTTTTTATTACGAATTATATACAATAACTTTCAAACGCGTTTTTCTCAAAACACGATTTTTTCAAACTGCTGCCATGATATCTCAAAAACTAGTTAATTGATTCTGCTCAAATTTATACAGCATCTTTAGTACACATATAACTACAAGTTGAACTAAAATAATTACGATTGCTTCGTTAGTTTTCTTTTTACCAGCTAAATAGACCCCAAAAAAGTGCGAAATATTGCATTTTTTTTCTGAAGCGTAAAAAAAAATTATTTTTTGGAATTATGACTTTATTTTAGTTCCATGTAGAGCCTCAAGTCTCACAATTAAAATGGCCTTTGGTTTTTTGATTTTAGATAAGCAGAACGGCCGGAATCATGGCAGCAGTGGAGCACCTCTTTTTTTATGTCTTCCTGTTGGGCGGTGTATCTCCGATTATATTCAATATATTGACTTCAAAAAATTCACAAAGTTTGTTTAAATATTAATAAAAATGATATACAATTTATAAATTATTTTATTTTAATGGTTTGTTAAAAAAAAAATTCCCCAAAAAAGGATTTTAAAAAACAGCCTTCACACTAGACGACGGCCTTAAAAAAACTATTCATCCGATATGCACGCGCCAAGTCTTAAACTGTTCGAAAATCCAGTAGTCTCTATGGCACCACGTAGGGATTTTTTTATAAAGGGATTTTTTCAAAATAAATCTAATCATTTTCCTCAACTGCAAAATGTTACAACAGTCTTCCAATGAAAACAAAGCCATGAGATTTTTGAGAGACTGAATCTTGTACCATTTTGCCCTCCGTCTCTTTTGTCTTATGTACCTGCCAGATTTTTTGTCCTATCTACCACCAGATGTAATCAAATCACACATTTGTTAGGAATAAATAAAATATTTAGTTATTGGACGATATTAAATACATCTTGATTTGAATAATGAACCCAAACAAACCCAAACAAAATCACACATTTATTAGGAATAAATAAAATATTTAGTTATTGGACGATATTAAATACATCTTGATTTGAATAATGAACCCAAACAAACCCAAACACACCTTAACAAACCCAAACAAACCCAAACAAAATCACACATTTATTAGGAATAAATAAAATATTTGGTTATTGGACGATATTAAATACATCTTGCTTTGAATAAATAAATATATATAAAATAAATAATTTTAATAATGAAATGCAACAGGAAAAATTTGATTCCACGAAAAATCTAGTTAATTCGAATTTAAAAAAAAAACAAATAGACGCATCTAGTTAATATCAAAAGAATTTTTCTGTCAGTGTAGTCTTCGGTAGCTTGGGGAGTTTCCGTAAGGTTGCTCCTTCGATGAAGTCGGTAGCTTGATGGATTGGTTAATCTTTATTTGACAAGGCGTCGAATAACACGTTATCTCACGAGAGAAAAGGACTTCAACAACATTGATGTCATTTGAAAGGCACGAGAGAATCATTCCCTCTCGCGCTTACACATCTATTGTGCGGAATCGAGCTAGTAGCAGAGAGAAAAAACATTGTCGCGAGGGACAAAAGGGTAACCTTCTCAGTCCTGTGTCCCTACGGAAGACACATTGTATCGGAGATTGTATAGGTTGTGAAGGTACGTAATAATAATGCTATTGTAGGGGAGTCGCACTCAGTGGAGGATGAACGATCGCGAGAGGTTTTCCTTTCAAGGTTCTTGACCTTGTTAATAAAATAGAAAGAAAGAAGAGAGAAAAAAAAAGCACGCAATACACCTCGTATTATTTCTCCCCGTTTTCTTTTCACGTACTCTAAATCCTTGAATGCACGTCACATATGTACACATACAAGGGCGCATACATTGTACAAGGACGTAAAAGTAACAGGCCATATCTCTATCTCTCGTTCTCGGCATGACGAGTGGCTTTGTCTCGGAAGAGGATAAAACGAGGCCACTCATCCAGTAGCTGGATAGGGGGGAAGGGGTACTGAAAGGGGTACTGAAAATGGAGCAGTCGAGGATGTAAGACAACGAGAGTGAGAGAGAGCGAGAGATAACGGCATGGCAAATACCAGATGTACAAGTATGAAATGCGGATTTCAGACAACAGATGGTGCACCAATGCAGTTTGTGCTATAAAGATTTGACACTGCGCCATTTTGTTGTGTCATCGACAAGTGTCAGACGCGCACGAGTGATAAATTGGAAATGTGTGTGCATAGTGTTGTGTTGTTGTGTTCAATACGTCGAAATTTAAACCGAACAAAGAGCATTCGCGGACAGCATTAATTTTCTTGTTTTTATTTGAAGAAAACTGCTGCTGAAGCATACCGATTACTTCGAGAAGCTTATGGTGAACATGCTCCATCGCAGGATACGTGTGAACGATGGTTTTGGCATTTCAAAAGTGGTGACTTCGATGTTGCAGACAAGGAACATGGAAAACCGCCAACACAAATACGAAGATGTGGAATTGCAAGAATTGTTGGACGAAGATGATTCGCAAACACAAAAACAACTCGCCGAGCAATTGGGCGTTAGTCAACAAGCTGTTTCCAATCGGCTACGAGAGATGGGAAAGATTCAGAAGACCGGTAGATGGCTACCACATGAGTTGAACGACAGGCAAATGAAAAAGCGCAAAAACACATGTGACATTTTGCCCGCTCGGTACAAAAGGAAGTCGTTTTTGCATCGTATAGTTACAGGGGATGAAATGTGGATTTATTTTGAGAATCCCAAGCGCAAAAAATCATGGGTAGACCCAGGCGCACCATCCACATCGACCGCAAGACCGAATCGCTTTGGCAGAAAGACGATGCTCTGTGTTTGGTGGAACCAGAGGGGCGTGGTCTATTATGACCTGTTAAAACCTGGAGAAACGGTTAATACTAAACGTTACCAACAACAATTGACCGATTTGAACCGTTCGCTGCTTGAAAAAAGGCCAGAATACCGAAAGAGGCAACACAAAGTCATTTTTCTTCATGACAATGCTCCATCACACACGGCAAAACCGGTTCGCGACACACGTTGGAAGCACTCAGCTGGGAAGTTCTACCCCACGCGGCTTACTCACCAGACCTGGCTCCTTCCGATTATCACTTGTTCGCATCGATGGGTCACGCACTTGCCGAGCAGCGCTTTAGTTCGTACGAAGATGTGAAAAAATGGCTCGATGAATGGTTCGCAGCAAAAGGGGAAGATTTTTACTGGCGTGGTATTCACAAATTGCCCGAGAGATGGGAAAAATGTATAACAAGCGTCGGAGCATACTTTGAATAAAGCACTTTTTATCATTCTTCCGAATTTAACGTGTCTTTTTTAGAAAAAAAAATCCGCATTCACACTTGTACACCTGGTAGACAACGGGGGTGTGTTTAAAGTTGTCGGGAAGTTTGTACCGCGAAAAAAAAAAAGAAACGTCCACACCCTCCCTCCCTCACGTTAAGCATCACACTCGACTTTTTTTTACTCCGCGCTTTACGTTAACTCCTCTTACATTCCTATCCACAATCGCTCTTACTTTCTTCCCTCGGTGTATTACTGACGTGAATGCTCGGCGTAAGGTGGGAAAGGGAGGAGAGAAAGTGAGAGAGGCAAAGAAGACCGCGTCTAGATTGTTGAGAAAGCTTTTTCGAGATACGGGCGGACGTTATATTTGCCTGGCAGTCCTACTTCAAACATATACACACTATCAGAGAGGGAAACACACATAGAAAGAGAGAGAGAGAGAGAGAGAGAGAGAGAGAGAGAGAGAGAGAGAGAGAGAGAGAGAGAGAGAGAGAGAGAGAGAGACAGAGAGAGAGAGAGAGAGAGAAGCGGAGAGTTTCATAACTCGCTTTCAAACGAACGGAGAAACACCTGTCAGCCAATCCCTCGTCTTTACGCTGAATACCCCTGCAGTTTGTTTTACGAGAGCCCAACTATATTCACACAGGTTTCGTACCACGCGAGCGCCTTAAAATAAATGTTTTGAGAGAATTCGTGTTTCGCGGCAAACTTTGACGTTCAAGCAGACGAGCAAAAGAGAGAGAAAGAGAGAGAGAGAGAGAGAGAGAGAGAGAGAGAGAGAGAGAGCGGCTGCGGTTTTGTGGAGAAACAAGGTTCTCGCAAACTACGTACGAACATCTTGTATTTGGGCAATCAAAGCGTCAAAAGACGTCCAGTTTTCTCGTGGGCTTCGTTCCCGCCAAAGGGAATGACCTGGGGGGGGGGGGGGGGGGTGGAGGCAAGAAGCGAAAGCGGAAAACTGCCCAATGTTATCACGAAGACACCTGTTACTCATTCACCTTCACCGTGTACACGAGGCTACAAAAGTTTTGGCAAGCAGGCACAGAAATAGGCCCGTAGTACGTTGGAGCTTCGTCGAATGACGGATTTAGGATTTTCCTATGGCGTAATGGACTTTTACAAAGAATCGACCTTTGCCTGTCGGTGAGGCTGATTTATGAAGCGGCAACGTACGTGGAGCCAATGATAAAAAAAATTAGGGAAAAATAACAGAAGGGTCTGCGGTAGAGAGAATGTGGCACAGCTTGCGAAAAAAAAGCAAATCATGTGACACCAACGCAATTGTGATGAGGGTCAAGATTTATTGGAACAGTGTGAGAATTCAATCAAGTGTTACGATAAAGGGCACATGGACTTTGCACAAAGGGGTTCTCAAATACGTGTCGAGCAGCGCATTGAAGTAGGAAAGCGTGAAACTGCTGATCAAATGCCAGATCAATGAATTACCGCAGACCCATAAATCAACCCGTGCAGAAATTTCTTAGGGATACCTAAGTTCCGATCAGATCCCAAACGAGATATGATGGGAACTTAGGTGGCACCCACTACGTAGCACAAGGCGGAAACGTGATGGCAAGAATTTGAAATACGTATTAAATACATTTTTCTTAGAAAAAAGATTATACCTAATGGACGCAATTGTAAAAAAAGTGGAATGCTGTATGGATCCGAAATTTGAGGTTGGAAGAGGAGGACGCAGGTGTCAACATTCCAGGCAAGATACGTAAAGATGGCCATGGGAATTACTAAAAAAAATACCCCAAACTACATCTGGCGAATGGAAGCAGGGTGTAGGGAAATGGAGGTCGGAGTATGGCAAAGAGCCGCGAGATATTCAGTAGAAGTAATGAAGATGGAGGACAGTAGGTGGTGCTATACTGGGGCGAAAAAAAATCGTACATGACTTTCGAAAAAATTAAAATGTCGGTTTTGATATTCTTTTTAAGTTTCTCATGGAAAAAACCGAGGAAAAAATTTTCCACAAGCTTTGTAGTTAATTTTCGACGGCCAAAAAAATAGCCGAAAAATGGCGCCGTTCAAAAGTGCGCACCGGGGTGAAAAAAAATCGTAGAGAATTTTCTAAAAAAGCAAAAAAAAAAGGTAAACTTGTCCTCTTTAAAACGCCACTTGGGAAATTCAATTACCTTTATTTTTGAGTCCGCTATGTAAATTTTAGTGCGGTAAGTAATTTCGACTAGTGCGTACTTTTTTTTGTCCAGTACTGTATATCACTTTTCTCCAGAAACTATAAATCTTTCAAGGTCTATATATTGTTTTTTTAGAATTTTTAAATTAAATATAAAGAATTTTGTTCGAAATTCTGTTATAAAATATATATAAGTTTCGACAGTTGTACTGTAGCACGGATTTTTACTTAATCGTTTTTCAGATCCTCGAATAAATGATTTCACAAAAAGTCCAGCGTCTTCAGCTGACACGGATCGGTATCTCCTGGTGATTTTTACATTTATTCCTGGGATCCGACTCGATATCGAATTAGATCTTGTTCTAGAAGTTCGATATTCCAGCCTCGATCCTACGCAAAGTTTCTATTTGGATTCTGACTAGAGTCCTCAATAGTTCCGGATAAGGATCCTGGCTGAAATCCGATTTGCGAGCGTTACGTTTTGCTCCCGGATTCAAACCAATGTCCGACTGGATCCCGAGAAACCAGGATCCTAGTCCGAATGGGACTGCATCCATGACAATGTTTCTGCATGGGAAATGGTTACCATCAACCGCGACCATAAGTGACAAAACTGCTCCTGCGAATGAAATGACCAGGGTTCCTTTTGGCGACGGAATTCTAAAAAGAATCGATAGGCTCGTTACGTTCATCACGACGTACACGATGATCCGTTGGTATCGTGAACATTCCATCCACAGTATATTCCAGTCTAATTGAATGCATTACCTCGGCGTGTTGTGTGCCTCGTAATTGCGGCGAAGCCTCTGTGCAACTCGAACACCGCTTTTACGAGAGAACAAACGGGTTAACACGCGCGTTATTGGGATTCTCTCAAAATTCCACGAGGAATTACGTTCCCGGCCTCCATTACCTCTTCCGTGAGCCTTCTTAATTACTAATCACTGATTACCCCGGGCACTCGGGGCTGCGCGAACCAAGATTGGTGTTCCAGCGTGCGGACCTGCCTCCAACGAAGGAAACAGAGTGTAGAGCCAAGAATATCCTCGCTCTCTCTCTCTCTCTCTCTCGCTCACAGTGGCAAGGAAGGTACGAGGTGAGTTTCGAACGAGATAGGAGCGGGGGAGAGGAAGAAAGGTGAGGAGATTGATGACGGAGAAGCGAAAGATTCGTGTACTTGTGTAAGTGTTGGATGACCGTGTGTAGCTCAAAGGGGTTAAAATTGGAGCCCCGAGAGTTCGAGTGAATCTTTTTCTTCGTCTCACTTAAAACTTTTTTTTTCCCTCGTTCATCTTTCTCGCGGTTCACCCGAACTTCCTTATCTACCGCTGCTCTTCACTAATGAACACTGAGAAAAGTGGCGGCGTAAGCCGCGATGGAGTGCTTCAACTTAACATATCAAGAGGGCCACCGCAAAAGCCGGGCGGCAAATGAACGCGCAGCAAAGAGGAAAATGAGAACGAAGAAACGAGCCTGCCAGCCAAGACTTTTCGTTCTCCCGGCATCATCGTATTTCCCTCTTCTTTCCACCGGGCGCACGGCGTGCGAAGGAAGCGTTGAAAGATTGATGGCTTCGAAGCTTGCTCGAGTTTGAACGCCACGTGTGGTAGCAGCTCGGGATATTTGAAACACCAATAGTCAAGCCCAAATTGCGATAAGAGGGAAGCGTAAAATATGCGTGAATGATAGACTGACGCGCGTTGGACCTAATTTTCCGATGATGACGGATGTCGTCAGCGTATGGCGCTGAATATGGATAGCCAACCCGTGCGGAAAATTGGCAGGGTATACCTAATACAATTCGGGGCCTTCAGTGGATTATTTGTAGACTCGATAGTAGGGTTTTACGTAAAAGAACCGGACTGGGGCCCCTATTAGGGAATGGTAGGGTAGGTAGGTTGAGTAAAACTATGGTCTAAGTACAGAGACCAAGTGAAGGCCTTCAAGGGATGTTTGTGACAATATAATTAAGGGGCTAGTCGACTTTGAAAATTTCAAAAAATCGATTTTTTTTTTTACTGTTTTCGAAAGTACATACATTCAGAAATATTGTGTCAAAATTTTATGAAAATCCGAGCTCTATGGGCAGGGTATTACCACAAAATTTCGACCGATGTCAAGCCGCAACATCACAACTGCTCGATAGAATGGTGCAAAAGTACCTCAAAGCTAAGGCACTTCAGCAACATTACAAACATCCTCCTGCTCTTTCTGAGGAAGTACAGGAAGTTTTAAAACCTATTTACGAGGATCTCACCAAAACAGCATTGCTCGAAAGGTGTTTAGGTGGCCATACGCAAAACAATAATGAAAGTTTTAACAACTGCGTATGGAATATGTCACCTAAACACATGTTCAACGGCAAAAAAATCGTCGACATTGCCTGCAAAGTTTCCGCGTGTGTCTTTAATGAAGGATTTCGTCCAAGTGCTTAAAATAATGGAAATAATGGGCGTCAAACTCGGCCCGATCGCCATCGGATTCGCCGACAATCGCGATGACGAGCGTGTTCGCTCTGCAAACCGCCGCAGTTCTGAGTGCTCAAAAGAGACCAGAACCAAACGAAAGCAAGCGAGACTTGAAGAAATCGACGATGATGAGCAATCAGAAGGGATTTTGTACGGTGCAGGAATTGCCGATTGAGTTTAGGTAACAGTTTTTCATAGTATAAACATCAAACGCGTTTTTTCTCAAAACAACGTTTTCAAAATCTAGCTCCATCGTATCTCTAAAACTAATAAACCGATTCTCTTGAAATTTGAACCACATATTGTAAACATGATTCGCAACAAGATGACCCTCGATGGTTTTAAAATTTTGATTTTTACTCTTTTTTTTTGCGAAAAACTGCGAAAAAACGCGTTTTTTTACTTTTTTCGTTTTTCATCTGCCATTTTTTTATTTTTTGATGAAACTATATCCGAGCGTCATTTTGTAGCTGGTGTCATACTGAATCTAATGGACTTTGATTTTTTTGTTTCAGAGAAGCCGTTGCCGAGTTGTGATGGAGCTACCTAGCCCACCTATTTTTGAGGCGGTACGTTAAACTATAGTTTTTGTACTAAAAAATGAATAAAAATGAATTAAATTTTTTTTTTAAATGTATTTCAAGACTTTATTTATCAAGCTCAACAACTTTTATATTCATTTTATAAAAACCTCAAAAAAAAATCGCGAAAATAGCCTTTTTTCGTGGCTCCAAAGTGGACTGGCCCCTTAACACGCCGAGTTTATTTTTCTCGTAACTTTTCACATATTTTCAATTCGAACGTGTTATAAATTCCCAAAACGCGTTCTCATCGGCTAACAGCGCAGAATCCAATTGGATCCCAAAGAAGATTTCCTACGTGTGATGTCCCCGACAAATCCCTATAGAGATGTGGACGTATCTTGGGGCTCCTCAACAGACTTCTGCACAGGATCACGAGAGGATATATTTTTTTTCTTCAGAGATCCAACAAATTCCTTTTAAGGATTTCCTACGTACGGCCTCCCTAACAAATCCCTTTAGAGATGTAGGTGCATCTTGGGGACTCCTCAACATTTTTTTTTCGGAGCACCAACAAATTCCGTTTGAGGATTTAAAAAAAAAAAAAATCTCAAACTACCTAAATCGGGAAATAGAGCGGAATCCACTTAGATTTCCCTACGCAGGGCGTCCCTATACAATCCCTATAGATTATGGTCGTAGGATCTAAGGACTCCGTAACAGATTTTGCATGGGGGTAAAGCTGGCATAATAGTTGGTCAATGGCAACTTGGGAATGATGATCGGTGCAGCAACTGCGGTTGTTTTTCATCCGATAGGAAGGAAACTTTCTGGAAAAACGGTTTCGGTTCAGAGAGACAGAGAGAGAGAGAGAGAGAGAGAGAGAGAGAGAGAGAGAGAGAGAGAGAGAGAGAGAGAGAGAGAGAGAGAAAGAGAGAGAGAGAGACCAGCTGTTAATCAATAAGACATCGGGTGGTCGCCTTATTCGCTATTTCCAAAGAAGAATAAATCGATGAACGATTCGGCTCTTATATGCCGGACGTCGTGGTTGCGTTGGTACGTTCGGCGCGACAGCGCACCGGTGTGTTCAATCTCTTATTTCTTGCGTTATTCGTTGGGATTCGCCATAGCGCGAACCGAGCGAACCGTAAGCAGGGATGATTTATAGCCAAGGGCCTTGGCTACAAGAGCCGAGCCATGCCCGGGTTCTTCGAGAGAGTTGCTATGGCTCACTTGTTCTCTCTTTCTCTTTCCTCTTCGTTCCCTATCGAGCGGCTTGCCCTTGCCTCGAGCTGCTTCTTTATCCCTTTCTCTCTCTCTCTCTCTCTCTCTCTCTCTCTCTCTCTCTCTGTCTCTCTCTTCCGATGCAGCCACGACCTTAGTAACACACACGGGTCTTCCATGGCTCAGACGCATGCGATCACCTTCCCGTATATTACCCAGGCATTCACACATGCACACACTCGCGTATACCTGTTCGCTTTTTTCTCCCTCTTGCCTCTGACGATTCCGCTGCTCCTCTCTCCCTCACTCCCGACCGGACCTCTCTCGCATTGTTTCAGGCTACAAGCCCACGCTCGATTCTTTAAGGCCGGGGGAAGCCCAAGCACCCTTCGAGTTTTTGATATAGTACGCGTCGGACATGTTCGGAGGTCGAGATGTGTGTGCTATATGGCAAGGGAGAGAACGTTCCGGCTTGGTGGATATGCGCTCTCGTATGTTGGTACGCTTGTGAGCCGAGATTTTCGGCTCTTTATGCACCCATTTGGTAGACGGAGGAGGGGCTCTCGAGGATTCTGGCTGAAGGGATTTGGGCATGATTTAACAAGCGAGAACGGTTTGGTAGTTATCGTTGCTGGTAGGAGGGGGAGTATCAAAAGCGACGCGCTGCATGACGGTGCTTCCGTATCATGAATACCTGATGACATCGTATGGCTTCATTTATATCGTGTCGCCTCAAACAATTGCGTCCAAGTCGTAATTCCATACACTATATTAATGCGCGTTGTTACGAGTTGTTTGGATATCGAAGACATGGGGGAACTCTTCGATCTACATGGAATACCTTATTTTTTGTGGCATCGAAGTTTGCAACGCTGACATCTAACGAAATGTTTCTTCCTATTGGCCTATTTTTGTTGGCTCATTTAGGCTACAAAAGTCAATTATACGCAAAAGATTCTTACTTGGGTTCTATGACCTGAATCTGGAAAAAAATGCTTTTAGATAGTAATAGAAATTAAAAAATTAAAAAGAATTTCCGTTGCGTTTCAACGATGCAAACTTCAACATCGTATTACGTTTTAGAACGACTGCAATGTGTCACCTTGTATTCGAACGAGTCACTTTTTGGGATACGCCGTTCGATCAACTGAAATAAGTTGGTACGAGTCAGCTCTTCCAATTGAAGCCTTCGGCCACTCTAGAGGCCAAAAAAGGGCATATTTTGTGATTTTTTTTATTGGGGACTGGTCTACATTAAGGGACCAGTCCGCTTTGAAAATTGCAAAAAATCGATTTTTCTTTTACTGTTTTCGAAAGTACATACATTCAGAAATATTGTGTCAAAATGTTATGAAAATCCGAGCTCTCTAAGTATTTTTTTTTTTTACCTGATCGTCGGATTCGCCGACAATCGCGATGACGAGCGTGTTCGCTCTGCAAACCGCCGCAGTTCTGAGTGCTCAAAAGAGACCAGAACCAAACGAAAGCAAGCAAGACTTGAAGAAATCGACGATGATGAGCAATCAGAAAAGATTTTGTACGGTGCAGGAATTGCCGATTGAGTTTAGGTAAGAGTTTTTCGCAATGCCTGCCCCGAAAGTGCGATTTTCGATTGGTGTTTAGCGTGCGGAAAGTGGCTTATTTCTCAACGATGCTTACTTTCCCGCACTAGTGCGGGAATGTGAGACTTTCCCGCACTAGTGCGGAAAAAAATCTATTTATAGCTCACTTTACCACATTGATTCGCGAAAAAACGGTTTTTTTTCACAGTTGATAGTTTTTTGTTCTACGATTTTGGACCGATTGAACAAACTTGAATGTAGCGAAATTCATGTCATATGAAACGTCAACTTATCACAGTCGTATTTTCTGACAAGGAAATGATCTGAACTGATGTGATATATTTGAATATAATTGTTATTGGTTTTGTTGAATCTCAAATCCCACTTTCGAGACAGTCATTGCAAAAAATAATGTATGGGACATGTGCGAAAAAAAACGAATTACATCGCGCGTAAGTTGCCGAATTCGCCTCGACTTATGGTGCATTTCTCACTCGTACTCGTGTGGTTACAGCACTCGCCTTCGGCTCGTGCTGCAAATCACACTCGTACTCGTGTGAAATGCACCATAAGCCCTCGGCTCATGCGGCAACTTCACGCGCGATGGAATTCGTTGTTTTCCGCACTTGTAGCATAAATTACTATTTCATAGTATAAACTTCAAACGCCGTTTTTCTCGAAACAACCTTTTCAAAATCTAGCTCCATCGTATCTCTAAAACTAATAAACCGATTCTCTTGAAATTTGAACCACATATTGTAAACATGATTCGCAACAAGATGACCCTCGATGGTTTTGAAATTTTTATTTTTACTCTTTTTTTTTGCGAAAAACTGCGAAAAAACGCGTTTTTTTACTTTTTTCGTTTTTCATCTGCCATTTTTTTATTTTTTGCTAAAACTTTATATCCGAGGGTCATTTTGTAGCTGGTATCATACTGAATCTAATGGACTTTGATTTTTTTGTTTCAGACAAACCGTTGCCGAGTTGTGATGGAGCTACCTAGCCCACCTATTTTTGAGGCGTTACGTTAAACTATAGTTTTTGTACTTAAAAATGAATAAAAATGAATTAAACATTTTTTTAAAATGTATTTCAAGACCTCATTTATCAAGCCCAACAATTTTTATATTCATATCTTTTATCAAATCCTCAAAAAAAAAAAAATCGGGAAAATAGCCTTTTTTTCGTGGCTCCAAAGTGGACTGGCCCCTTAACAAGATCAGTTTTAAGTTCTCGGTCTAAATTCGGCACGAGGAGGGTAACAGAGAGTGCCACTCCCGTGCTCGTGACTTGGTGGTCTCGGTACAGCCAATTGACGGTGCTTTCCATCATCGGTTCCATCTCTTCTTCCTCGCTCATTGCGTATTAATTTGTTCGTCGTTGCAAGTCTTTTCGCACCTTTGGCCATGTACATAGGTCACAGGTGTTCTCTCCCGGGAGCGAGAGGCGAGAAACGAAAGTTGCCGTATAAATTATTGCATCTTGAACCTCGCGGCCTGCAGTGCGTTGTGTGGATCGTCGTAGTGAGAAAACCAAGACGGAGAGTCTTTCAACCGCGTGAAATCTCCGTGACGGGTCATACACGGCCAGTTAATTAATCCTGGATGCGAGATGCACCGAGTATCTGTCTCTCTCGTTGGGGTCCGCCACAAAAGTAACGGTATACGTGAGAATCGATGAAGAGGCTATACCGCTCAGGAGATCGTTATCTTCAGCGTCCACACGTTGCTCGAGCAAACTTTGTCCTCGGGAGCGTTTAGCTTTTCTGGAGACTGGCTTGTACGAAGGGACAAACTATTGTGATGCCTCAACCAGGAACGAACACCGAACAGCTTCAACATTCCCCGCGTGCTATCGGTACTCGGCAAACCCGGCGGTTGCTGAAGCAACATTCTCCGAAGTACTAATGCTGCGGACGTTTATACACGGTTGCCTGTTGGTAGGGAAGTTATAATACCAGACGCAGATAAACACAGGGAAAAAACGGAGAGAGAGAGAGAGATGCGCGTAAGCAGGATCGTTGGCTTCATCATCATCATCTGGGCCTCGCTCGAGCCATCGTGGCAACACCGATCAACATTCTAATTGCGCAACACACCGCATAACGATCTCGAGGGAATCACGGAACGATGGAAAGCAGCCAGACACTGTTGCTTATTCCCAATGCTGATCTTTCTGCATTCTATCCATGTATGCCAGTATTTGTACACTGAGATAAATTTATGGTGTTTTTAACCATATTTTATATTTTCCTGATTTTCCTGGTGGGACAATAGTATTTTATAAACATAGTTACTGCTACAAATATAGTTCTGTTTTTTTTATATTTTAGCAGTTTATATTGGGTGAAGTAAAAAGTTCTGAGCGTTTTCCGCTAGATGTGTTTAGTGAGCCATATCTCACGATGTGTACATCGCATCGGGTCATACTATACGGCGATTCAAAGGTGACATTACCGTTCAAAAAAAGTTCTTTGACAGTTTTGTGTTTGGTGAAGCCAGTTGTGTGTTACAGCGTTCCAAAATGGAGGTAAAAAAAGAAAAAATTCGATACATTCTTCAGTACCACTACGACCAGAGTTAAAAGGCGGAGCAGGCAGCCACAAAAATTTGTGCTGTTTACGGACCCAATACAGTATCGAATGGAACAGCAAAGCAGGGGTTCCAACTATTCCGTTCTAGTAATATGGACGTCGAAGATGAGGCACGCTCTGGTAGGCCAATCGTCGAAAATTTCGATAAAATCATGGAAATCGTCGAGTCGGACCGGCATGTGAGCACTTATTCCATTGCCCAGGAACTGAAGATTAGCCAGAAAACTGTTTGGAAACATTTGCATAAGGCTGGTCTCAAGAAGAAGCTTGATGTCTAGGTGCCATACGAATTGATGCAAAAGAACCTTTTGGACTGAATTGATGCCTGCGATTCTTTGCTGAAACGTAACGAAATCGGCCCATTTTTGAAGCGGATGGTGACTGGCGATGAAAAATGGGTCACATACGAGAACAACAGCCGAAAAAGATCATGGTCCAATCGCGGTGAGCCAGCCCAAACGATCGCCAAGCCCGGATTAACTGTCAAGAAGGTTTTGCTGTGTGTTTGGTGGGATTGGACGGGAAAAATACGAAGATGTGGAGTTGCAAGCATTGTTGGACGAAGATGATTCGCAAACACAAAAACAACTCGCCGAGCAATTGGGCGTTAGTCAACAAGCTCTTTCCAATCGGCTACGAGAGATGGGAAAGATTCAGAAGACCGGTAGATGGGTAACACATGAGTTGACCTACAGGCAAATGGAAAAGCGCAAAAACACATGTGACATTTTGCTCGCTCGGTACAAAAGGAAGTCGTTTTTGCATCGTATAGTTACAAGGGATGAAAAGTGGATTTATTTTGAGAATCCCAAGCGCAAAAAATCATGGGTAGACCCAGGCGCACCATCCACATCGACCGCAAGACCGAATCGCTTTGGCAGAAAGACGATGCTCTGTGTTTGGCGGGACCAGAGGGGCGTAAACTATTATGAGCTGTTAAAACCTGGGGAAACGGTTAATACTAAACGTTACCAACAACAATTGACCGATTTGAAGCGTTCGCTGCTTGAAAACGGCCAGAATACCGAAAGAGGCAACACAAAATCATTTTTCTTCATGACAATGCTCCATCACATACGGCAAAACCGGTTCGCGACACGTTGGAAGCACTCAGCTGGGAAGTTCTACCCCGTGCGGCTTACTCACCAGACTTGGCTCCTTCCGATTACCACTCGTTTGCATCGATGGGTCACGCACTTGCTGAGCAGCGCTTTGGTTCGTACGAAGATGTGAAAAAATGGCTCGATGAATGGTTCGCAGCAAAAGGGGAGGATTTTTACTGGCGTGGTATTCACAAAATGCCCGAAAGATGGGAAAAATGTATAACAAGCGATGGAGCATACTTTGAATAAAGCACTTTTTATCATTCTTCCGAATTTAACGTGTTTTTTTTTTAGAAAAAAAATCCGCATTTCATACTTGTACACCTGGTATATTGTCAAGCCTTTTACACTAGTTGATAATTATTTCGGAGATAACTGATATCCAAAAACGTCACTTAAATCGTCCGTTTAGATATACTCGTCGCTTATAGTTGCGTTAACCACATTATGATTGCAGGGTCAATAAACTAAAGGGAATTCTACTATATCCTCTTTTACCATAGACGTTTGTTGCAAATACCATGAACTTTTCTTTCTGTGTATGTTTGTTTGGGGAGAATTAAAATTCTTCTTACTCTACTACCAAAAGAGCCTTGTGTAAGAAACAATGGTATATCCTCTTCGATATCCTTCTTTTCACATCTCTCACGAACGCATTTGGATCTTTTGACACGACTACGTGAGATAACTCTTATCTTCCGTGTCACCTGAAAAAAAAATATCATCAAACACTACCACCGTCCGTCCATTTGTCTACCTGATTCTTTTGTTTTTTTTTTGCCCCTAGCTCATATGCACGCGCACGTTCTTCGGCATTTCAGTTCTACCTGCGGTTGCCGTTTGTCCAAGACGCGGAGTCAGGGTTTACTCACGAAATTCTCGACATTTATATTTGCCCGGAGGATTTCCCCAATACATGCCCATTGTTTGATGGTCGTATTTGCTGTCCGGAAACGTGCACGATCGGAGTAACGGAAGGTAAGGTGGATGATGGAAAAATAAAAAGCTTTGAGGGACAACAGAGGGTTGTAGGTATTTGCGTCGTCAAAGGAATACGACGTTATCGCAGGATCTACCTCTGATAATGAAAATAAATGGACCCTTTGAGAACTCTTTTCTGCGTTATCGCTGAATTCATTATTAAGAGGGGAAATATATGTAGCGGCATGAAACTTGTTTTTTTTTTTTGTTAACGTTAAATGATGGTTAATCTCAAGAATACGATAGTAAGGTCAGTAATTAATCGGTAAGTCACTGAAATCATTGAGTTCTCGTAGTTCCAAACTTTAAGGCCTTAGACCACTCTAGGATTTTCCAAAAATCGATTTTTTTTTGTTAAAAATCTACCATAGTACCTACAAAATGATATTCCAAAATATTATGTGTGTGAAAGATCTCTAAGTAGTCGTTTTTCGAATTCTAGCGCAACCCCTCTTGATTCACGTCGTGACTTTCTACTAACTTTAAGGCTGTCTTCTAGTCTAGAATTTTGAAAAAAAAAAAGATTTTTTTTGCATATTTTCAATGTTTAGTATTTCAAAAATATATCCTCCAAAGGAAATTTGGAAATTCCAAATATTAACGGAGTTACAGCTGTAATTAGTGAGGTGGAAACTTAACCGGCGCTGCCGGACCGAATCGAACAATAGACGGTTCCGTCTGCTCGACTACCTGAGGCCCAAAAGACATCAAAAGACTTCGATTTTGAAGAAGAAGGAGTATTTTATGGACCAGGAATCGCCGATTAACGAAATGTAAGTATATGTACCATTATATGACTTAGACTGCCTGAAATTGTACTCGAATCTTTAAACGCGTTTTTCTCGAAACTACTTTTTTCGAGACGGTTGACATGATATCTCAAGTTGTAATGAACCGATTTACTTGAAATTTTTTGTGGACCTTCTCTATACACCCCTCTATCACCCCTACCAGATTTATCGCGAAATTTTGTTACTAATTATTTTTGAAAAATCAACAATCGTGAAAAAAAAACGGCAAAAAATGACCTTTTTTTTTAAACAGCCGCCATTTTGCGATTTTTTATTTGCCTGAGGTAGGGGCTACAATGACATCCTTACTAATTAAAAATCTATTTTTTTTTTTTTCAGATGACCAGGAGGGTTGGAATCGTGTCAACCAGGAGAGGCCGTTTTTTTTTTCACTCCCACTTTACCAGCCTGCATCTACCAGAATTATGGATTTTTTTTTCGCCAATTTTTTTATCCAATGTCAAAGGATGAATAAGTATGTGGTAAAAATATAGATACGGAAATATTTTTTGTTTTTTTTTTATCGCATGTTGAAAAATTCCCAAATTTTGGCCCGCTAGACTAGAAGACGGCCTTAAACGCGTTTATTCCCAAACTACATTTTTCAAGTCGGACGGACTCATAACTCAAACAAATTTCAACCGATTCACGTGAAATTTTAATTGTATATTTAGAATTATATTTTCTGTGGCACTACGTAGGATTTTTTAATTATATTGCATAGTTCCTTTTTTATAAACAATTTTCGGACGATTTTCTCATAGCATTTTATACTTTTTGTTTTAGAAATGCGCCATTTTGACAAAAAACAATATATCAACAAAATTCTACGTACTTCTATAGCTATTCTTATATATAATCGAAAAAGACTTTAGTGTCTCATCATAACTGGAAAATTATAGGAGCTATTGGTCCAGCCGTTGACCTTCCAGAAAGAAAGGCGTCATCGGAAAAATGCTGCACAGTCGCCATTTTGACATGTATCGCTGTGAAAAAATAATTTTACATAGTCAATTACGTGTATAATAAAAGCCCTATTTTGTAATTCCGATTTATTTTATGGTTTAGCTGAAAAAAAAATCACAAAATATGCCCTTTTTTTTACCTCTAGAGTGGCCTAAGACCTTAAATACTTTTTTCCTCAAAACCACGCTTTTTAAGTTTGTCGGAAAAGTAACTTTAAAACCAGTTAACCGATCATGCTAAAATTGTACACACAACCCAATGCCAATATTGCCTTGAACTTCTACCTACTTTATGAAAAATCACGTTTGAAGAGTACTTTTCTATTTGCAAAAAATAATGAAAATTTGGTGTAAAATTTCAATTTTTTAAAAATCCGAACTAATTTTTCAATTTTCAGCTTTTAAAAATAAAAATAAATACTAAAGATTCATAAATGTCAAACGTTTTGTTCCTTTCCAACAAAAAAAAATAATCAGAATTTTCAATTTTTTTCGTTGTATCCATGTATTTCCCCCCTTCAAAGGAAAATGAAATAAAAAAAAGAAATATTTCAAATGTTGGATCCGATTGAGAGTATTCAGCTTTTCCGATTGTTAAACTTTTTTCCACACAAATCGCCCGTTAATATTTCGGATTATGCAAATTCTTCGGTCTAGTCTCTCGGCGAAAAGTCCCAACTCCGGAAAACTCAAATATATACCCAGCGCAGTGGTACAACCGAAGAAAGATAAAGAAAGACAGTGAGAGAGAAAGAGAGAGCCAATGGAAGAAATAGCATAGCACGTTTGCGTTTCTAACTGCAATTGCGAGTTACATATATATATATATATATATATATATGCAGCGAGTAAGTTTGAAAAGCGATTACAAACTTCGAATCTCTCTTTCTCTCTGCATGACCTCAAAACGAAATTCTCCGTGAAGATATCGGTTTCAAGCCAGGGTAGAATTTTCTCTGTGTCTGTGCGGTGCGACGTTAAAGGCGGCGCGTGACGCAATGATAATCTCTCTTGGATTCCGGCAGCGTACATTCGTATCACCGTACGAAACAACACAAAAAAACCTCCCCCCCCCCTTCCCATTTGTCACTGTACGTGACGTAACGTATGAATGGAGCAAGAAAAGAAAAACCTCCATTTTTTCTCCATGTCGGCTCATATAACGCTGTATTAAAACGGGCACCGAGCTCGCTTGTATTGCGTAGCCACGTATAACCTCCTAACGTGCAGAATCTTGGCATTTGCTCACGTTTCCCCATGGCGATTGGCTTTCGTTGGGGAAGAAGGAAAAGTGAAAATACAATTGCCAGAAAGACGAAGAGAGGGAGAGAGAGAGAGAGAGAGAGAGAGAGAGAGAGAGAGAGAGAGAGAGAGGATTGATTGATTTGGTTTATCTAGCCCTAGTAGAACTATGGGGCTAGGTAAGATAATTACAAAGATTACAAAAATATAGATATAATATTAGGTGTTGGAATTAATTCGTAGCGTTTTACAAGAGATGGCGTAGATAGTACAGTATTTCATTGTTACCGACAGTAATGTATTCATCGTGAAACAGCTATCATTGAATGTCATTTGCTGTACATAAGCTCTTTTTGAATCGTAAATAACAACACTTTATAATTTATTGAATATGTCGACATTTGTGCCGAATAAAGTGTTTTTGCGGGGAGTTTTACTTCATTACTTTAATATGAACAAAAGTGCTGCTGAAGCTCATCGTATTTTAGTGGAAGTGTATGGTGAACATGCTCTAGCTGAGCAAACGTGTCGGAAGTGGTTTGCACGTTTTAAAGCTGGTGATTTCGACTTGGATGACAAGGAGCGAACTGGCCAGCCGAAAGAAATTTGAAGATAATGAGTTGGAGGCATTGCTCAATGAAGACTCATCTCAAACACTTCAAGAATTGTCTACATCATTGGGAGTTGACTTATCAACGGTAGGAAAACGTCTTAAAACTTTGGGCATAATCCAGAAGGAAGGACATTGGGTCCCATATGAATTGAAAGCAAGGGACATTGAGAGGCGTCTTTTGACATGTGAACTGCTGCTTCAACGGGAGAAAAGAAAAGGTTTTTTGCATCGAACTGTCACTGGTGATGAAAAATGGATCCATTACGACAATCCGAAGCGCAGAAAGACACGGGTTGAGCCCGGCCAACCATCAACATCAGTGGCAAAGCCAAATATCCATGGGTCTAAGCTCCTGCTCTGTATTTGGTGGGATCAGAGGGGTGTGATTTATTATGAACTGCTGAAAGCGAATGAAACCATAACTGGGGATCGCTACCGACTGCAATTGATGCGCTTATGAGCCGTGCATTGAAAGAAAAACGGCCGGAATACTCCGAAAGACACGACAAAGTCATTTTGCTGCACGACAATGCTCGTCCGCACGTCGCAAAACCGGTACAAACATATCTGGAAACACTTAAATGGGAAGTCCTACCCCACCCGCCGTATTCTCCAGATATCGCTCCTTCTGATTACCATTTGTTTCGTTCGATGGCTCATAGCCTGTCTGAGCAGAAGTTCACTTCTTACGAAGATTGTCAAAAATGGGTCGATTCGTGGATTGCATCTAAAGACGAGGCGTTCTTCCGACAAGGTATTCTTACCCTGCCCGAAAGATCGTCAAAAGTAGTAGAAAGCGATGGGCAATACTTTCATTAATGTATTTTTTTATTTTCATTTAAAATAAATATTTTTTTTTTTTCATTAAAAAAACGCTACGAATTAATTCCAAGTCCTAATATAAAGCGACGTCTTGGGTACATAAGAGAACTTAAAACTAAAACTTAAACTTACATCTGAACTTATAATAATGCTTTATGTTTCCGCAATGTTTACAGTGGATTCGAGATTAGGTCGTAGTGCATATAATTTTCGCTGTAGCTTCTAGATAATAGCCAAATAATTGAATAAACAAATGAATGAATGGGACCAGTAACAATAATCCGTCATCAGTCAGCAATTTAGGTATGCAATAAATGAGTGTACAGTCGCAATTTAAAAACAGACAGTGATGAAGCTTCTCTAACAGCCAGGGGCAACGAGTGCCAGAGATACGCAGCCGAGATACCAAAGGAGCGTTGGAGAAGTTGTAGTTCGAAATCTAGGAATGTCAAAAAACGCCACTGGAAGCCTATTTGAACTTCTAGGTGAAGGGTGATGAAGCGATAGTAGTTCACGAAGATACGATGGGCACTGTGGGTGTAGTATTCTGTAAGTCATTATGCCCAAATAATACACAGACGCCGCTTTTTAACTGTTAGCCATTTCAGCTGGCGTCGCGACCCTAACAAACCCAAACAAACTCTCTATCGACGCGTCGATAGGGAGTAATATGGGCGTCTCGACGGAGGTTGTATATAAAGCGAATACAACAATATTCGCTTTATACAATAAACGGCATTTTGAAGGGAAAGAATTCACCTTCGTTCCGTATTTTTTTTTATTTTTACTATTTTTTTTCACGACTAGTACCCGTTTTCGAAAACAACCATTTTTTGCCTTTTTTTATTCCTTTTCTGGCGGGCCCCGTTTACAGACAAAATTTTTTTTATGTATTTCTTTGATCGGAATCATAAAGGGGGAAGCTCGAGCTTCAATTTTGTTTTTTTTAAAGCTTCGTAGGATTTTTTTTTCTAAAGATATTTTGATTTAAAAAAAAGAGAGACATTTTGAAAAATAACGCGTAACGCGGCAACGACAAGGATTCAAGGAAAACCTGAAGATAGTAGAAAGTTGAAACGGTTTTCGTTGAAATCACGAGAATTTTTTCAGATTTTTTTTTCGAAATTTTTTTTTTCACCTATTTTCGGTAAAAAAATCAGCTGATTCAATTACCGTAACTCGAGAACTAAGGGGCTTGTGGTAAAATTTCAAGAGAGGAAAACATTTTATTTTTCTATTGTCTACGCAATAGAATTATTTCAGATTTTTTTTCGACACTTTTTTTCTCGAGTTACGGTAATCAAATCATGTGATTTTTTACCGAAAATAGGTGAGAAAAAATCTGAAAAAATTCTCGCCAACTAAACGAAAACCGTTTCGACTTTTTACTATCTTGAGGTTTTCCTTGAATCCTTGTCGTTTTCGCGTTATACGGTATTTTTCAAATTGTCTCTTTTTTTTAAATCAAAATATCTTTAGAAAAAAAAATCGTACGAAGCTTTAGAAAAAAACAAAATTGAAGCTTGAGCTTCCCTCTTTATGATTCCGGTCAAATAAATGCATAAATAAAAATTTGTCTGTAAACGGAATCCACCAGAAGAGGAACAAAAAAGGGTACCAGGCGTAAAAAAAATAGTAAAAAATAAATAAAAAAAACAAAATGAAGGTGAATTCCTCCCCTTTAAAATGCCGTTTATTAAATTCATTTATGTCAACTATCGGCGGAATGGCATAAAAAAACGTTCCGGAACTTTTTGGAATTTTTGTCCAGAAACTTTTCGCCGGTAGTCTATATATATATATATATATATATATATATGCAACCCTGAAGAATTATCGGCGTCTTTGCGGGTAGAGCATCCCTCTTTGCCTCCCTCTCGCCATTCGTTTTCCAACCACAGAGAATTCATTGCGACCGCGAGTGTTCCATTTCTTATCTCTCCTGCACCGGCTTGCTCGGCAAAGAAGTCTCAGGGTAGGGAGAGCTCGGCATCGTCGCTTCGTTCATAAAATGCTAATTTCTCGCCCGCGAGGCACTTTCATTGAAAACACTTGACACAAAGGGAGAAACGACGCGGTGGTGGAAGGTACACACACACACGGGTATAGGACGGGCGAAACACTCTCGAGCTCGGTAGAAATTTTCTCTGTATTGCCGTATACATATTTATGTACGTGTATATCAACTAGCTGCAGTCCCCGTGTCGTTTTCGTAAGGGACCAAGCGAGGGAGGGTCAAAGTAAGAGCAATAATTAAATGCGTTGAAGAATTAACAAACGTAATGTGCCAAAATCACAATAAACGTTACAGCGTTCATTATGTAGTAAATCGTACCTAAAGTGTCATGAATGTAAAACGTTTTGTTGCTTGGCAAAAAAAATTATCAAAATTGCTGTGGACGCAATGAAAGTTAGGTTAGGTTAGCGAAGTGCGGATAGGGAGTGATAAAAAAGGGTAATACGTAAGAAAGCAGGAAATAGCAAAACTATTAGGCGTATGACTTAATTTTTACAGATTTTTCGGCAAATTTGTTTAGTATAAAAAAATAGAGAACAAGAAACTTAAGGGGCCGGTTCACTTTGGAGCCACGAAAAAAAGGCTATTTTCGCGATTTTTTTTTGAGGATTTTATAAAAGCTATGAATATAAAAGTTGTTGGGCTTGATAAATAAAGTCTTAAAGTACATTTAAAAAAAATGTTTACTTCATTTTTATTCATTTTTAAGTACAAAAACTATAGTTTAACGTAACGCCTCAAAAATAGGTGGGCTAGGTAGCTCCATCACAACTCGGCAACGGCTTGTCTGAAACAAAAAAATCAAAGTCCATTAGATTCAGTATGACACCAGCTACAAAATGACCCTCGGATATAAAGTTTTATCAAAAAATAATAAAATGGCAGATGAAAAACGAAAAAAGTAAAAAACGCGTTTTTTTCGCAGTTTTTCGCAACAAAAAAAAGAGTAAAAATCAAAATTTTAAAACCATCGAGGGTCATCTTGTTGCGAATCATGTTTACAATATGTGGTTGAAATTTCAAGAGAATCGGTTTATTAGTTTTAGAGATACGATGGAGCTAGATTTTGAAAAGGTTGTTTCGAGAAAAACGGCGTTTGAAGTTTATACTATGAAAAACTCTTACCTAAACTCAATCGGCAATTCCTGCACCGTACAAAATCCCTTCTGATTGCTCATCATCGTCGATTTCTTCAAGTCTTGCTTGCTTTCGTTTGGTTCTGGTCTCTTTTGAGCACTCAGAACTGCGGCGGTTTGCGGAGCGAACACGCTCGTCATCGCGATTGTCGGCGAATCCGATGGCGATCGGGCCGAGTTTGACGCCCATTATTTCCATTATTTTAAGCACTAGACGAAATCCTTCATTAAAGACACACGCGGAAACTTTGCAGGCAATGTCGACGATTTTTTTGCCGTTGAACATGTGTTTAGGTGCCATATTCCATACGCAGTTGTTAAAATTTTCATTATTGTTTTGCGTATGGCCACCTAAACACCTTTCGAGCACTTCTGTTTTGGTGAGATCCTCGTAAATACGTTTTAAAACTTCCTGTACTTCCTCAGAAAGAGCAGGAGGATGTTTGTAATGTTGCTGAAGTGCCTTAGCTTTGAGGTACTTGCACCATTCTAAAGGCCGATGGGTCGGCCGAGCGCGCTATACGCTCAGGTAAAAAAAAAATACTCAGAGAGCACGGATTTTCATAAAATTTTAACACAATATTTCTAAATGTATGTACTTTCGAAAACAGTAAAAAAAAATGGATTTTTTGAAATTTTCAAAGTGGACTGGCCCCTAAATAGCCCTTTTCTGATCAATTTCTTCGCTCAGTTTGTTCAATTGTCGGCTGTAGCGTTCCGCAGTCATCGTCTGACCAGTTTCCACGAGTTCGTAATAAAGCACACCCTTCGTATCCTGTCCAGGGCGCGGCTGGTCGCTAAGATCGAAATCACCACTTCTAAAACGTTTGTACCAATAATTACACGTTTCATAAGACACAACGTCGGCACCAAGAACACTACAAATTGATTCCCGTGCTTTAGAAACATTTTTTCCTTGTTGGAATTCGTACAAAATGCATTGCCGAATGTGCTGTTTATCAGTTGCCATTGTAAACTCTGCTATTCCGAGAGGTTATGCAACTCACGTAGACTTGTCGTTCGGTGTTCTGAAACCTTGCGTCCGATCCTTTCAAAACCACAAAAGACTGCGAAAATATTTCTATTTTAAATATAATTTTAAGCTCGAAGAAAAAATCGGTAAAAATTAAGTCATACACCTAGGCCCAAAGCCTTCGTAGAATGAACCTTTATCCGGAGCTTCATCCCAATCGTAGAATTACGCACAAGAATCTCATTTTATAAATTGTTGATTTGTATCTCTATATATTTGTGTGTGTTTATGTGCACGAGAATAAATACTCTACAAATAAAAAAAAACCAAATACAAATGCCTCTCGTAAAGTAATTTGCAAATTGTGTCGTCGAGACAGAAATAAAATACGAATTGAAAGGGTTTCGACTACTTTCGCATTTCTCGCTAATTAATCCGAGTATCCTCGACCACGATTATTCGCTGAATTAATTATACATTTATCGAGAAAGTTTCGGGGAGATTCGTACTCGCTTCGATGATTCAATGAATTCCTTGGCGATTGTTAGGATACACTTTTTCTTCCCCCCGCCCCCCCCACCCATCGTCCTCTTAGTCCTCTCGTTTCTTCCCTCTTGTGATGAGCTCACCACGACTTTTTCTTTTTTTTTCGCCGCTGGTCCATTCCCTTTTGCGTCGATTAACGCCGATTCGCATCGAGTCTGTTACTTTTCCTCGGATGGATCGTTATACAACGAATTGGGGAATGTTTCGAGAGTATCAGCAGGAGGAAAAGAGGGTTTTTGTCCCGACCCCGATTC
This sequence comes from Ophion ventricosus, assembly GCA_963932345.1. Classification (NCBI taxonomy): domain Eukaryota; kingdom Metazoa; phylum Arthropoda; class Insecta; order Hymenoptera; family Ichneumonidae; genus Ophion; species Ophion ventricosus. Next base: position 639,306 of record OZ010713.1, read on the forward strand.
TCTCTTTTCCTTCCACTTGAGGACTTTTGACGTTGCGACGTTGCTGGTCGCGATTGTTTTTTTTTGTGAGAACGGCTGAGAAGATTAAGAATTAGAGGTTGGGATGAAAGGCGATGGATGTATAAAGGTTTTAGTAAACTGTCGTGCAGAAAATTTGGTTATACTTCAGTGAAGTGTACTGTGAGACTTCACAGAGTCTACTTCACTGGAAAATATTAGATGAAGTAAAAAGTTCTGAGCGTTTTTTCGCTTTACTTCGACGATGAAATGAACATAGTTAGGATTATCCTATTTAGATCAAATATGCGCCGTTTTGTTCGATAACTTTTGTCCATTTTGAAGGCAATTTCATAATTCGGTGATTGAAGAAGTCCTCGTCCCTATTGGTAAAAAACTTGACCAGCTCATTTTCACAAGCCTCTCTTGAGGCCAGTTTTGTACCATCAAGAAAATTTTGCAAATGCTTGAAAAGGTGATGATCGCTTGGTGCCAGGTCTGGACTATACGGCGGGTGCGATAGAACCTCCCATCCAAGCTCTCGGAGCTTCTGGCGCGTCGTTAAGGCAGTAGTCTGCTTTAGGAGCCGAAAAAAAGCGTTTTTTCAACAATTTTTTTGAAAGGGAAGGAAATGATTGCGGTAAACGAAATTTTGAGACGATAGTATATTATATTCAAGCTTTAAAAAACAATTTTTATTATTACAAATTATTGAAATTTGCCAAAGTTGTAACGATTTTTCTGGGGCGCCTGGAGTGTGCACTCGTAAATCGGTGCCGGTGATGGAGGTCGTGCGATGCATCTGAAACAGTGGAACCAAATTTTTTTTTAGTTTTTATAAGTTCCTTTTCTATATGAACTAAAAAAATACCGAAGAAATGACGAAATTCCAAATTTTTTCGAAGTTTGAAAAAAAAATTCACTTTTTTGAAAAAAAAAATTCACTTTAAGTTGCAAAACAAGTAATTTAAATAGTACTTTTGTCCAACTTTTTTAGTTCAAATAGAAGATAATTCAATACTGAAGCTAGATCACTTTGGTTTTTTCCGATCGGACATATATTGTTTTTACTATCGCCGGCACCGTTTTCCAAAACTTGTGAAAATGAAAACTCGAGAAAACGGGCTGTAAAGTTCTGCCCGAGCATTCGCACCTGCTCGACGCTCGGCCACTAAAACTGATCTAGCTTCGAAAATATGTCGAATTGGCCTCTAAAATTTTGAACACATATTCTTGGATAGTTTTGGAATAGATTTAAGACAAAAACGAAAAATCGATTTTTTGAAGCCTGTAAAGCAGACTACTGCCTTAAAGTCGTGTGCAGCCTGGCGTTGTCTTGATGGAACACAATACCCTTCCTATTGGCCAATTCTGGCCGCTTCTGGTCGATCGCCTGCTTCAATCTGGTCAGTTGTTGACAGTAGAGGTCCGAATTGAGTGTTTGGCCCGATGGGAGCAGCTCGTAGTGGATGATTCCCTTCCAATCCCACCAAACACACAGCAAAACCTTCTTGGCCGTAAATCCGGGCTTGGCGATCGTTTGGGCCGGCTCACCGCGATTGGACCACGATCTTTTTCGGCTGTTCTTCTCGTATGTGACCCATTTTTCATCGCCAGTCACCATCCGCTTTAAAAATGGCTCGATTTCGTTACGTTTCAGCAAAGAATCGCAGGCATCAATTCGATCCAAAAGGTTCTTTTGCGTCAATTCGTGTGGCACCCATACATCGAGCGTCTTCTTGAGACCAGCCTTATGGAAATGCTTCCAAACGGTTTTCTGGCTAATCTTCAGTTCCTGGGCAGTGGAATAAGTGCTCATATGCCGGTCCAACTCGACGATTTCCATGATTTTATCGACATTTTCGACCATTGGCCTACCAGAGCGTGCCTCATCTTCGACGTCCATATTACCAGAACGGAATCATTGGAACCACCGCTTTGCTGTTGCATTCGATACTGTATTGGCTCCATAAACAGCACACATTTTTTTGGCCGCTTACTCCGCCTTTTGCACCTTGGTCCTAGTGGTACTGAAGAATGTATCGAATTTTGTCTTTTTTTACCTCCATTTTGGAACGCTGTAACACGCAAATGGCTTCACCAAACACAAAACTGTCAAAGAACTTATTTTGCAGCGTAATGTCACCTTTAAATCGCCGTACAGTAGGACCCGATGCGATGTATACATCGTGAGATATGACTCACTAAAGCCATCTAGCGGAAAACGCTCAGAACTTTTTACTTCAGCCAATATATAAGTTTCCAGAGTATAACACTGGGAAACATATGGAGAGCTATAGCAAACAAAGATACAAGGGACATGGAGAGGATAGTAGAAAGCGGAAGGAGAACAAAAGTCGACCAAGAATCCTAACAGGATTGGAATAAAATTGAAAAAGTCGATGTATTTCCAGCAATACAAAAATAGGAAGAATAATATAGATACAGTGATGTGTTGGAAGGATGTAAATTTAGACGGCGAAACAATAGAATCTTGGGTGAGATTGAGGAATTACGTAGGTTTGAAAATGTAAAAAAATCCATTTTTTAAATTTTATTATCTAACAGTACAATATGTGTAGAATATTCTCCCAAAGTTTCAAGTCAATCGGAGTAAAAGTCTAGGAGAGAGAGAGCCTTTGGGAATTCCCCCCGTTGGGAAAGACCGGCCGGGAGCGACGCAGGTACACGCATTTTTCTCAAAACACTATTTTTGAAGTCGGTGAACACGATTTCTCAAAAACTAATGTCACCGATCTTATTGAAATTTTGCACATTTCTTCAAAATAGCATTGACTAGTGATTGAACGAAGGTTTTTTTATTTTTCGATTACAACTAATTTTACAAGGCTATACGTTGTGTAAATTGTACCAAAAATTGAATTATTTTTTATACAACTCTGCCAAAAATTCAAATTTCAATTTTTTTTTTAAATCCTACGTTCAATCACGAGCTATACTTATCAAGTAATAGAAACAATTTGGTTTTTTAATTTCAGATAAAACTATCATGAGTTATCCTGACCACCACGAGGACTTTTTTTCCAGCTAAATTTTTTTTTGTTTGCTCGCAATAAAGTCCGATACTAATAAATATGACGATAAAGATAAAATTAATCATCATAACAATAATAATATCAACAGTGAGTCTGGCACAAGATAATGCAGCAGAGAGAAAGGTCTGCTCGTAATATCCAATTGAGAGGAAAGGAGGGAGGCAGAAGCGAAGCTCGGAAGAATCAATCGAGGACGAACACAAAGGAAGCCCTGTATTATAAGCCTTCATGAGAAACGAGCGAAGAATTAGTGTTTTCTCGATCTCGAGACTTTTACGAGGCAACCTCGACGTTACTTGAGAACTACCATCGCCAGTCCTCCCCCCCGCCCCCCTCTTCGCCCTCGCCGCCTCTCTCACACCCTCTGGTTCTCACTGAAAACACGATTCTAGAAGATCGATAATAATACAGAAATAGTAGATATAATGAGGTATGCGTATATGACAGAACTGCCACGGCGGAGAAACAACGATGCCATTGTTCAATTAATATCAAGAATGTTCTGAAGTTTAAATATACATCATTGCCTCTCTCTCTGTCTCTCTCTCACACTCTCACACTCTCGCAATCTTACACTCTTACACTCTCACACTCACACACTCTCGCTCGCACACTTTCACACTCACTCTCTCACACTCTCACACTCACACTCTCACACTCTCACACTCACACTCTCACACTTTTACACTCTCACACTCACACACTCTCACACTCACACTCTCTCACTCTCACACTCTCACACTCTTACACTCTTACACTCTCACACTCTTACACTCTCACACTCACTCTCTCACACTCTTACACTCTCACACTCCCACACTCTCTCACTCTCACACGCACACCCTTACACTTTCACACTCTCACGCTCTCTCACTCTCACACTCACACTCTCACACTCTCACATTCTCTCTCTCTCTCTCTCTCTCTCTCTCTCTCTGCATGATAATTTTTTGCTAATTATGCGTTCGCAGGCAGAAACGGCGTGACCTGGTTGTTCATTTCTTCTTTTTCCCCTGAAATTAGCTAGATTTGTAGTTTATGTAAATAGATAAGTTTAGTTTAGTTTAGGTTAATACTAGTCATAGGTTATAAGATAAATCAATAATGTAAACGTAGCGAACCTATATTTTTGTATTATGGACTGTTTACTGTATTACCGTGCACGGTGCTCTCAGGGAGCCTTGTCCCAGAGTACGAAATAAACAAACATTCTCTCTCTCTCTCTCTCTCTCTCTTTCTCTCTCTCTCACACACTCTCACACTCTCGCACTTTTACACTCTTACACTCTCACACTCACACACTCACACATTCTCACTCTCACACTCACACTCTCACACTCTCACACTCTTACACTCTCACACTCTTACATTCTTACACTCTCACACTCACACTCTCACACTCACACTCACACTCTCACACTCTCTCACTCTCACACTCTCACACTCACTCTCTCACACTCTCACACACTCTTACACTCTCACACTCTTAGATTCTTACACTCTCACACTCCCACACTCTCTCACTCTCACACTCACACCTTTACACTCTCACACTCTCACGCTCTCTCACTCTCACACTCTCACATTCTCTCTCTCTCTCTCTCTCTCTCTCTGCATGATAATTTTTTGCTAATTATGCGTTCGCAGGCAGAAACGGCGTGACCTGGTTGTTCATTTCTTCTATTTCCCCTGAAATTAGCTAGATTTGAAGTTTATGTAAATAGATAAGTTTAGTTTAGTTTAGGATAATACTAGTCATAGGTTATAAGATAAATCAATAATGTAAACGTAGCGAACCTATATTTTTGTATTATGAACTGTTTACTGTATTACCGTGCACGGTGCTCTCAGGGGGCCTTGTCCCAGAGTACGAAATAAACAAACATTCTCTCTCTCTCTCTCTCTCTCTCTCTCTCTCTCTCTCTCTCTCTTTCTCTCTCTCTCTCTCTCTCTCTTCGAAGGCAACGGAGGTATTTGGGATGGTCACGTTAAATGGTCCACCCTGTATACACGTGTATATTTATGTACACAGAACGGTGCAAAGTCGCCACGGCGAATGAAGAGAGTCGAGAAAGACTGACCGACGAGGAGGGGGGGATCGAGGCTCGCAAAGCATGCACCAACGAGCGGGCTGAAGAGAAATGAATCGATGACGAAGACAAAGGATCCCCTTAGGACCTGCCTGGACTTCTCTTTTATGCAATTTTACGAGCCGGGCTCGCAAGTTGTGCACTGTACACAGTCACGCGCGTTTCGCGCACAGAGACCGACTATTCTTCGCCTCCTTCTACTCCTCTTGTGCCTCTCGCTAGTGGAGTCATAAAGAGCGTGCACAATTAACAACGACGTTTAGCCACGCCGAAGTACAACGAGACGCAGGGTGTATGGCGGGGGAACGAGTGCTAGAGGGGTGGGGGGAGGTGGAGTTCTACAGGGCCGAGGGAATTGAAGGTACTGCACAACATCACGATGATATTCTATGCGTGCAGCAGCGAGACGTGTATCATGGACAAGCCTTCGATGAGAACGAAATTTGAAAAATTTCTGAATGGAAGAAAAAATATGAAAGTATTATTAAGAAGTTTCCGCGGAGAGAGTGGGAAGTTTGTCGGTAGGAAAGGAAGAGAATGAAACAAAGGAAGATTAAGAAATTCTAATACGGTCAGGGAAGCTTTGGAGATAGTTGTGCATATTTATAAAACGTTTGAATAACAATACCTTCATTGTTAATAAATATTTTTCAATGAAAAAAAAAACCCAAATGTGGCAAGGCTCAATTGTGTATAAAATTCCAAACTGCTCGTCCCAATGTTCCGATCAGAAAAAAAAATATCGCAAATCGACCGATTTTTTACCCCATCGAAAAGACGTTTAGTGTCACTGCTGTACACGTCTGCTACGTCACACGTGGGGACACGTGTGTCAAAGTGCGCAGGATGAAAAAAAAAACAAGAAATGGCGGACTCGCGTTCTCGGTCTTTAATCCGAGTGAAACACGAGACCCGTCAAATTGACATTTCGTCTCAATCGATCGTTTCTCCAACTGTAGTTCCTTTCTCGCAAGATATCGTGACCGGACTAAGGTGCGCGGGAATCGCTGAGGGGGCGTTCGATTCTACAGTGAAATAGCGTGCGAGTCTCGCACGCGGCTTTCTCACTTTTTCACCCCTCGTGCTCCTGTCGCTTCGCAATCTCTTACACCCCCCCCCCCCCCTCTCCCTCTCTCGCCCTCTCTCTCTCTCACTCTCCCCCCTCTCTTTCTCTTGAATTTGATTTGATTAACGGCCCCCACGTTTCTACAGTCCTCACCAAACGATTCTCGAATAATTCGTCGATGTACGAGCACTGCTATAAAGTGGACGTTTTTTTTTCTTTCACATCTTTTTGAGTAGGGTGCAAAAATTGTCGGCGCGGTCTCTTGGGCACGTAGGGGACTCGAGACTGCTGTAGGGTGGAGGAGAGGGGGGGGGCGGGGGTTGGTGGTGGTAAGGGGGCACCCTTCTCAACGAGGAGCAATGGGCGATATATTTTTTTGATCAAATAATTACGAAGAGCCCTACGAAAAAAAAAGAAGGTACAATAACGTCAGTTTATGGCAACTCGAGGTCATGAGGCTATTCGCCATGTAAAATGGATCTGCAGATTTTTCATTCTTTTGGATTTTCCTTCTGGCCTAATTAGAATTTTAATATAACACAAGAGCAATAGAGTCACAGACATATTTTTTTTTGTGTATCAGGTCTGTAAATATGAAAGCGGAATTTTACCTGTAGATGGCCCTAGCTGTCAATGTATATAAAAATAATATAATCGTTATATATTACATTTATATTATTTATGTAATATGATAATTTAATCGTGAATTGAGGATATTATCAAGTAATACATAATTGTACATTAAATTCACCAACGTTGAAAATAAAGACACATGACTGGAAATCGAAAAAAATAAATGGCTGTAACCGGCTAAACGAGAATAACAACTGCACAGATGTCTTGGTCTTTTTTTCCCCCCTTTTTTATTGCATTTCTCCTCAGGAAAACGTGAAAAAAAATGTACGACTTTCGGAAAGGAAAAGCCATAGAAAGGAAGCATCCGACAGTCATTTGACGATACTGGATTAATAGAGCGAGAGAGAGAGAGAGATAAATATATGTATTGCGAGAGAGAGGAGAGGAGAGAGAGAGAGAGCGAGAGAGAGAGAGAGAGAGAGAGAGAGAGAGAGAGAGAGAGAGAGAGAGAGAGAGAGAGAAGGGGGGGAGGAAGAGAGAGAGAGAGAGAGAGGAGAGAGAGAGAGAGAGAGAGAGAGAGAGAGAGAGAAAGCAAATGATCGTTCCAACTGTAATTTCCGCAAAATTATTGCCGTCAGAATGATGACGTCATCCCTATCATCGTTCCGACGACGAAAGCCGAAAGTCCTTTAGGCAGCAGAAACGATATTAAAGGGGATACACATTCCCTTTCATCAAAACCCTCCGATCCCGAACTGCCGTTCGATGAGCGAGAGTTTCAATATCCGGGCCGTTATTATCCGCGCGTGCACGCGATTATATGTATAAAACTATCCTCTCCTATGGCGCAACAGACCGATTATTGATTAATCCAAATTGCCGGGTGCATTTGCAAAAGCAGCGAGTATGCCGAGAGCGAGAGAGAGAGAGAGAGAGAGAGAGAGAGAGAGAGAGAGAGAATCCGCTTCCATATATTCCATTCGGTACGGCAGTAATGGAGCCTCGAAAAAAAAAGTCTATAAAAAAGTGTAACATTTCTCTTCTTTTCCGATATTAATCGATGCGGAGCCGATCGAAAATCTAAAGCCCTGTCGGCCAAAATGCTCTTTCGTAATCGCTGGACAATTGACTCGGTACCGAATGTACAGGGTGTCCGATGGCAGATTTCAAACTTTAAATGATCATAAGTTTAAAAGGTGAGGTGCAAGAGGAGTGCGGGACGGGTAGCTGAGGTCGCGTGCGTTGCGGATTTTTTAGTCGCCATGGAGCGTTGGTCTGGAGAGCAACGTGCTTTCGCTGTGGAGGCGTATTTAACTAGTCGTTTTTCGCTTACTTCGGCGCGGCGTAAATTCTGTAACCGCTACAACATTCGCCGAATAAGTGACGCGCCATCGATAAATTTGATCCAAAGTTGGGTAGCAAGATTTAGAGCTTCAGGCTCGGCTGTAAACAGGCATCACCAAAAATCAAGCAGCCTCTGTATCAACTCCGAAAAACATCCAACGTGTGAGTTATTCTGTTTTAGAAAATTGAGAGTGCGTTCGTCTGTTTTGGGTATTCGAAAATCGACACTGCATGAAATTATGAAGAAAAAAAGAAAATTTCATCCGTATAAAATCCAAATAATTCAAAAATTGAACGACAGCGATTACCCGACAAGAATAAGTTATGCTCAGAAGATGCTGGAAACTTTTTCCACCGAAACTCGACTAAGAAGCCATTTTTTATAGCGACGAAGCACATTTCCATCTTGGAGGTTATGTCAACAAGCAAAATTTTCGTTACTGGAGTCTCCAAAATCCAAGAGAAGTGCACGAGCAGGCCAATGCATATTAAAAAGGTCACTGTTTGGTGCGCTATTTCGGGGAAGGGAATCATCGGGCCCGATTTTTTTGAAAATAATCGTGGCCTAACGGTGACGGTCCAACTCAAAAATTGAAATCCGCATTTGATTTCTTTTCATTTTAATAAATATTTTTTAATTACTTTGTTTATTCATTTTTTTTTACAAATTTTTTAAGTTTGAAATCTGCCATCGGACACCCTGTATATATGAAAAAAAGCACCCGAAGAGCGAGAGCAACGAAAACTTATTTACAAATATTTTATTAATAAATAAATTAATTCGAGAGATTTACGAATACGATAACGATTTTTATTGATTTTAATGATAATGATAACGAGGATTGTTTGGGTTTACGGAACGCAATATAAATAATAAACAGAGCACGCAATTAGAATAACGAGAAATACGATATCAATTATTATGAAATATTTTACAACTCATTTCGATACATTTGCGAATATGATAATGATTTTAAGGGGCCAGTCCACTTTGGAGCCACGAAAAAAAGGCTATTTTCGCGATTTTTTTTTTACGATTTTATAAAAGATATGAATATAAAAGTTGTTGGGCTTGATAAATAAAGTCTTGAAATACGTTTAAAAAAAAAAATTTATCATTTTTATTCATTTTTAAGTACAAAAACTATAGTTTAACGTAACGCCTCAAAAATAGGTGGACTAGGTAGCTCCATCACAACTCGGCAACGGCTTGTCTGAAGCAAAAAAATCGAAGTCCATTAGATTCAGTATGATACCAGCTACAAAATGACCCTCGGATATAAAGTTTTATCAAAAAATAAAAA
>OZ010713.1:648938-684245 GCA_963932345.1 Ophion ventricosus
GTTGGACAAAAGTACTATTTAAATTACTTGTTTTGCAACTTAAAGTGAATTTTTTTTTTCAAAAAAGTGAATTTTTTTTTCAAACTTCGAAAAAATTTGGAATTTCGTCATTTCTTCGGTATTTTTTTAGTTCATATAGAAAAGGAACTTATAAAAACTAAAAAAAAATTTGGTTCCACTGTTTTCAGATGCATCGCACGACCTCCATCACCGGCACCGATTTACGAGTGCACACTCCAGGCGCCCCAGAAAAATCGTTACAACTTTGGCAAATTTCAATAATTTGTAATAATAAAAATTGTTTTTTAAAGCTTGAATATAATATACTATCGTCTCAAAATTTCGTTTACCGCAATCATTTCCTTCCCTTTCAAAAAAATTGTTGAAAAAACGCTTTTTTTTCGGCTCCTAAAGCAGACTACTGCCTTGAGGCCTCACCACCTCCTTTTATTCGGGTAGAAATGAATGTAATTCCATGGTCGAAATCCGTTACTTGTTTGGGTGTTCAACTTGAGTGCACTCTTTCGTGGCGAGAGCACACCGTGAAAACCGTGGGTAAAATGAAGGCAGTTATCTATCGACTCAGGCTATGTAGAGAATTATTGCCTATCAACATCCGTAAGATGCTAGTTGCAGCACTTGTATTACCTTACTTGGATTATGGCTGTCTTCTTTTTACGGATATCACAGATGAGCTGAATCTGATGCTACAGCGAGCGCTGAATGTAGGCGTTCGATACATATTCGGTATACGACGTGAGCAACATATAACACAGCACTACTTTAAGCTGGGATGGTTGAAAGTGGCTGAGCGTCGAAAGCTCCTACTCGCGTCATTCATGTATGCGTTGCAAACTAACGAAGAACCACGATATCTGAGTTCGCTTTTTGTGAGACCAATGGGTCACAGGGAGCGACGACTCCGTCGGCCTGTAAAAAGCGTGGATTTCAGTATACCAACATGTCGAACGGCGTACTATTTCAGATCCTTTTGTGTAACAGCATCCTACTTATGGAATTCAATCGAATACAATGTAAGAAAGTGTAAGACAGTCGCAAGTTTCAAGCGAGCATTATATATTGATTTTATGCGTAATATGCGTCAACAATTAAATACAGAGTAAGTGACCGAGTTGCTGGTCAGTATTATAGTATATATTGTAGGTTAATTCTAGTCATAGGTTTAAGATATAAGTTTTAAATGTAATGTTATAGGCTATTATATTCATGTATGGCTGTGTATGACAATATTGTGTACGGTGTTCTTAGGGGGCAATAGCCCTAGAACACGAAATAAACGATCATTCTCTCTCTGTCTCTCTCTCTCTCTCTCTCTCTCTCTCTCTCTCTCTCTCTCTCTCTCTCTCTCTCTCTCTCTCACCCTCTCTCTCCCTCCCTCTAGTTAATACTTAGCCGTAGTATCACCAAATGTAACATTATATTGGGAGTACAAATTCATTCGGTCCGTTTCTTTTGTGGTAAAAAATTAATTTATTTCAAAATAAAAGGTATGAATAGATTAATCAAAGTATTGTCCATCGCTGGCTACTACTTTTTCCCACCTCTCAAGCCATTTTCGAATTCCATCTCGAACAAAAAGTCTCGTCTTTTGAGGCGATCCAAGTTTTCAGCCAATTTTTCGATTTCTGCGAAAGAAGTGAACCGGTGAGCTGCTAAATCCTGCTGCATCCGTCGGAGCAACCAGTAATCAGAAGGAGCAATGTCCGGAGAATACGGCGGGTGCGGTAAAATATCCCATTTGAGCGTTTCCAAATATTTTTTTACGACTTTTGCGACACGAGGCCGAGCGTTGTCATGGAGAAGAATAATTTTGTCATGTCTTTGCTCGTATTCCGGCCGTTTTTCTCGTAATGCACGGCTCAAACGAATCAATTGTAGTCTATACCGATCGCACGTAATGGAATCGCCAGGTTGTAGCAGCTCATTGGCTCATTCGGCTGTCCAGGGCGAGGCTTGTCTTCAACGCTGAAATCACCGTTCTTAAAGCGTCGAAACCATTCCCTACATGATTTATCAGTTGGAGCATCATCACCATAAACTTCAACAAGCATTCGATGCGCTTCAGCTGCACTTTTCTTCCAATTAAAGCAGAAAAGTAAAACTTCCCGCAAACGCTGCTTAGTTAACACAAAATTTGACATATTCAACACAGTAAAAAACAAGGTTTTTAATGGAACTCAAACCCAAACAAACTGAATGTTATTGACAGATGTCTAACCTCTCTGAAACCCCCGAAATCAGCTGTCACTATGAAACATTCATAACAGTCAGAGCCATCTCTTGAAAACGGACCGAATTAATTTGTACTCCCAATATATTATTTTATTTTATATACTATATTATCAGATTTCTTCATTTGGATTTTCCATAGTTTACCATATTGTGTTACTTTATCTTATAATTTTACGTATTTTATATTTGTATTTTTTATAACATTGTATTCTTTATTTTATAGTATCTACGTTATTATAATTATATCAAATTTTGCCCCAAGGTTGTCACCAGGGCATAGAATAAACCAATAAACCAATCAATCAATCAATCAATCTCTCTCCCTCTCTCTCTCCCTCCCTCCCTCCTTTCAACCCGGGCCCAACGAATCAATTATAATTAAATATAAAGGAACATAGATTTAAAAAAAAAACATCAAATCACGAACATTGCCGTTTTTCACTCAGCGTCGGACTTTCAACGCGATTATCTCGGCCAACTTTAGTCGCGTGACATTTTTCAAAAAAGCCTTTTTCCCGCGATAACATACCCCGTATGCTGATCAAGAAATCCCTAATAGTTGTGAAACATCCTGTATATATATTTATTGTATCTACACTCACACTCTAGTGCATGATTTTTTTCCTCCTGAAACGTCACCGACGCCGCGAGGGAGCCGCGGGGTGTTGCGAGGTCTCGACTAACAAATCGGATCAGCGTCCAGTCGTACGTAAAATCATACATATATACAGGGTGTCCGATGGCAGATTTCAAACTTAAAAAATTCGTAAAAAAAATGAATAAACAAAGTAATTAAAAAATATTTATTAAAATGAAAAGAAATCAAATGCGGATTTCAATTTTTGAGTTGACCGTCACCGTCTGGCCACGATTATTTTCAAAAAAATAGGGCCCGATGATTCCGTTCCTCGAAATAGCGCACTAAACAGTGACCTTTTCAATATGCAGTGGCTGCTCGTGCACTTCTCTTGGATTTTGGAGACTCCGGTAACGAAAATTTTGCTTGTTGACATAACCTCCAAGATGGAAATGTGCTTCGTCGCTATAAAAAATGTTTCGTAGTCGTGTTTCGCTGGAAAAAGTCTCCAGCATATTTTGAACATAAGTTATTCTTGTTGGGTAGTCAGTGTCGTTCAATTTTTGATTTATTTGGATTTTATACGGATGAAATTTTCTTGTTTTTCTTCATAATTTCATGCAGTGTCGACTTTCGAATACCCAAAACAGACGAACGCACTCTCAATGACATTCGTTGGATTTTCTAAAACAGAATAACTCACACGTTGGATGTTTTCCGGAGTTGATACAGAGGCTGCTTGATTTTGGCGATGCCTGTTTACAGCCGAGCCTGAAGCTCTGAATCTTGCTACCCAACTTTGGATCAAATTTATCGATGGCGCGTCACTTATTCGGCGAATGTTGCAGCGGTTACAGAATTTACGCCGCGCCAAAGTAAGCAAAAAACGACTAGTTAAATACGCCTCCACAGCGAAAGCACGTTGCTCTCCGGACCAACGCTCCATGGCGACTAAAAAAATCCGCAACGCACGCGACCTCAGCTACCCGCCCCGCACTCCTCTTGCACCTCGCCTTTCAAAGTTATGATCATGTAAAGTTTGAGATCTGCCATCGGACACCCTGTACGTAGTGTCTCTAAATACAATCCGCGACATCGCCGGAGGCCGCAAAAATTTGATGATTTTCGTTCCAGCGGTACCCGAGCATCCGTCAGTCCAATTCGCATAATAAATAAATATATATATATTGCCTTGACGCCATCAATCTAGAATTCATAATTTGCTTGAACGATGCGCGGCGGTGAAATTACGAAATCGGCATACCTTGTGTGCGTGTTTGTTTTTTTTTTTGCTTTTTTTTTCTCTATATGCCTATACCGTTCAATCAACTTTATCGAACACTCTCAATTAAACGAATTATTGAATACACGTCATCTCGAGGATAACGATAACAATAATGATGTTGTAATAATACTGATAATGATAACAACACCAATACTAATAATAAGAATAAAATTTCCAGAGCGCACTGTGCGAGCACAAATGTACAATACTGCAATCAGCGTTCTTGTTTTTTTACTTTCCAATAACGAAGGAGGAATCGAGAGGTGTAGGTCGGTGTCTCGTAAGCGAGGTACGGCGTTTCTCTCCGGACTTGTTATTTTTTTTTTCTCCATTCTTGTCTTTTTTACACACAGGTGGAAAGGTACTCTCCTCGCTTGGAGTGTAATCGCGGAGAGTCACTGAGATAAATAAAAGGCCATATAGCGGTTTACGCAGAGATTTACTTTCTCCCTTGCTCTCGCGCCCTCTCTCTCGCTCTCTCTCTCTCTCTTTCTCTCACTCTCCCTCTCTCTCTCTCTCTCTATTTCTTCGTTTCTCGTGTGCTCGGTTGGTGAAGGGCCCTATCGGTATGCTGCCATAAATGGTCCCAGGCGAAGAGTCTCTCGGACTATCGTGCCGAGAGAGCTACCGGGAAGGAGAGAGAGAGACAGAGAGAGAGAGAGGGAGGGAGATGAACATCCCCATCGACAAGAGCGAGGCTCGCTCCTCTCTACAAAACAACCACTGTATCCACTCCACCGGTACTTCTACACTTTGAAAGCGGCTATACATACAGGGTGGGCCATTTAACGTGACCACCCAAAATATCTCCATTGCCTTTAGAGTGAGGAAAAAAATGTCAGGAGGTAATTTGATTGATTTCGAAGGGCTGATACAGTGGTGAAAAATTCATTTTTGTCAAGGTCATAGTTTTTGCGTTCTCAAGGTCATCAATGGTTTTTCAAATGGGAACATGTTTTTTTTTTATTAAGACGTTGTAGCTGATGTTCAGACGAATTCAACGACCTATGATATCATGAGCTTGAAATGATTTTTCACCAAAATACACGTGTAAAAACGGGAAATCGTGATGGTAACGACAATAAGAATATCCGAATAATGTAATTGAATTTTTTGTGCAGAAAATTTATTGTAACAAATGTTCGAAGTGATGGCCATTAGCCTCGACACATTTTTTGAAGACGTCGGATGAATGATTCTCTTGACCTTCGAATAGTTTCTGGTGTGCGAATAGTTTCTCGCCTTGGAAATTCCGGAATAGCGCTCAATTTGCCGACTACTTAATTGCGGATCATGAACTACTGCAGCCAGAACGGCAATCTCTGCTTCTTCGTTTGTTTTAGTCTTGCGACGTTTCCTTTTGAGTGGATTGACACTGCCCGTTTCACGGAATAAATGAATAATTCGATCGAAACATCGACGGGAAGGATGATTTCTGTCAGGATAACGTTGTGCATAAAGTTCCTGCGCTTGCACAGAGTTTCTGCCGGTCTCACCATAAAACAGAATCATTTCCACTTTCTCTGCTTGACTGTACAATACCATTTTCGATACGGTTATTACATGTTACTTTGGATAAATACACTTGTCTACTGATTCTAATATTGGTAGATGATAAACATTCTTCACTCTGCTACAGTTTTACTGCGTTACAATGCCAGTATTAACAAACATCAGAAACATCTCCGACTATTGACATTATTGTATCCGTTGGATAACCTGCGCCGCTATCACACCAGAAACTATTCGAAGGTCAAGAGAATCATTCATCCGACGTCTTCAAAAATGTTTCGAGGTTTATGGCCATCACTTCGAACATTTGTTACAATAAATTTTCTGCACAAAAAATGCAATTACATCATTCGGATATTCTTATTGTCAATACCATCACGATTTCCCGTTTTTACACATGTATTTTGGTGAAAAATCATTTCAAGATCATATCATAGGTCGTTGGATTCGTCTGAATATCAGCTACGAGGTCTTAATAAAACAAAAAAAAACATGTTCCCATTTGAAAAACCATTGATGACCTTGAGAACGCAAAAACTATGATCTTGACAAAAATGAATTTTTCACCACTGTATCAGACCTTCGAAATCAATGAAATTACCTCCTGACATTTTTTTCGTCCCTCTAAAGGCAACGGAGATATTTGGGGTGGTCACGTTAAATGGCCCACCCTGTATATGTGGGAGGGAGGGGGAGACAGAGAGAGAGAGAGAGAAAGAGAGAGAGAGAGAGAGAGAGAGAGAGAGAGAGAGAGAGAGAGAGAGAGAGAGAGAGAGAGAGAGAGAGAGAGAGAGAGAGAGAGCGAGAGAGAAGTAGTATAGAATATACGTGCACATACACACATTCTTTCTCGTTCTATTCCTCACGAAGAGGAGTCAGAAGACAAGGACGTCTCGAGTTACTGCAGCGCCCGGAGACTCCTCTTTTCTCTCTTTGCCCGTCATCGTGCACCACTATCAATAGTGTCCTCTTGCACTTCAAAATTCTTTTGGCTTATATTTCGACACCGTACGCTCTTTGCGTAACGTTTTTTTTTTTCCTTTCCTTTTCTCTTCTTTATTTTTTTTTTCTCAATCTCCGCAAGGATTCTGCTACTTCCGAGGTAAGGAGAGAAAATAATTGTTACAAAATTATCTTCGTTTTTTAATTATTAAATATTTATAATTTTATATATTTTTTTATTTATACATTTTATATTTATTATTATTATTATTTGTATTATCTCTTCATTTTTCCTCCATCTTCTTTACTTTTTAAATATTATAATATTAAATAATATTTAAATTACGAACATGTGAGTTGCAACAAAAATTCTTCAAAACCAACTTTAAGCTTCAAGTTGTATGTTGAAGTTTGCATCGTTATTTTTTTATTTTTTTCCCTTGATGTCGAATTTCTTTTTGGCACATTTAAGAAAAAAAAATGCCTCAAATGTCCTTGAGGACCATTATTGGAGTACTTGAATTTGAATGTGCAAAAATAAATGTAGGGTAATAATAAAAGTAAAGAGATGACGAAATAAAAAATAAAAAAATCGTTGCATTCCAACGATGCAAACTTCAAGAATATTTCCTATCACTCCCTAGCTACGGTGTTGAAGTTGAAAAGTAAGTTCCTTTCCATATTTTTATTATTAAACCAAAAATTCTTTTTCGTACAGAGTTCGTTTGCCGATCTTCAAAGAACGATTTGAAAAAAATTGATAAATAATTTTCATTGTTAAAAACGCGGCTAAATGCCCCACACCACGGTAAAAAAAAAATTTTGTAATTTTTTTTTCTATTTTCTGAAAGATACATTTGTTAAGAATGCTCTCACCAAATTTTTTAAAGAAATTTGTAAAATTGGCGGCGATACAGCATTTGATGTGAAACCGTTCGAAGCGCACGAACCGCGGCGAGCGGCAGATGTGCGGCAATAAAACCGATATACGTGGACCTTAGTAAAGACGAGCTTCTTCAACGATGTTTAGGCGCTTATCACCAGAATAACAACGATCTTTTGAACTCTGTTATATGGAAATTTGCGCCAAAGACATCGTGGAGCGGCAGACCCACAGTTGAAACTGCCGCTAATATTGCTTCAATACTTTTTAACAATGGTCATATTGGCCTCATAGATGTATTGGAGATGTTAAACATAAAAATGGGTGAAACACTCGACCAATATTGTCAAAACATCGACGAGAAGCGAATATGCGAAGCCGAGCACGAAGCCGAAAAAAGCACGCATGAGGGTCGTCTGCGTGCAAAACATGAAAAAAAAATGATGAGTCTCTGGATGCTGAGGAGCTGTTGTATGGTCCAGGAATAGCTGACTAACGGTGAGAAAGAAAAAAAAAAGAGACAAATAAAAAATTTAGTTTGTATGTTGAATTATCCTGCAGCAAAACTTTGAACGCGTTTTTTCTCGAAACTACGTTTTTCAACCTGGTTGACAACATATTAAAAAAATTATTCATCCGATTTGCATGCGCCAAGTCTTAAACTGTTCGAAAATCCAGTCTCTATGGCACCACGTAGGGATTTTTTTATAAAGGGCCCCTTTCTATTTTTTTTTTATGAACGATGAAAATTTTCCACGAAAATCGGAAATAAAATTCGCTGGTCCGCCATTTTTTTTTTTAGATATCGTAATTCCCCTACGCGATGCTGTAAACCTGTCTAGTTTCTAAATACATTTTTATTTTATTTTTCAGACGAACCGTATGGCTTAATCGTTGTCAACCGCCGAGCAGCAATTTCGTCGGAGTGTCCTCTTGGAAGCGGCGTACACCGCAAACTATACTTTAAACGGAGAGAATTAAAAAGTAATTTTTGTCGTGAATTTCACGGTAAAAATTACCGTGATATATTTCAATGTGGTGACAAGTGAGAAAAGCATAATAATTCGTATGCGACAAGTTTTTTGTTAACTCACGTTACAGAAAATTTCAAATACGTAGCTAAAATTTTACTATACAAGAAGGGTAGCGCGCACGATAATTTTTACCGAGAGCACAATACATTTTCCTATAACACTCATTAAATTTTATAATAAATCTTAAAATAACTGTTATAAAGACGATACTTTTTTATAGACATTTTTCAAAGGCATAAAATAATGAAATGCACAGTAAAATTTCGCTGATATTATAAATTTTTTAAATTTAAGTTTTGCGTATTTTGTTACACATGAAAATTTACTAGAAAATCTGGTAAAATTTTCTATCCGAAGAAGAAATTTTATCTTATTTTCGTGAAAATCTGTGTTTTACTCAGTAATAATAAACGAAGTTTCAGGGTTTTCATCTGGTTACCGTTACTGCACGGTCATTTTTAACATTTAATTCTCTCCGTGTAGATTCGAGTACAAAAATTTGTATACAGTCTTCTACATGTATATATTGACTATGAGTATTAATAAAAAAAAAATTCCATTCATCGTTTGCTTGAAAATAATTACGAAAAATACACCCTCGTATCGCACACGAACCGTGGTGTGGGGCCTAAAAGAAATTTGAGACAGTGGAACAAAAAAAATATTTCATCGCACTCCAATGATCTTTAATCAGCTTGTATATATATGTACACACACCTAATGGGAAAAAATTCCTGCTGGACATTGCTTTTTCCGAAATTCTGTTGGATAAGACGCGCGCGACGATGTCGTTTTTTTTTTGTCTCTCGTCGGTTTTTCGGTATTTTACCTCCGGCAGAGAAAAAATAAATAACTTGACAGATAAAACGAGCGGCTCTTATAATGCGTACGTTTGGTAAAAATGTGCCGCAGCGATAAGACGAGATTGTACACTTGTACATGGACATTCATGCATATATTTAACTGCTAATCTGTTTGTGGCCGTGCCTATAGGTACACACAAATATATACAGATATATGTGTGGGGGGGGGGGAAGAATGATATTGAAGCGTTCGAGTTTGCGGACCGTCGGTGAAAGAGCGAGATGCGATAATAGCCAACATAAGATGTTGCATCCAACTGTTGTATCGTTGGAATGCAACAAAAAATCACACGGAGAGAATTAAAAAGTAATTTTTGTCGTGAATTTCACGGTAAAAATTACCGTGATATATTTCAATGTGGTGACAAGTGAGAAAAGCATAATAATTCGTATGCGACAATTTTTTTTGTAACTCGCGTTACAGAAAATTTCAAATACGTAGCTAAAATTTTACTATACAAGAAGGGTAGCGCGCACGATAATTTTTACCGAGAGCACAATACATTTTCCTATAACACTCATTAAATTTTATAATAAATCTTCAAATAACTGTTATAAAGACGATACTTTTTTATAGACATTTTTCAAAGGCATAAAATAATAAAATGCACAGTAAAATTTCGCTGATATTATATATTTTTAAAATTTAAGTTTTGCGTATTTTGTTACACATGAAAATTTACTAGAAAATCTGGTAAAATTTTCGATCTGAAGAAGAAATTTTATTTTATTTTCGTGAAAATCTGTGTTTTACTCAGTAATAATAAGCGAAGTTTCCGGGTTGTCATCTGGTTACCGTTACTGCACGGTAATTTTTAACATTTAATTCTCTCCGTGCACTTTTTCTTTGTTCAAACTTTTTTCTTTTGGCTCTGAAAATTACTCTAACGTTTTTACGTATTCTTGTTAGAGATTTGCGACCTTAATTTGCAGGAAAAAAGTCTGACATGTTCAGACCGATTCATCAACGCCGAGCCGAAATTGCTGAAGCTAATTCACAAAATTTCCTCAGTGGATTTCTTTTTTGACGTAAGCGTCCACTAAGAAAGTAACCGAATTCTTTCCTCAAGAGAAAAAATGGGGGATGTAAAAGTTTGTATGAAAATCCATAAAAAATTGTATTTAGTTATTTGGCTAGGAATTAAGAATTACGTGTTTGAGCTCTTTTTTTGCGAAAATCATCCCCTACAATAGTAAAATATTAGGTGTGTGAATTAATTTTTACAGATTTTTCTAGCAGGCTGGGAATCCTCTTTCAAGTTGAAATATTTCAACGTCCTTTTACGATTTTAAAGTATTGACATAGCCCTGTTCAAGACGCTGTATGAATTTATTTGGCGAGCATCATAACCTTAAAATAAAGTAGCAAGAACAATGGCAAGCGATAAGCTGCACATTCGCCACTGCATCCTTTACGAATTCTAACAAGGAAAAAGTGCGACCAAAGCGTGGGAGTCAATTTGTTCGGTGTTCGGGAAGAGTATTGTGTCATACGAAACATGCAATTATTGGTTTAAACATTTTAGAAACAACGATTTCGAACTCAGTGACCGTGCGCGTACTGGACAGCCTGAAATATTTTCGGACGACGATTTGGAAACTTTACTGGTCCAAAATTCTTCACAGACACAAGAAGTACTTGCAGCCCAACTAGGAGTTGATCGATCAACCGTTTCCAAGAGGTTAAACGCGATGGGAAAAATTGAGAAGCTCGGCAAATGGGTCCCACGTGAACTTACCGAATATAACCTCGGACAACGAATGAACACGTGTCTTTGGTTGCTTAGCAAACAACGAAGGAAGAACTTTCTCTGGAAAATCGTGACGGGGGATGAAAAATGGATCCTTTATGAGAATCCCAAGCGGAAAAAATCATGGGTGGACCCTGGAGAACCAACAACATCAACTCCCAAACCGCAAACGAACGTCCAAAAAATGCTTTTGTGTATCTGGTGGGACGTAAAGGGTGTTCTTTATTATGAACTTCTAGAACCGGGTCAGACGATCACTGCAGAACGATATAGTGGCCAATTAAATCGTTTAAACGAAGCAATTGAGCAAAAAAGGCCATTCGCAAGACACGGAAGGCGAAAAGTCATTCTCCTGCATGATAACGCTCGACCTCACGTTGCTCGTACGACCCAAACAACTATTTTAAACCTGGGCTGGCAAGTTCTTCCTCATCCGGCATATTCACCGGACTTGGCCCCATCCGGCTATCACCTATTTCGGTCAATGGCGCACAGCTTAAGAGGGAGCCACTTCCGAGAAGACGAAGATATTAGGAAATTCGTCGATGACTTTATCACCTCGAAACCAGCCAGCTTCTATCGTGATAGTATGCTACCAGATCGGTGGCAGAAGCTTGTGGAAAGCAACGGGGAATATTACCCGGATTAAACACGGTTTTTGACTATTTTTTAATAAACCGCAAGTATGGAAAAAAAAACTGTAAAAATGAATTCACACACCTAATAATTGAAAGTTTGTATGGGAGTTGCGAAGGCGATAAGCAGGCCACTTATTTCCTTTACGTTTTCAATTTCTACGTCTATTTATTTCGCGATCCACGGGAACAAATTCCCAGACAAAAGCTCGTATATATAAAAGGCTGAAATAAAATTTCTTCAAGAGCAAGAAATGTTCGAACATTACCGTAGTTCCGGTTGTCGAGGTAATGGCTATTATACACAGGTACGAGCGGCCATAAGACCCGAAAGGAAGAAGAAGCATTCCGATCAGCCCTCCGCGTGTAGATCGGACTCTCTCTCTCCCTCTCGCTCTCTCTCTCTCTCTTCACTGTCTCCTTCGAATCTTGTTCGTTTGAGCGCGACCAGTCGCGACTCAAGAATTTCTCAAGCCCCGTACTCGATATAAAGCGCGAGAAAAAAGAAGCCCAGGAAAAAAAAAGAGCGATACGAAAAAAAAGTGTCCGATTTTATCTGGCGCTCATGCGGGCTCGCGGGCTGTAGTAACGCGCGCGATATCGACCGCCAATGAAAAAAAAAAAAAAAAAACGGAGGAAAGAGGAAGAGGCGATTTAAATTGAAAGAATTGGAAACCGCGAAACGGAGTAACGAAGAAAATAATGATGATGGAGCTGTGAAATTTTCCATCGTAAATCACGATGTTACGTCGTGTGACGCGAGACGACGTCTACGACGGTGGCAGCAGGGGGAAGGTGGTGAGAAGACGATGATGACGAGAGAAGCGAAAGGAGGCAAAAAAAAACAAATTAAAAAAAGAACGAGAAAACAAAAAAATAAAAGACAGGAATCATGGAAAGCCCAATTCCCGGGATAGGTCGGAAAAAAAAAGTGGCCCAAATTTCGTCGGTCTCCGTTCACCTCCCTGGAACTCATAAATCAAAGGGCTCGAGAGAGAGAGAGAGAGAGAGAGAGAGAGAGAGAGAGAGAGAGAGAGAGAGAGAGAGAGAGAGAGAGAGAGCGTGTGCTGGTTCCCTCGATCGCCCCCACCCACATTATCCACGTCCACTCTCTCTCTCTCTCTCTTTCTCTCCCTCTCTCTCTCTCTCTCTCTCTCTCTCTCTCTCTCTCTCTTCTGGATCCGAAAAATCGATGCCACGGTCATGAGGATGATGTCCGGTCGATTCGGGAGGCTCCGGATAGAAGCGAGGAAACGCGGCCAAGGGAGACAAAGAAACCAAGAGAGAAAGAGAGAGGAAAAAAGGGCGAGAAAGTCCGAGTAGCTAAGAACACGATGGAGCTTAAAGAATAAGAGAGTAAGAGTCAGAAAGAAAGAAAGAAAGAGAGAGAGAGAGGGAGAGAGAGAGAGAGAGAGAGAGAGAGAGAGAGAGAGAGAGAGAGAGAGATGAGAGAGAGAGAGAGAGAGAGAGAGAAAGAGATCGAAGGGCCAACAAGGAGAGGAAGAGAGCAAAGGGAAGATGGTGGCAAAGCGAGGAGAAAAAAGAAGCGGACCGAGACGAAACTCGTCTGCGAATCGACGCGCCAGGACTACCGCGCGGCCAAAGGATTCCTCCTTTTTCCTCCTCCTTCGTCTCCTTCTTCGATTCTACCGCGCACGATTCTTCGCGGAGAGTGCGGCTTCTCGCTCGAGAGCCTCCCGCTAAAATATCGGCCGCCCATAGCTCCTCTCGCGTTCTGAGAGTGCAACAGCATCGCAGCCAACTTTTAAATCACGGCATCGCCGGTACAACTTCCTACACATATATCGATATGCATACGCACACACTTATGTATTGGGTGAAGTAAAAAGTTCTGAGCGTTTTCCGCTAGATGTCTTTAGTGAGCCATATCTCACGATGTATACATCGCAGAGGGTCATACTATACGGCGATTTCAAGGTGACATTACGCTTAAAAAAAAGTTCTTTGACAGTTTTGTGTTTGGTGAAGCCAGTTGTGTGTTACAGCGTTCCAAAATGGAGGTAAAAAAAAGAGAAAATTCGATACATTCTTCAGTACCACTACGACCAAGGTGAAAAGGCGGAGCAGGCGGCCAAACAAATTTGTGCTGTTTATGAAGCCAATACAGTATCGAATGCAACAGCAAAGCGGTGGTTCCAACGATTCCGTTCTGGTAATATGGACGTCGAAGATGAGGCACGCTCTGGTAGGCCAATCGTCGAAAATGTCGATAAAATCATGGAAATCGTCGAGTCGGACCGACATGTGAGCACTTATTCCATTGCCCAGCAACTGAAGATTAGCCAGCAAACCGTTTGGAAGCATTTGCATAAGGCTGGTCTCAAGAAGAAGCTCGATGTATGGGTGCCATACGAATTGACGCAAAAGAACCTTTTGGACCGAATTGATGCCTGCGATTCTTTACTGAAACGTAACGAAATCGACCCATTTTTAACGCGGATGGTGACTGGCGATGAAAAATGGGTCACATACGAGAACAACAGCCGAAAAAGATCGTGGTCCAATCGCGGTGAGCCGGCCCAAACGATCGCCAAGCCCGGATTAACGGCCAAGAAGGTTTTGCTGTGTGTTTGGTGGGATTGGAAGGGAATCATCCACTATGAGCTGCTCCCATCGGGCCAAGCACTCAATTCGGACCTCTACTGTCAACAACTGACCAGATTGAAGCAGGCGATCGACCAGAAGTGGCCAGAATTGGCCAATAGGAAGGGTGTTGTGTTCCATCAAGACAACGCCAGGCCGCACACATCTTTAACGACGCGGCAGAAGCTCCGAGAGCTTGGATGGGACGTTCTATCGCTCCCGCCGTATAGTCCAGACCTGGCACCAAGCGATTATCACCTTTTCAAGCATTTGCAAAATTTTCTTGATGGTACAAAATTGGCCTCAAGAGAGGCTCGTGAAAATGAGCTGGTCAAGTTTTTTACCAATAGGGACGAGGACTTCTTCAATCGCGGAATTATGAAATTGCCTTCAAAATGGACAAAAGTTATCGAACAAAACGGCGCATATTTGATCTTAATCGGATAATTCTAACTATGTTAATTTCATCGTCGAAATAAAGCGAAAAAACGCTTAAAACTTTTTACTTCATCTAATATATATATATATATATATATATATATATGAGAAAAAATATGTATATTTAGTATAATGAATATAATATGTATAAATATATAAATTGTATAAAAGATTTTCTCATGTATATATATATATATACATGAGAAAATCTTTTCTCTGCTCGGTGTGTGGCCACCGTGCGATCCGTGACGAATTCGCGTTAGACTCGAGTTGGTTCGGGTCAGCCTGAGAGATTTTCATCCGGCGAGAGATCCTTGCGGAACACGGCAGCTCCGCACCAATTTTCTGCTATATACCAATCTCAATTACATGTGTACATATATATATGCACACACACACTATCGGCGAAAAGTTTCCGGACAAAAATTCAAAAAAGTTCCGGAACGATTTTTTATGCCATATCGCCGAAATTTGACATAAATGAATTTAATAAACGCCATTTTGAAGGGAAGGAATCACGTCCTTTCCGTTTATTTTTTTGAAATTTTTTTACTATTTTGTTTACGACTAGTACCCTTTTTCGAAAACGACCATTTTTCGCCTTCTTTTTACATCGTTGCAAACTTCAACATAATCTTAAATAGGTCTGGTGGCAAAAAGTGCTAAATTTGTCATATGTTTTTTTACAAAAATAAAAATAAAAAATTAAGTGGCGTTCTTTGAAAAAATCGCGTTTTTTTTTACAAAAAACTAAAATATCATGTCGTAGATGACTGAATATTTTTCAAATATTTTTCTTGTGAAGAACATTTCAAAACGAGGAATTAAAAAAAAAAAAGATCGTAATCACTCCATTTTTCACAAAGTCATGAGCGTTTAAAAAAAAACGAGCGATTTTTTCAAATATTCACTACGTCTTTGCGATTATGTAAAAAAAAAAATCACACAAGCGTTTTAAAATGAAAACAATAAGATACTAAAGTTTCAGCCAAATCGAAAAGGGTCGGGCCGGAAAGTGTATGCTTGATTTCTGATCCAGCGATCACAAATCAAGCCGGAATTTAAGGCCGGAAAGTGATCCTTAAATTTGTATGTGTATATATATATATATATATATATATTGGGGCTACAAATGAATTCGGTCCGTTTTCAAGAGATGGCTCTGGCTGTTATGAATGTTTCATAGTGACAGCTGATTTCGGTGGTTTCAGAGGGGTTAGACATCTGTCAATAACATTCAGTTTATATTGCTTTGAGTTCCATTAAAAACCTTGTTTTTTACTGTGTTGAATGTGTCAAATTTTGTGTTAACTAAGCAGCATTTGCGGGAAGTTTTACGTTTCTGCTTTAATTGGAAGAAAAGTGCAGCTGAAGCGCATCGAATGCTTGTTGAAGTTTATGATGATGATGCTCCAACTGATAAATCATGTAGGGAATGGTTTCGACGCTTTAAGAACGGTGATTTCAGCGTTGAAGACAAGCCTCGGCCCTGGACAGCCAAATGAGCCAATGAGCTGCTACAACCTGGCGATTCCATTACGGGCGATCGGTATAGACTACAATTGATTCGTTTGAGCCGTGCATCACGAGAAAAACGGCCGGAATACGAGCAAAGACATGACAAAATTATTCTTCTGCGTGACAACGCTCGGCCTCATGTCGCAAAAGTCGTAAAAAAATATTTGGAAACGCTCAAATGGGATATTTTACCGCACCCGCCGTATTCTCCGGACATTGCTCCTTCTGATTACTGGTTGTTCCGACGGATGCAGCAGGATTTAGCAGCTCACCGCTTCACTTCTTTCGCAGAAATCGACAATTGCCTCAAAACTTAGATCGCCTCAGAAGACGAGACTTTTTGTTCGAGATGGAATTCGAAAATTGCCTGAGAGGTGGGAAAAAGTAGTAGCCAGCGATGGACAATACTTTGATTAATCTATTCGTACCTTTTATTTTGAAATAAATGGATTTTTTACCACAAACAAAACGGACCGAATGAATTTGTACTCCCAATATATACAAATTTAAGGATCGTGCTAAAAAAAAAGCTTCACATCGTGCCCAAATAGTCCTTAAATTTGTACGTATACAAATATTCATTAAAAAAAAAGGTATTTTCATGCACGCAACAGCCTTAAAACCAAAACACCACGATCCCCAAATTTCCATCCACACATATCCATAAACATAGAAGAGCTGCAACTGTCCCGAGTTGAATGATCAATTTTTTTCTAATCTCGCTGATTACGAAGCTACACGGAGAGAATTAAAAAGTAATTTTTGTCGTGAATTTCGAGGTAAAAATTACCGTGATATATTTCAATGTGGTGACAAGTGAGAAAAGCATAATAATTCGTATGCGACAAGTTTTTTGTTAACTCACGGTACAGAAAATTTCAAATACGTAGCTAAAATTTTACTTTACAAGAAGGGTAGCGCGCACGATAATTTTTACCGAGAGCACAATACATTTTCCTATAACATTCATTAAATTTTATAATAAATCTTAAAATAACTGTTATAAAGACGATACTTTTTTTATAGACATTTATGAAAGGCATTAATAAAACGCACAGTAAAATTTCGCTGATATTGTATATTTTTTAAATTTAAGTTTTGCGTATTTTGTTACACATGAAAATGTACTAGAAAATCTGGTAAAATGTTCTATCTGAAGAAGAAATTTTATTTTATTTTCGTGAAAATCTGTGTTTAACTCAGTAATAATAAGCGAAGTTTCAGGGTTGTCATCTGGTTACCGTTACTGCACGGTAATTTTTAACATTTAATTCTCTCCGTGTATGATCCTTCGATAAATTAAAAAAAACCCAAAGTTTTTATCCAAACATGGAATTCAATAAATTGGCTTCTGCACAATGTTGAGTCCAGAGGTAGCAGGGGCCTGGCCTCAAACGTTCAACGTCTTCAAAATCATCCTAGCCCACACACACACGTGCGCTCGCGTTGATCTCTGCGGGCGGTTCTTTGTGCCCGAGCTGGGAAGCCGCCGAGTCCACTATTAGGTACAGTACCGCGGGAGGACCAAAAGCGGTTCACACACCGGGCCCCATAAGATTCGTGGGCCTTTGCCAACGGGCCAAACGAAAAATCTAACCGTAATCGCGCCGCGTGATAAATAACCGTCTATCGATCTACACGAAATCCTCACGCACTCTCTTCGGGACCCGTGTAATAAAAGCTCCATTTCCACTATATATATATATATATATATATATATATATATATATATATATATAGCAGAGGATTCCACGCCGCTGTGGGCATTAACAGGGCTCAATTGGATATACGAGATTCGAGATTAAACGCGAACAGTTTATCAATCGGGACTCCCTGGCGATTAATAAACCGATAATTTATCGTGACCCGCACACAAACACGCGCGCGGCTCATACGTCCCAACCTTGCGATTCCGCGCTCTTCCCTCTACCATTATTTTAATTCGCAACCCCGCACGAGCCCTTGGGGTATCGTGACTTTTTCGTCGTTCCGGATGATCCGCTCGTGGAAACAAGTGAAAACGAACGATTTTCCGTCTCTTTTCTTTCTTTTTTTTTTCCATCAAATCCAGCGAAACGTTAAAAATTCGGACAAATTTACCTCGGTAAGGTTACGACAAAATTTTTCATCCACCAAAAAAAAAAAAAAATAGATTAAAGACCATTTTTTTCTTTCGGGTTTTAGTTTTTCTGGCAGGCTAGTGTTTTTTTTTTGCGCTAGGCGGAATGATTTTGCACGGTGAAGTACACTAGATTGATGCTTCGTGGATTGTTCTGCAATTTTGTATGAAAGGGTTACGCGAATAGAGGGACTATAGAGAGGGTGGGGGGGGGGAGAATGAGCGGGGGGAGGGTATACGTCGTTTTAACAGACGGGTGGATGGACCTGAAAAAATTATACGGGTTCCGAGAAACATAAAAAAAGTGAAGAAAAAAAAAAGGAAAAAAACTGAATTTCAACAATTTAGAAAACAAAAGAAAAGAAATGAAGGTAAAAAAATAAGAAAAAAAAAACGAGCCCAAGTTCTAAGTACTTTTTTAATCGAACGCGGTCCCAGATTACTCGTGAATTATTTTTCTCTCCAATTAATCCTCGTCCTGCGTCGTCAGTTGTTTCAGCGAGCTTTAAGAGGGTTCATATATATATACAGGGTGTCCGATGGCAGATTTCAAACTTAAAATGATCATAAGTTTAAAAAGCGAGGTGCAAGAGGAGTGCGGGGCGGGTAGCTGAGGTCGCGTGCGTTGCGGATTTTTTAGTCGCCATGGAGCGTTGGTCCGGAGAGCAACGTGCTTTCGCTGTGGAGGCGTATTTAAGGCAGTAGTCTGCTTTACAGGCTTCAAAAAATCGATTTTTCGTTTTTGTCTTAAATCTATTCCAAAACTATCCAAGAATATGTGTTCAAAATTTTAGAGGCCAATTCGACATATTTTCGAAGCTAGATCAGTTTTAGTGGCCGAGCGTCGAGCAGGTGCGAATGCTCGGGCAGAACTTTACAGCCCGTTTTCTCGAGTTTTCATTTTCACAAGTTTTGGAAAACGGTGCCGGCGATAGTAAAAACAATATATGTCCGATCGAAAAAAACCAAAGTGATCTAGCTTCAGTATTGAATTATCTTCTATTTGAACTAAAAAAGTTGGACAAAAGTACTATTTAAATTACTTGTTTTGCAACTTAAAGTGAATTTTTTTTTTCAAAAAAGTGATTTTTTTTTTCAAACTTCGAAAAAATTTGGAATTTCGTCATTTCTTCGGTATTTTTTTAGTTCATATAGAAAAGGAACTTATAAAAACTAAAAAAAAATTTGGTTCCACTGTTTCAGATGCATCGCACGACCTCCATCACCGGCACCGATTTACGAGTGCACACTCCAGGCGCCCCAGAAAAATCGTTACAACTTTGGCAAATTTCAATAATTTGTAATAATAAAAATTGTTTTTTAAAGCTTGAATATAATATACTATCGTCTCAAAATTTCGTTTACCGCAATCATTTCCTTCCCTTTCAAAAAAATTGTTGAAAAAACGCTTTTTTTCGGCTCCTAAAGCAGACTACTGCCTTAACTAGTCGTTTTTCGCTTACTTTGGCGCGGCGTAAATTCTGTAACCTCTACAACATTCGCCTAATAAGTGACGCGCCATCGACAAAATTTGATCCAAAGTTGGGTAGCAAGATTCAGAGCTTCAGGCTCGGCTGTAAACAGGCATCACCAAAATCAAGCAGCCTCTGTATCAACTCCGGCAAACATCCAACGTGTGAGTTATTCTGTTTTAGAAAATCCAACGAATGTCATTGAGAGTGCGTTCGTCTGTTTTTGGGTATTCGAAAATCGACACTGCATAAAATTATGAAGAAAAAAAAAAGAAAATTTCATCCGTATAAAATGCAAATAATTCAAAAATTGAACGACAGTGACTAACCAACAAGAATAACTTATGATCAAAAGATGCTGGAGACTTTTTCCACCGAAACACGACTGAGAAACATTTTTTTATAGCGACGAAGCACATTTCCATCTTGGAGGTTGTGTCAACAAGCAAAATTTTCGTTACCGGAGTCTCCAAAATCCAAGAGAAGTGCACGACCAGCCACTGCATATTGAAAAGGTCACTGTTTCGTGCGCTATTTCGGGGAACGGAATCTTTGGGCCGTATTTGTTTTGAAAATAATCGTGGCCAGACGGTGACGGTCAATTCAAAAATTCAAATCCGCATTTGATTTCTTTTCATTTTAATAAATATTTTTTAATTACTTTGTTTATTCATTTTTTTTACGAATTTTTAAAGATTGACATCTGCCATCGGACACCCTGTATATATACACATATATGCCTCCTCTTTACGAATTAAGGGCGAAGGGAATATCAAGGGCACTCGGGTAGGCGAGAGGGGCGTGTACTCGCGGTGTTAATGGACCTCGAGACGAATGATTTCGCGTGAACTTTTTTTTCTTTCCTTTCTTTTCGCTCTCTCTCTCTCTCTCTCTCTCTCTCTCTCTCTCTCTTTCACTCTAACCCGCTTTTTTTTCCTCTACTATTTTTTACGGATTTAATCTTTTATTGTTTTCCCGGGACGAGATTCTCTTCTATTATGTGCTGGCTCTCTCTCTCTCTCTCTCTCTCTCTCTCTCTCTCTCTCTCTCCATAGCCCGCGTCCCAATTTAGCCGAGATGTGTGATGAATAATCGCGCGTTTATCTCGAAATCTCTCGTCACATTTGAGCGCGTATATACCTCTGCGTTGTACCGCGAGGATACACACGGTATGCAGAAGATAGGGAAAAAAAATCACAAAAATGCCCTTTTTTTCTGCTTCTAGAGTGGCCTTAGGCCTCAAATCCGATTGAACATTTTTAGCAAGATGAATCTTCGTGGTCAGCCTCGGTAGAATGGACCCGTTAGTCAACCGAGCACCGAGTCAAGTGAAGAAAATCGAATGTCGTTTTCTTACTTCAAAAATGTTTCGTTATGTTTTTCACACGCAATGTGGCCCGATACTTTAAGCACACTCGTTAAATAAAAAGCGACAGACAATCCAATATTAAAGAACAATATCTATGTTTATAATTAATTGTTTTCAAATATAAAGTGAATACATGTTGTCACAACTCGTTAATTTTGTTTCCTCACCTTCGTATTACAATGCAATATGTCTGAAAAATACGATAGCCCAAAACTTTTGCACGCAACTGTATATATGTGTATATATATATATATACGTAAGATGAATGACTATGCACGCGTTTGTGTGTGAGTATCCACGCACGTACACACAAATACGCGGTTACAATTTACGAGATCGAAGATTGAGCGCGAGTCGTTTGTCAGTCACGGGCTTGGCGTGAATAAGCTCGTTTTTTTTCATCTCAGGTCTCTCTCTACCTCGCGTTCTCTCTCTCTCTCTCTCTCTCTCTGCCTCGCGTTCTCTCCGGTCGTTTCTCTACGCTTTCACTGTTTTTTTTTCTTCCCTCCTTCTCAATCTCACCCTCTCTCATTCTCTCTCTCTCTTTCTTCCAGCCTCCCTTCATCTTGGGATATCATTTACAAGTTAAACCTCGACGGAACGGTCTTGACTCGAATATCAGTGCTTAGTTCTCGTGTGTCTCAACCTACCAACCCTCCATCTCATTTTCTCTCTCTCTCTCTCTCTCTCTCTCTCTCTCGCTCAGGGTTTCCCTCATTCAGTGGGAGGCACACTCGACGGGGAACTTTCACCAGGTTCGCGGATCCCCAAGAGATTTAGCTGCGAGAGGCTGAGAGAAATGAGAGCTAGGACGTAGAAGGACTGAGAGAGAGAGAGAGAGAGAGAGAGAGAGAGAGAGAGAGAGAGTGAGTGAGAGGGGCGGGGGAGAGTGAGAGAGTGAGAGAGAGAGAGAGAGAGAGAGAGAGAGAGAGAGAGAGAGAGAGAGAGAGATTAGATTAGGTTTATTATTGCAACTAGGGCAAGACGTCCTCTGGCACATATAACAATTTCTTCTTAAAATACAAATACAAATCAAAGAAAAATGGGACTCTATGTAATACAAACAAACAAAAAAAGAAAAAAAAAATTAAGTAAGACAGATTCAATACATCGGGAAATAAATGACTTTATATAAGCCAAAGGAGTATAATATCAATAGCGCAGGCATGATAATAGTAACAAAAATAATAATATTGGGAGTACAAGTTAATTAGGTCCGTTTTTTTTGTGGTAAAAAATCCATTTATTTCAAAATAAAAGGTATGAGATTAATCAAAGTATTGTCCATCGCTGGCTACTACTTTTTCCCACCTCTCAGGCCATTTTCGAATTCCATCTCCAAGAAAAAGTCTCGTCTTTTGAGGCGAACCAAGTTTTGAGGCAATTTTCGATTTCTGCAAAAGAAGTGAACCGGTGACCTGCTGAATCCTGCTGCATCCGTCGGAACAACCAGTAATCAGAAGGAGCAATGTCCGGAGAATACGGCGGGTGCGGTAAAATATCCCATTTGAGCGTTTCCAAATATTTTTTTACGACTTTTGCGACACGAGGCCGAGCGTTGTCATGCAGAAGAATAATTTTGTCATGTCGTTGCTCGTGTTCCGGCCGTTTTTCTCGTGATGCACGGCTCAAACGAATCAATTGTAGTCTATACCGATCGCCCGTAATGGAATCGCCAGGTTGTAGCAGCTCATTGGCTCATTTGGCTGTCCAGGGCCGAGGCTTGTCTTCAACGCTGAAATCACCGTTCTTAAAGCGTCGAAACCATTTCCTACATGATTTATCAGTTGGAGCATCATCACCATAAACTTCAACAAGCATTCGATGCGCTTCAGCTGCACTTTTCTTCCAATTAAAGCAGAAAAGTAAAACTTGCCGCAAAATGCTGCTTAGTTAACACAAAATTTGACATATTCAACACAGTAAAAAACAAGGTTTTTAATGGAACTCAAAGCGTTATAAACTGAATGTTATTGACAGATGTCTAACTTAGCTGAAACCACCGAAATCAGCTGTCACTATGAAACATTCAGAACAGCCAGAGCCATCTCTTGAAAACGGACCGAATTAATTTGTACTCTGAATACAATAATAAAATAATAATAAACATAAAAGAAAATTAAGAAAACTTATAAGTATGAGAGACTTATACGTTTTCTTATAAGTACTATAAGAGAGAGAGAGAAAGAGAGAGAGAGAGAGAGAGAGAGAGAGAGAGAGAGAGAGAGACAGAGAGAGAGAGAGAGAGTACGTTCGTTTATTCATGCTCTTGAGGAAGAAAGAGAGCGAGATATGTAGAGGGAGGAAGGTAGGCAGAGAGATACTGACAGAGGAGTCCTCCATCCTCGGCAGTATCCTCTTTCGAAGCGATTTACTGACAAAGGTCGCGCGCGACCTGTACACACACACACATATATAGGTTTTATATCCTGGGCTAAGAGAAAATAAGTAGAGGTTGCAGACCACACGACCGTTCGTCGGAGACACGTAACGGGTGATGCGGGTGAAAATGGTCGCGCGCTACCCCTCAAAAGCGTCCGGACCAAATGGACGAGAGCTTGCAATGAGGATTTTCGTTTTTGTTTTTTTTTTTTTCCGTTCGCGTCGTCGATAACAGAACTCTCGGTAGGATCATTCCACTCGAGCCCAGACGAGCTCGATATATATGGGCGCGGGTGGGTCACGGGGCAATGGGAGGGGATAACTCTGTACGGGACATTTATTCGAGCGTGATAAAGGACGGGTCGAGGAGGCTTCGCTGGGACGAGCGAAAAGGACGGGTGAGGGATGGTGGAAGAGGATCGAGGCGTCGTATGTGGCACGCGAAATTTCGAAGTGACCCAACGCGCCTCCGATTCGCGTCGAGTGAGTACGCCAACGGCGAAGTCGAGTACGCGAATGGATTTCGAAAAAGGGCTGCGACTCTGTAATAGCTCGAGGATCGGGCCCGTTGGAATTGTTCGAGCGACGCGAACGAGACACGCTGGGTGGCTGAGAGTGGGGAAAAAATCGAAGAAAAAAAAAACAAAAAAGGAGAGAAAGAAGAGAAAAATTCGGCAGAGTTGTCGAAACGAGCCTGATGTAGAGTCGCCTGGTCATTTATTTTTACAATCATTTGAAGAACCGATGTTCAGCTAACGTGTAATCCGTAAAAAAATAAATAAAAAAGTTTACTTGACTAGGACCTAATTGAAAGAAATAATTTCTTTGTCTCACGACCTCCTGGCATTCGATTCGTGTCAAATATATTCTTTCATTTGGTTCCAGCAATACTTTATGTGGACCAATAAAAAAAAAAGCAATGTAATTATACGAATTGACCGCACTTTTGATCGATTCGCGGTGCGCAAACGCGAAGAAATAACGAGGAAGAGAGAGAGAGAGAGAGAGAGAGGGAGAGAGAGAGAGAGAGAGAGAGATTGATTGATTGATTGGGTTTATTCATGCCGTGGTAATACCTTAAGGCGAGTTAATAACAGAAAGTATAAACAAGATTATGTTAGAAGTTGTGTGATAGAATAACGATATAATATAAAACAGTTATATATAATGTATGTAATATAACTAAACTTATAAATAAAACTAAAACTAAAAGAAAATAACAATAAGATTATGACATCCTAGTGTGACTTTCGTAACTTAAAAATTAAGGATATCTCTCTCGAATAAATGTGAGAATAATCGTGATTTTAACCCTTAGTGTGCACACCTTCACATCGAATCATTTCATGCACATGGGGTCAATTTGACCCCAGGCCATTTACGAATATCTCGGTAACTATGCGCTTTTCGGAAAAAGAGGTTGAGTAACTTTTTGCAGTGAATCGATGAAACTTTAAGGCCGCGAAGTTAGATTTACAAAAAAAAGCTTTTATAATTGTTCAAAAATGTGCTTAAAGTTGATGGTACGCAAAAAAAGCGCTGATCTGGGATCAGGCTGACCCCAGATATACACTAAGGGTTAATATTGCCAGATTAGGTGAACGCGTGATATCAGTTGGTAGACTGTGCCAAAAGTAAATTGAAGCTAGGTGAAAGGATTTGCGATAAATCATTGTTCTGTGGTTTGGTATGGAAAATGGAGAGAGAGAGAGAGAGAGAGAGAGAGAGAGAGAGAGAGAGAGAGAGAGAGAGAGGGGATAAGAGTGTGTGGGCGTGCTGCTCGTCATTTTGGATATGGCTTGTGTAGTCTCGGGTTTACAGGACGTCGACCACCACAACAATGAGTCCAAATCGGAGCAACGAGGAACTCCTTCTCTCAGTCTCGTGTTGCCTTTCTCTCTCTCTCTCGCTCTCTCTCTCTCTCTCTCTCTCTCTCTCTCTCTCTCTCTCTCTCTCGCTCTTTTCTTTTTCAATGTCTACGGTAAGCTGAGAATCCGACGGAAGCCCGTAAGTAGCGGAGAGTAATCGAGCACGAGATGGCGAGAAATCGAACAACCTAAAGAGGGAGAGAGAGAAGGATATAGTCTGAGAGAGAGAGAGAGAGAGAGAGAGAGAGAGAGAGAGAGAGAGAGAGAGAGAGAGAGAGAGAGAGAGAGAGAGAGAGAGAGAGAGAGAGGAGGAGAGAGAGAGAGAGAGAGCGAGAGAGAGCGAGAGAGAGAGAGGAAGGGGTGAGGACTAAGAGAGAGAGAAGATAGACTGAGAGAGGGAGAAAGAGAGGAAGGTCACTGAGAGAACGAGAGCGAGGGAGAGAATCGTAGCTCTCCTGCATAGTATAGTCTCACTGGACTAATCGTACACAGCAAGGATACATATAATGGGGCGCGAGCGCTCTTTGCTTGTGGCTCTTGTCTAAATTCCACGCGTCCTGCGGTCCTCTCTCTCTCCCTCTCTCTCTCTCTCTTGCTCTCTCTCTCTCTTTCTTCCTTTCTCTCTTATTGTGAGCGAGTTTCTGTGCTCACGCCACCACCGATTTCTCATCCACGGTATTCTCTCTCTCCTTTACGCTCTCCCTCCCTCTCACTCTCTCTCGTTCTCTCTCTGTCGTTTTCTCTCGTGACCAGTGTCTCTCTCTCGCCAACATACATGCGTAAATATACATCTATATACATACACGTACAATGTATGGCAAGGATCTTTCTCCCTCCCCCCCCTCTCTCTCGCGCCCTCCCTCTCTCTCTCTCTCTCTCTTCTCTCTCTCTCTCTCTCTCTCTCTCTCTCTCTCTCTCTCTCTCTCACTCTCTCTCACTCTCTCTCTCGCTCCATTCCATTATCCCCCAATTCCCTTTTCAGAGAGTACGATGGGCCAACACGAGAGAATTCATAAGC
Source organism: Ophion ventricosus (assembly GCA_963932345.1). Classification (NCBI taxonomy): domain Eukaryota; kingdom Metazoa; phylum Arthropoda; class Insecta; order Hymenoptera; family Ichneumonidae; genus Ophion; species Ophion ventricosus. Next base: position 675,462 of record OZ010713.1, read on the forward strand.
GGCTATTATGCGCTTGGCCGAAAGGGAGAATCAGCAGTAGCGCGACCTCAGAGAGTTTATACATACACTGTGTGCATATACTTATATATATATATATAATGGTGTGGTGTCGAGAGCAACGAGTTCGCGCATGAACCATCGAAGAGAGGCAATCCATGAAACCCCTGCACCCACCGCCAAGATCACGAATCTATACCTATATATATATTTATATTATATATATTTATATATATATATAATTGTGAGAGGAAAAACCGATGGAATAATGAGGAAGGAATGGACGAGGAGGACGAAAACGTACTTAGCATACGCCCTGCAAAGAAACAAAAAAAGTTTCATTCATTACGACGGGATTTTTTTTTTCAACGGGTTTTTTTTTTATTCGCTGTGTCGGTGAAGAAACTTTTTTTTTAACGCGAAAAAAATGGCTACTCCCGAAACTTAGAGTGGAATTGTTACATGCTCGTTTTTGTGCATCGAGCGAACCTCCTTCGAGGCAATTCCAGCATCGCTGGCATCGAGACTGTATGAGAGTATGTAAAAGTGCAAAAAACGAGAATATGAATATTTTATTAGGATTGTGAAATTGTATTTCGGATGGTATCCGGCCAAGCTGGGCAAAGAGAAGAGAGAGAGAGAGAGAGAAAGAGAGAGAGAGAGAGAGAGAGAGAGAGATGAGAGAGAGAGAGAGAGAGAGGCGCCGTCAGCGATATTCGTATCCGGATTAGGGGGAGAGAGAGAGAGAGAGAGAGAGAGAGAGAGAGGGAGAGAAAGAGAAGGATTCGAAAACCCTCGCAAATCGCCACGTCCGCATGATTCTCGCTCTTATTACGTGTAACGGTGAGAATTCTCACATTTTTCACTCGTCGGGCGTCTCTCGAGGGTCAAAGATATGAGAGAGGAAGACGAGTGAGGAGCGTCCGAATTTTCGGCTGACGTGAAAAATATTCCGGGCATATCGCGGCGGAGGATGATGGGAATATAAAAACAATGAACTTGTCGAAATTCCATTCGGATCATAAGTCAAAAATTATAGTCAAAAATACTCTCACTGCAAAAAAAAATTATTTAAATCAACCTCTTTTTGGTGCCACAGGCGCGGTCAATGTTTTATTCAACTTTTGACAAGATCGAGTAACGCTTTTTGAAAGATAGCGCGATTTGTGCGCAACCTGTCGAGAGAACGAAGATGAAAGACTGATACCAATTATTATTGTTGTTTTATATGATCATTATCAGAACAACAATAACATCATTGTTATTATCATTATTATTATCTACGCACATACATAAGGATATATATATATATATATACACACATATGTACAGGGTGTCCCTCTTATCTCTGCCATCCGAAATAACTCGGTAATTATCGAAGTCACAATCGGCCACGAGAGATGGGAAAGATTCAGAAGACCGGTAGATGGCTAACCACATGAGTAGAACGACAGGCAAATGGAAAAGCGCAAAAACACATGTGACATTTTGCTCGCTCGGTACAAAAGGAAGTCGTTTTTCCATCGTATAGTTACAGGGGATGAAAAGTGGATTTATTTTGAGAATCCAAGCGCCAAAAAAATCATGGGTAGACCCAGGCGCACCATCCACATCGACCGCAAAGACCGAATCGCTTTGGCAGAAAGACGATGCTCTGTGTTTGGTGGGACCAGAGGGGCGTGGTCTATTATGAGCTGTTAAAACCTGGGGAAACGGTTAATACTAAACGTTACCAACAACAATTGACCGATTTGAAGCTTTCGCTGCTTGAAAAAAGGCCAGAATACCGAAAGAGGCGACACAAAGTCATTTTTCTTCATGACAATGCTCCATCACATACGGCAAAACCGGTTCGCGACACGTTGGAAGCACTCAGCTGGCAAGTTCTACCCCGTGCGGCTTACTCACCAGACTTGGCTCCTTCCGATTACCACTTGTTTGCATCGATGGGTCACGCACTTGCTGAGCAGCGCTTTGGTTCGTACGAAGATGTGAACAAAATGGCTCGATTAATGGTTCGCAGCAAAAGGGGAAGATTTTTACTGGCGTGGTATTCACAAATTGCCCGAAAGATGGGAAAAATGTATAACAAGCGATGGAGCATACTTTGAATAAAGCACTTTTTATCATTCTTCCGAATTTAACGTGTTTTTTTTTTAGAAAAAAAAATCCGCATTTCATACTCGACACCTGGTATTTAAATTTGTATTTCATTTTAACAGGTGTTCGAAATTAGCTTGAAATGAGAGATACCAGAGATCGTAGTCATCGACAACGCTTCGAATACACGGAGAGAATTAAAAAGTAATTTTTGTCGTGAATTTCACGGTAAAAATTACCGTGATATATTTCAATGTGGCGACAAGTGAGAAAAGCATAATAATTCGTATGCGACAAGTTTTTTTTTAACTCGCGTTACAGAAAATTTCAAATACGTAGCTAAAATTTTACTATACAAGAAGGGTAGCGCGCACGATAATTTTTACCGAGAGCACAATACATTTTCCTATAACACTCATTAAATTTTATAATAAATCTTAAAATAACTGTTATAAAGACGATACTTTTTTATAGACATTTTTCAAAAGCATAAAATAATAAAATGCACAGTAAAATTTCGCTGATATTATATATTTTTTAAATTTAAGTTTTGCGTATTTTGTTACACATGAAAATTTACTAGAAAATCTGGTAAAATTTTCTATCCGAAGAAGAAATTTTATTTTATTTTCGTGAAAATCTGTGTTTAACTCAGTAATAATAAGCGAAGTTTCAGGGTTGTCATCTGGTTACCGTTACTGCACGGTCATTTTTAACATTTAATTATCTCCGTGTACCTTCTCTTTATTTACCAACCCGCGTTAATCTTCATCGTATGTAGCTCAATCGAGGTTGTCGTTCAATTTGATTTCGAATTCGAATAAGAGCTATTCATAATTCGAAAATGTACCGGCAATTCGAAAAAAATGGACACGATACTGTGTTACGCTGAAGCAAGAAAAAATTTCACAAGAGCGCGTTCGTTGTCGATTCAAGAGTATCGATTTTCATCGATACTGACCTTGAACGACCTTGAACACGACTTTGACCCCCAGTTTTTTTTTATGCGGCATGAGGTGCTCCGCAAGATGGTTGAAAAAAAAATGTACCATTCCACTTGAAAAAGTGGAGGTGACCTTCACTGTGCGTAAGCGCCTGCACCGAAATAAAAACAAATTGGACGATGACCCCCTTCACACCGCTGCAACTTTTGTCGGGAACATTTTTTTCTTACGTCGATAATTACCGAGTTATTTCGGGTGGCAGAGATAAGAGGGACACCCTGTATATGTCGAATGAGCCGAGAGAAAAAGAGGAAGGAGAGGGAGATGGAGATGCTGCAGCATATAAAAACGTCAAGCCGCTGATAAACGGGATTCGAGTGAATAAAATCTACACGGACCGCCAGGGCATACAAATATATATATATATATATATATATATATATATATAGTTAGGAGGGAGGAAAAATGGGGATGAAAAGAACCGAGTGACAGGATACGCGAAGGGCACTGCGATTTCTTGACGTTGCGGGAGGGGGGGGGGGGGGGATTCGTGAACGCATAAAGATGCAACTAAAAGTTTCATTTCAGGAAACGTGAAGGTAATAAAAAAAAGTAAATAGATATACGGGGCAGGGATGTCGTTACCGTTTCCGCAGATCCCCCCCCCCCCCCCGCCCCGCCCCTCGACTCTCGACGTTTCGAACGTCGATGGTCAGAGCCGAAGATTGCGAGGGATGAAAAGTTTGTGTATGACAAAAAAAAAGGAAAAAAAACGTAATAGTCTGATTAAAAATTCATCGGGAATAAAATTGCGGTGAAATTTGATGTTTTATTTTTCGTTTTCATTTTTAATTTGGCAATGCTTGTGAACAAAATGAATATAGGGGAGGAAAAATTTCGTAATTTTACAATATTTCCAAAATTCTATCGCGTCGATTTGGCAAGTTTTTTTTTTTTTTTTTTTTTTTTTTGGACGTTCGCTTCACTCTTTCGGCTGTCGGGCGAATTTCCTCGCATCGAAGTATCGAATCGCAGAGAGAGAGTGCGTTATTGCCGAGGGGAAAAAGGGGCGCGGGGTAACGAGGGTAAAATAATCGTCGCGTCGATCTTCGCAAGTGCGGAGCTAACGACGGGACGATTAATTAAGTACGCTCGATTATTCTCCGGTGTCCTTGTCCGCGCGCAAGGACCGAGGCGACTGTAAATTCACCACGAAATATTGCACCGCGATTGGAATTGACCGTAAATCAGTTGGCCGTGTGGTGGGAATCGCTACGCTTCGCGAAATCAAACCTATTACGATCATGTTTTATATTTTCGATTTATCGATCGTCTAACCCACACACATGGACGGATGGAATTCAAATTTAACGTACAATTTGAAATAGGTAATAAAAATTAGTTTGTTTTATTAAATAATGTATAACATATATTGAATTATTGGAATAATAACGTTATTTTATATGAAAATAAATGAGATTGTTGTATTTATAATATTGTAATATTATTATATTGGGTGAAGTAAAAAGTTCTGAGGGTTTTCCGCTAGATGTCTTTAGTGAGCCATATCTCACGATGTATAGCATCGCAGAGGGTCATACTATACGGCGATTTCAAGGTGACATTACGCTTGAAAAAAAGTTCTTTGACAGTTTTGTGTTTGGTGAAGCCAGTTGTGTGTTACAGCGTTCCAAAATGAAGGTAAAAAAAGAGAAAATTCGATACATTCTTCAGTACGAATACGACCAAGGTGAAAAAGTGGAGCAGGCGGCCAAAAAAATTTGTGCTGTTTATGGAGCCAATACAGTATCGAATGCAACAGCAAAGCGGTGGTTCCAACGATTCCGTTCTGGTAATATGGACGTCGAAGATGAGGCACGCTCTGGTAGGCCAATCGTCGAAAATGTCGATAAAATCATGGAAATCGTCGAGTCGGACCGGCATATGAGCACTTATTCCATTGCCCAGGAAGTGAAGATTAGCCAGAAAACCGTTTGGAAGCATTTGCATAAGGCTGGTATCAAGAAGAAGGTCGATGTACGGGTGCCACACGAATTGACGCAAAAGAACCTTTTGGACCGAATTGATGCCTGCGATTCTTTGCTGAAACGTAACGAAATCGACCCATTTTTTAAGCGGATGGTGACTGGCGATGAAAAATGGGTCACATACGAGAACAACAGCCGAAAAAGATCGTGGTCCAATCGCGGTGAGCCGGCCCAAACGATCGCCAAGCCCGGATTAACGGCCAAGAAGGTTTTGCTGTGTGTTTGGTGGGATTGGAAGGGAATCATCCACTGTGAGCTGCTCCCATCGGGCCAAACACTCAATTCGGACCTCTACTGTCAACAACTGACCAGATTGAAGCAGGCGATCGACCAGAAGCGGCCAGTATTGGCCAATAGGAAGGGTGTTGTGTTTCATCAAGACAACGCCAGGCCGCACACATCTTTAACGACGCGCCAGCAGCTCCGAGAGCTTGGATGGGAGGTTCTATGGCACCCGCCGTATAGTTCAGGCCTTGCACGAAGCGACTTATCACCTTTTCAAGCATTTGCAAAATTTTCTTGATGGTACAAAACTGGCCTCAAGAAAGCCTTCTGAAATGAGCTGGTCAAGTTTTTTACCAATAGGGACGAGGACTTCTTCAATCGCGGAATTATGAAATTGCCTTCAAAATGGACAAACGTTATCGAACAAAAACGGCGCATATTTGATCCAAATCGGATAATCCTAAGTATGTTAATTTCATCGTCGAAATAAAGCGAAAAAACGCTCAGAACTTTTTACTTCATCTAATATATTAGATATTATATATTAGATTAAATATATTTAATATAATATTTAGTATATAATAAAATAACAATATTATTTTATATGATATTGTTATATTATTGTATACTATATTTTATAGTAAATATCTTTAAGATAATATGTAATAATATTACAATATTATAAATATAATATTCTAAATTATTTTCATATAAAATAACATTATTATTCCAATATTTCAATGTGTGTGTGTGTGTGCGTGTGTATATATATATATATACAGTATTGGACAAAAAAAAAGTACGCACTAGTCGAAATTTCTTACCGCACTAAAATTTACACATCGGACTTAAAAATAAAGGTAATTGAATTTCCCAAGTGTCGTTTCAAAGAGGACAAGTTTACCTTTATTTTGTTTTTATAGAAAATTATCAACGATTTCTTTTCACCCCGGTGCGCACTTTTGAACGTGGCCATTTTTCGGCTATTTTTTGGCCGTCGAAAATTAACTGCAAAGTTTGTAAAAAAAATTTTCCTCGGTTTTTTCCATGGGAAACTTTAATTTTCGTTGACTTCCAACGATGCAAACTTCAATATCATTATTCCACCGGGCCGAATAAATAATTTTCATAATTCGTTGAATTTAAATAGCGTAGTTTTATTTTCGCGGTTCGTACACGCGAGGAATTTTCATAAAATATGCAGGGGGCGGAGGGGCGGGGGGTCACCGGATAGGAAACGTTTCGAGCCATTTACCACGGATAACATATATAGTAGATATTTTATATCATATATACGCGCATATATCTACATCAACCTATACGTATACACATACAAATTCATGCATTCAGTATGAACATGTACAAAAACTATACCGAGGCAGACTCGTTCTCGCTCCCTTACATGTAGCCCTATTGTACATCACGGTTTATCTCTCTCTCTCTCTTTCTCTCTCTCTCTCTCTCTCTCTCTCTCTCTCTCTCTCTCTCTCTCTCTCTCTCTCTCTCTCTCTCTCTCGCGTTATGAGTCACATGTGCGAGAAGGGTATCGGCCGGAAAAGAATCCCTCGTAGCCGAGGTACATAACGAATATTTTCTCGAGAGGAAGAAACCGAGAGAGAGAGAGAGAGAGAGAGAGAGAGAGAGAGGGGGAGGGGAGGAAGGGAGGGAGGGAGGGAGAGAGGGAGAGAGAGAAATGGTGATGTTACACGCAGCGGAACGGTTACAGATAAGGGCCAAAGCCAGTATACGGTATTGCATTGCGCTTGCAAGCGCATGTACTGTCAACTTTTACGATTACGCAAGAGCTAGGACGCGAATATATACAGGGTGAGGCGCATAAAGTGTTACAGAGCAATAGCACTCAAACTATTGATCATATCCAAAAATGTTTCGGACAAAAGTTTCAGTGTTCGAGAAGGCCGTCATACTGCACCACCCTATTTTTTTTTATCGGTGGAGGCGCTGAAGCTACGTCAAGGTCAACTCCACTTTTTTAAAATGGAACCATGTATTTTTTTTTTCGATGACATTATTACCGATTTTAAGACGAATTCAGCGACCTACAACACAAGGTCATTCTAGTCACGCGAAGTATGAAAATAGTCGAAAAATCGAAAAATATCGGAATAATCACTTTCAAAGGATCCACTAACCTTGGTTTGGGTCTACCTACAGAAGATGCTCGAAGTGATGACCCTCGACTTGTAAACACTTGTTTGATCGCTGTTTTCATTTCTTACGATACCAATGTTTCTTATCGGCAGCAAGTACGCATTTTCTGTTGACATATCAGTTAGTCACGCATTACCTTCTAATGTGAGTACATAGGATCGCGAAAATGAACTTTTTATGGGGTTTTGTCAAAGAACGCGTAACGGCGGTAGCACCTACCACGCCTGACGACACGAAAGAAAGAATACGCCGAGCACGTACCGAAATTACACCACAAATGTTGGCTGAAGTTAGACGGTCTTTTCATCAGCGAATTAACAAGTGCTTACAAGTCGAGGGTCATCACTTCGAGCATCTTCTGTAGTTAGACCCAAACCAAGGTTAGTGGATCCTTTGAAAGTGATTATTCCGATATTTTTCGATTTTTCGACTATTTTCATACTTCGCGTGACTAGAATGACCTTGTGTCGTAGGTCGCTGAATTCGTCTTAAAATCGGTAATAATGTCATCGAAAAAAAAATACATGGTTCCATTTTAAAAAGTGGAGTTGACCTTGACGTAGCTTCAGCGCCTCCACCGACAAAAAAAAATAGGGGTGGTCCAGTATGACGGCCTTCTCGAACACTGAAACTTTTGTCTGAAACATTTTTCGATATGATCAATAGTTTGAGTGCTATTGCTCTGTAACACTTTATGTGCCTCACCCTGTATATTGTCGTAAACGTAGCAACGCGTTTACGTAAGTCGAAAGGGGATCGAAGGGATCGAAGAATATCTGTGCACTAACGTATGAATGAATCCATAAAAGGGGACGTAACGCGTTTTTTGTGCCACGGCTGAAAAAAAAAATCAATAAAATAATATCAATAAAAATAAGAGGAAAAAGTGAAGAATTTTTCTCTGACGAGAAATTGATTTTACGGCAAATCTCCTATATATATATATATATAAGTGTGTGTGTGTGTGTGTGTGTATATATGTATATATTTTCTTTTCCGTTCGGTATTTTTGGCGAGACCCACGCTCCGGAGTTTCAGTAATTCCTTTTGCTCCCTGTTTATCATTTTTTTTTTTCATTTCCCTGGCATCCGCGAAGTTTCGGGCTGGAAAGATTTTTGTTTTCGGATCAGCGAGTACATGTTTAAATATATATGTCACCCGTTTTCGTATACACGGTATTTTATTATCGTGTCTTGCGCGCGAGAGAGAGAGAGAGAGAGAGAGAGAGAGAGAGAGAGAGAGAGAGAGAGAGAGAGAGAGAGAGAGAAGAGAGAGAGAGAGAGAGAGAGAGAGAAGA
>OZ010713.1:684445-705646 GCA_963932345.1 Ophion ventricosus
TGGAAATGGAGGTATGTTGTCGAGGCTGCACGTACGCGCGAAATAAGAAGGAATTGTCGGAGCAGAAAGGGCGACGGGTCAGGGGGGGTAGAGTAAGAAAGCTCTCGGGGCTTGCTTACTCGCTTGAGTTCCGATGTGCCTGGCATATACTGACACACACACACACAAATACACATTCAAATGTACATGCGGTCGAGGAGGTGCATCCAATTGCTCGGAGCTACACGCACACTGCAATAGGAACACAAGAGGCCTTCGCATGCACATCTGGGCACCGACAAATCCAATGGGGTGCTGAAGTTTGCATCGTTGGAACGCAAAGGAAGCTCTTTTTTACCTTTTATTTTTTTATGCTTTATTATTATACAGATCTATTTTTATATATTTATATTGTAGATCGCTAGATGAGTATCTTAAAAAATGGTTGAGGGATGTTTGTGGGCAAAATCTGCCAAAATTAACGGAATGCTTTTCCGATGTTCGCTTACGACTGACAGCAGATACTCTTTCTGTTTTTCATCATAACACATGGGTCATTGAGTCCCGGGACTGACGAACAGATGGCGCCGCCAATGACATGCCGCTTTTGTTTTTCGGTAGTATCAACCTTCAAAATATACGTGTAAAAATTTCATGACATTCGCGTTCAGTCGTTGTCGAGATATTGAAGGTTAAGTAACGCTACATTTGTTTTTGCTTAAACGATGGATAAAAACGAGTTTCGTGTGTTAATCAAACACTGTTTTTTAATGGGAAAAAATACCGTTCGAGCTCAGCAATGGCTTGAAAAGTATTACCGGGAAAAGTGTCCATCGAAAACAACCATTTGCCGATGGTATGCGGATTTTAAACGCGGTCGAACAACCACCGAAGACGCGGAGCTCTCAGGTCGTCCAATTGAGGTGGCTACGCCCGAAAAACATCCAAAAAATTCTGAAAATTGTTATGTCCGATCGTAAAGTAAAGTTGCAAGAGATAGCTGACATCCTAAAGATATCAAAAGGGGCACCGTGTTCAAAATTGTGCATGACAATTTGGGTATGAAAAAACTTTTGTCCAAGTGGGTGCCGCGTTTGCTCACAGTGGAACAAAAACAACAACGAATTGATGATTCGGAGCGCTGTTTGAAGCTGTTTACGCGTGATAAAAAGGATTTTTTTGCGTCGGTACATAACAATGGATGAAAAATGGATTCATAACTATACGCCGGAGTCGAAAAGAGCGTCAGCCGAGTGGAGAGGAGAGGACGAAAGCCGGCCAAAGCGTCCGAAGAAACAACAGTCAGCAGGCAAGCTCCATGGCCTCTGTATTTTAGGACACGCACGGAATTTTGCTCATCGACTTTCTTCCGAAGGGCCAGACGATCAACAGCGACTACTACATTGCATTATTGGATCGATTGGATGACGCGATCAAGCAGAAAACGCCTCACATGGCAAAGAAAAAGCCGCTGTTTCACCAAGACAATGCACCGATCCACAAGTCGATGAAAACGATGGTGAAATTGAACGATTTACGAATCGAATTGCTTCCACACCCTCCATATTCACCAGATCTGGCCCCATCTGACTTCTACCTGTTCGCAGATCTCAAAAAGATGCTCCAGGGAAAGAGATTTGGCTCCGATGATGAGGTTATAGCCGCAACTGAAGCCTATTTTGAGGCAAAAGACAAATCGTTCTATAAGAAAGGCATCGAAAGTTTAGAAAAACGTTGATATGATTGTATCGATATGGAAGGTGACTATGTTGATGAATAAAGTCGAATTTTGCAAAAGAAAAATGTGTTTTTACTGGTTACCGGGACTTAATGACCCATGTGTTACTTATCTACTAAAAGAAAAAGTTTGGTTTTTTAATTACAGATAAAGCTATCATGAGTTATCCTGACCACCACGAGGACACTTTTAGGCGTCTCCGGAAACCGGGTCCCACCGGCTGAATTTCCCAAATTTTTGGATGAAATTTTTTTTCGAAATATTGTTGAAATGTTGCTCTTTTATGTGCTTAACATTTTGGATAAAATAATTTATATATTATATTTAAAAAAAAATAGAGAAAATATGTTTTTTATTGGCTTCGAAACCCACGTAATCCCTTCAAGGAATTCGGAAATATTGATTTTCATTGCATTCCAACGATGCAAACTTCAAACACGCGTATGTATTACTCACACACACGTGCGTCTTGGCCCTCAACGTGAAACTGAATAAGGGCTAGCAGTGTTGCGCCTGGCTGGCGAGGGAAGACGAGAGGCACAAGCTGTTCCGGTCAAGTGAAGGTGGTCCTCTCTTTCTCGAGCACGCACTTTGTGCTCTCAGGGATCTCTTGACTCTTCGCACCCCCCTCTCTCTCACTCTCTCTCTCTCTCTCTCTTTCTCTCCCTCTCTCTCTTCCATTCCCGCCACGAAGAAGGAAAGATGCGCCGTCGTAGCGGCCCATACCAGGGTCGTCGTCTACCACGAGCCTTCGTCGAAGGAATCGAAGAATGCTCTCAGTGGTGCTCCCTGCCACGAGAGCGAGAGAGAGAGAGAGAGAGAGAGAGAGGGGAGCGAGCCACTATCCAACGTTGCCACGTTAACTTCACCAAAAACGTTCTACCGGCATTGCCTGTGCCCGTGTGAAACGAAGAGCACACCGCGCTCTATGCCAAGAGAACTGTGCCTCGTGCTCATGTGAATGCGCGCGCACTGTATCGTAGCCAAGTTGCTCGAAGTATAGCGCTGCGCGGAAAGGGGACCGCAAGACCGCCTAACCGATATATTGTTGTTCACGATAGGCACGCTGCGTGGGTGTTGCGTGTATGTGAATTTTTGTTTTGGTTCACAGGATGACCCGAAGAGTGACCGTCCAACAGGAAAAATTGAGATCGTCGTATCCGATACCTATCCGAATTAGTGTCGTGGTTGCGATTTTTAACAATATTTATTACGCACAAACGTGTGTAAATGTCTATAACGTAGTATGAGAGTTCAGTACAATAATGTCCGAATAACGTTTCGGTGGATTATTTTAATGTATGTCCCTAAGGGGAACTTTGGGAAAATGCGTCCGTCGTCTTCGAGATTTAACGTTCTAATGCCCTCGCTCTTGCACGTCGTCATCTAGCCCGATGATGACGCGAGGCCACGAAACAGTCGAACCCTTGTGCTCGGCTTTGTTTAAGTCCAGGCGATAAGAGACCTCCCAAATTCGTCCGGAGCTCTCTCGTGCATAGCGACGAAGATTTTCCCCACCATTAGCTTCGTGTAAGTTACGCCATCTTTTTTTTTTTCTTCTTTTCGAGAAAAAAAAAACAGCATTTTTAACATTTTTTTCTCGCGTTTTTCCGTAACACGGGTTATTTTTCTCGCTTGTGTTATTTACCTTCCTCTAAAAAGTTTTTATAAGCAATTGGCTGTCGTTTGGACTAGTAAAAGTATTAATTTTTTATTATCTGTACTTTAGTGACTGATCTTCTCGAACCTAATTTTTTTAAACTTTTCATCGAAATCTAAGGCCTCAGACTTCATAGTGTTCAGTTGGTAATTTATTTATTGTCCAAATTTTTTTTTCGAAAAATAAAAAAAGTTGTCGAAACGTAGATGGACCTTATTCGGATAGGTATTGATACGAATTAGACCGAAGTTTGCATCATCCTCGATGATGACTTTTTCATTCACGAAATTCTTTTTGCAGATTCAAGCTCCGTAAATGACAGAACGATTTTCCAAGATGCTTTCTTCCGGAGATCCGCATTTGAAAATTGCATGAAAATAATCAGAGCAAGGAAAGAAAAAAAATAAGAATTTTCGTTGCGTTTCAACGATGCATGGTTGAGACACGAGGCACAACTCAATTATTTTTTTTCGGACGTCACTTTCCGAAGCCACCCCTGCACATATGTCAAAAACCTACCGCCCAATTTTCTTCAGACTCTAACGAATATTTTCGGCCAACTGATCAACAAAGAAAGAAAAAGAGAAAGCTACCCTAAACTCTGTTTTAGCCGTTGGGACTGTTCCAGCACAGAATGAGACAAATTTCAATTCTCTCTACGTGACGATCGGAGGGGGGAGAGGTGGGAGGAGGGAGCATACGTACCACTCGGCTTACTACTCAAGCCGTCGCGTGTACGAAGTTTCTTACGGACAGTGCGCTCTCTCAGGCCTGGCCAAAAGGGTTGCAGGCGAAGAATAAAAATTGAAGTTCGCGGAGAGAAGGACGAGGAGGCGAATAGGGAATGCCGAGAGTGGTAACGAGTCTGCGCCCTCGACCCTTCGCCATCGTACTTTGTATTCTCTCCTCTCTCATTCTCTATCGCTCTCTCTCTCTCTCTCTCGTTCACTCTCTCGGCCAGAAGGGCGCTTCCGTGAACGCTCGCTCGACCCCTTTGAAAAGTGATATGGGATGAAAGAGAGAGAGAGAGAGAGAGAGAGAGAGAAAGGAGAGCCAGGGAGTGAAGTACATACACACATGGATGAGTAACGCGCTGGTCCGAGCCTACAAGTACAAACGTATGTATATATACAGGGTGGACCATTTAACGTGACCAGCCCAAATATCTCCGTTGCCTTTAGAGTGACGAAAAAAAATGTCAGGAGGTAATTTCATTGATTTCGAAGGGCTGATACAGTGGTGAAAAATTCATTTTCGTCAAGGTCATAGTTTTGGCCTTCTCAAGGTCATCAATGGTTTTTCAAATGGGAACATGTTTTTTTTTTATTAAGACGTTGTAGCTGATATTCAGACGAATCCAACGACCTATGATATCATGAGCTTGAAATGATTTTTCACCAAAATACACGTGTAAAAACGGGAAATCGTGATGGTAACGACAATAAGAATATCCGAATAATGTAATTGAATTTTTTGTGCAGAAAATTTATTGTAACAAATGTTCGAAGTGATGGCCATTAGCCTCGACACATTTTTTGAAGACGTCGGATGAATGATTCTCTTGACCTTCGAATAGTTGCTGGTGTGCGAATAGTTTCTCGCCTTGGAAATTCCGGAATAGCGCTCAATTTGCCGACTACTTAATTGCGGATCATGAACTACTGCAGCCAGAACGGCAATCTCTGCTTCTTCGTTTGTTTTAGTCTTGCGACGTTTCCTTTTGAGTGAATTGACACTGCCCGTTTCACGGAATAAATGAATAATTCGATCGAAACATCGACGGGAAGGATGATTTCTGTCAGGATAACGTTGTGCATAAAGTTCCTGCGCTTGCACAGAGTTTCTGCCGGTCTCACCATAAATCAGAATCATTTCCACTTTCTCTGCTTGACTGCACAATACCATTTTCGCTACGGTTATTACATGTTACTTTGAATGGATACACTTGTCTACTGATTCTAATATTGGTAGATGGTAAACATTCTTCACTCTACTACAGTTTTACTACGTTACAATGCCAGTATTGACAAACATCAGAAACATCTCCGACTATTGACATTATTGTATCCGTTGGATGACCTGCGCCGCTATCACACCAGAAACTATTCGAAGGTCAAGAGAATCATTCATCCGACATCTTCAATAATGTGTCGAGGTTAATGGCCATCACTTCGAACATTTGTTACAATAAATTTTCTGCACAAAAAATTCAATTACATTATTCGGATATTCTTATTGACAATACCATCACGATTTCCCGTTTTTACACGTGTATTTTGGTGAAAAATCATTTCAAGATCATATCATAGGTCGTTGGATTCGTCTGAATATCAACTACGACGTCTTCATAAAAAAAAAAACATGTTCCCATTTGAAAAACCATTGATGACCTTGAGAACGCAAAAACTATGACCTTGACAAAAAATGAATCAAATTACCTCGTGACATTTTTTTTGTCACTCCAAAGGCAACGGAAATATTTGGGCTGGTCACGTTAAATGGTCCACCCTGTATATAAAAGATATCACCTCAGAGTCCGAAAGCTCGTTGGTAATGCGGCACCATAAACCTCGTAAAACGCGCACACCTAGTTGATTCATTTTCTCGACTAATCCCACCCCCCCCCCCCCCCCCTCTCCTTCGACCATTCCTAGTCCCGCGGAATATACTCAACTCCGAGAGCCGCGCCCTTTCCCTTCTCCCAAAGTGCCGCGATGTTTTAGAAGGAAAAAAAAAATGAATAAAAGAGAAAGAAAAAAAAATAATCCTTGCTTATCCCTCGAGTTGACTCGAAACTCCACGCGGCCTCATCGACATCAATCTTCATTCTACATCGACGCACACACTCATCCTCTCGTCAGATTGGCAATGCCCAAACGTCAATTTTGTGCCGCATCGATTGCACAGTTGACATTTCTCTTCTTCTAGTGGTTTTTTTTTTAAGCTCCGTTCATCGCTCGCTCGTTGCGTTGCCTCCTTGAAAATCGAATGAAAAAAAAGAGACAAAAAATTGCTCTTCCATACCCTCGTTGGGTTTTGGTATATATATCGAGAAGCAATATATATTGTGAAAGAACATTTTCAAAAAGCATTATATTTGTCAAATGTTAGCGATCGGAACATCTGCTTGTCATAAAGACGATTATTAAAAACGTTTTAACGCTCTCGTTGATTCGCGCTATTGAAGTTTGCATCGTTGGATGCGCAACGAAATATCTTTTTTTGTTATTTCATTTTTTTTTTTTCACTTTTTTTATCGTCGAAATTCTCTGGTTGCAAACTTGCGCTGTGGATCTCTGACGAGGAGGCTGAAAATTGTTTGAACGATTTTCGATTAAACAAATTTGTCGAGAAAAAGAAATTGGCCGACGAAATTTACGTTGCGCTCTAGCGATGCGAACTTCAGTATTGTGTTGATTTGTGAAATTGAAAAGCTTGCGCCATTGAAAATCCAATGGAGATTATCAATACTTCAATTGCTCGATCGTCTTTTGGCAAAGACTCTTCGTTACGACAATACTTCGATCTTTTCTCATGTCGCTTATTTAGTGATTTAGAATTGATAAGGCCTTAGGCCACTCTAGGATTTTGCAAAAATCGTTTTTTTTTTTCTTGGAATGCAACGATTTTTTTTTTTCTTTGTTTTTTAACATTATCAAAAGTATTTTTCTTTTTTTGCAAATTAAGGTCGCAAATCTTTAACAAAAATACGTAATAACGTTTGAGTGATTTTCACCGGCCAAACCGGCCGAAAAAACATTCGAACAATTACAAAGAATTCACTTTCGTTGCATTTCAACGATGCAAGCTTCAACGTCATTGTTATATAGCATTATTCAGTATATAATTATATATTACATGCTCGTATATATTCCTAATGTGTGTGTGTGTGTGTGTGTGTGTGTGCGTCACGGAGCAAAGCGTTGATACCATTACTGCGGCAATAATCGTTAACGTGTAAAGTACTTTGATATTCCATTGGGAAATCGCGCTATCTTTCCCAATGACCGTACATACAGATAACACAAACGCATCCACGTCACCGTGGTTATCCGTTATTTACCATAGGACCGTATTGCCGTAGAGAATTTCTTCCATGCCTTTTTTTGTTTCCTTCATAACTCTCGTTCGGTCGCTCTCCCCTTCCCCTCCCAAGCTCACTCTCTCTCTCTCTCTCCCTCTCTCTCCCACACTGCTTGCTGCTCCTCCGATTCTTTTTTATCGTCAGCCTGCTACTCTTTTTTTCGTCCATGCCACCCAGTAGGACGGATTTCTTATCGAAAGGGACGTGCGTGTCAAGGGTCCCCGAGGCATATAGTTTTGCTCGTAATTGTATTCTCTGTTGATGCGGCGCACGCGCGTTCTCTCTCTCTCTCTCTCTCTCTCTCTCTCTCTCTCTCTCTCTCTCACTCTCTCTCTTTTCAGTTGTAGTTTCATTTCTATTTTTAGTTTAAATTCTAATTTTTCGTTCCGATTTCTATGTTATGTTTAGTATTATTATTAGTATTAGAACGGTTGAAATCGGTCAATTGTTGTTGGTAACGTTTAGTATTAACCGTTTCCCCAGGTTTTAACAGTTCATAATAGACCACGCCCCTCTGGTCCTACCAAACACGTTTTGTCAAAGAACGCGTAACGGCGACAGTACCTACCACGCCTGACGACACGAAAGAAAGAATACGCCGAGCATGTACCGAAATTACACCACAAATGTTGGCTGAAGTTAGACGGTCTTTTCATCAGCGAATTAACAAGTGCTTACAAGTCGAGGGTCATCACTTCGTGCATCTTCTGTAGGTAGACCCAAACCAAGGTTAGTGGATCCTTTGAAAGTGATTATTCCGATATTTTTCGATTTTACGACTATTTTCATACTTTGCGTGACTAGAATGACCCTGTGTCGTAGGTCGCTGAATTCGTCTTAAAATCGGTAATAATGTCATCGAAAAAAAAAATACATGGTTCCATTTTAAAAAGTGGAGTTGACCTTGACGTAGCTTCAGCGCCTCCACCGATAAAAAAAAATAGGGTGGTCCAGTATGACGGCCTTCTCGAACACTGAAACTATTGTCTGAAACATTTTTGTATATGATCAATAGCTTGAGTGCTATTGCTCTGTAACACTTTATGTGCCTCACCCTGTATATGTGCACTAGGTAATAGATAAAATATGCAGTGCTACTTGGAGATTACTCTCAACTGGCCCTCGCGGCGCTTTCTGTACACAATTTCCACTGTGCGAACTTAAACTTTAATTACAAACTCACCCCGTACACGTCTCCGCCAGTACGTTTTCCCGCTGTGTTTTACTCCTCGCCCCCCCCCCCCCCCCCCTGAATCATACTGCTCCATCGTCGTCGAAGGGTCCCCCTCTCGAATACTTGCCACTCGAGCATTGCCGAACTATCGGGGCACCGAAGCCTTATTTTGCCTCGGTAGAAGTTGGGGATAACGCGATATATTCGTTAACGGTTCAATGATTTCTCGACCGTACACACGGGACCCCAAAACTGGGTGTGTAATATCGTGTGTTTATGTGCGAGCTATCTCAAGATAATAAAATTCTTGTTATTATTATTATTATTATTATTATTATTATCATAATTTCCATTCCGTTGGAATTTCGTGGTCAATCGCAGTCGACGTGGCTCGGTGAATAATTCTCGGCGTATTATTTACGCCCTTCGGGTTTACATTTGGGATAGCGAAAGCTTGTGTTTTTGTCGTAAAAACAAAGCGCACATATATTTATATTGAGATTTATCGAGAAGACGGGCAAAAAAAAATCGTCTCTGACGCCCTCAAACCATAGTGTTCGGTGTAATAAAAGAAAAAGAAAAATTTGGAAGAAGAGTAGAAAAAGATCGTTCGGGGATAGACGTGATCGAAGACGGACGTGAGAGAACGATTGGAAGAAAAAAAAGACAAAATTGAAGAGATCGAAGTTTGCTGGTTTGAGTGCAATGAACAATTTTTTTTTTTTTTTTTTTGAATCGTTAAAATTTCATTTGCCTCATTGTTTTCTATAAAAATCTCTGAACCATTTTTTGAAAAGCTTATTTAAATTTAAAGAAATCTGATGTAGTAAAAAATCATTTTGGACTCCAACGATACAAAGGTCAATTACATCGATATTAAAAAGTTCATTCTCGATTAATTCGCATTATCAATATTTCGTCTTCATAACATTTTGTTTGTTAAAAAAACAACGGTACTCTCACTCTTCAATTCTTTAATCCATATATATAAAAATGAATGTTTCTCTGTCCTGTATGTGTTCCTATACCATTCATCCGATTGAGTTGAAACTTTGTGCAGTTGTTGTTGGTACTTCCATGAAGGTTGCTGACATAGTACCATCAACGTACGATAGGTGGCGCACGAGTCGTATCGGATAATTGTTCGTCTTCTATACGTTCGCGTATCGTTCATACGATTGAGTTGAAACTTTGTACAGTTGTTGTTGGCACTTGCGTGAATATTTCTGACATAGTACCATCAACGTACGATAGGTGGCGCACGAGTCGTATCGGATAATTGTTCGTCTTCCATACGTTCGCGTATCGTTCATACGATTGAGTTGAAACTTTGTACAGTTGTTGTTGGCACTTGCGTGAATATTTCTGACATAGTAACAACAACGTACGATAGGTGGCGCGCGAGTCGTATCGGATAATTGTTCGTCTTCTATACGTTCGCGTATCGTTCATACGATTGAGTTGAAACTTTGTACAGTTGTTGTTGGCACTTGCGTGAATATTTCTGACATAGTAACAACAACGTACGATAGGTGGCGCGCGAGTCGTATCGGATAATTGTTCGTCTTCTATACGTTCGCGTATCGTTCATACGATTGAGTTGAAACTTTGTACAGTTGTTGTTGGTACTTCCGTGAATGTTTCTGACATAGTACCATCAACGTACGATAGGTGGCGCACGAGTCGTATCGGATAATTGTTCGTCTTCTATACGTTCGCGTATCGTTCATACGATTGAGTTGAAACTTTGTACAGTTGTTGTTGGCACTTGCGTGAATATTTCTGACATAGTAACAACAACGTACGATAGGTGGCGCGCGAGTCGTATCGGATAATTGTTCGTCTTCTATACGTTCGCGTATCGTTCAGACGATTGAGTTGAAACTTTGTACATTTGTTGTTGGTACTTCCGTGAAGGTTTCTGACATAGTAACATCAACGTACGATAGGTGGCGCGCGAGTCGTATCGGATAATTGTTCGTCTTGTATACGTTCGCGTATCGTTCAGACGATTGAGTTGAAACTTTGTACATTTGTTGTTGGTACTTCCGTGAAGGTTTCTGACATAGTACCATCAACGTACGATAGGTGGCGCGCGAGTCGTATCGGATAATTGTTCGTCTTCTATACGTTCGCGTATCGTTCAGACGATTGAGTTGAAACTTTGTACATTTGTTGTTGGTACTTCCGTGAAGGTTTCTGACATAGTACCATCAACGTACAATAGGTGGCGCGTGAGTCGTATCGGATAATTGTTCGTCTTCTATGCGTTCGCGCAACGTTCACCAGATTGAGTTTTTTAATTGGATTTTGAATCGCTAAAACAATCGCTAAAAGTGTGTGGACTAAATTTGGAAAATACATGCTTCTAACATTGGAAGCTGTATGTGGCATGCTCACGCGTCGGAAAACATTCTGATTTATTCGTGTACGCACCAAACGGAAAAACAAAAAATATTGTGTATCCAAAAGAACTTCAATAGACAAAATTAAAACAAAGACACGTTCTTTCTTTGAGTGGCATTGCAACGCATGCCGGGTACAGATATATATATATATATATAAATCAATTTATTTGCCGCAAAGACCGAGTGGGGGAAAAGTCTCCAAGGGCTTGGCAGCTGGAGAGGGGGGGGAGGGTGGTGGTGAGGATATGACGCGAGACTTCGCGTCTCAATAAATCACGCGCTGGAGAAACTGATTAATGACAAGTCTCCCCCCGAGCGACATACGGAAGTGGTGCGCGAAGAGGGCAGAAAAAGAAAGAAAAAGAAAAGCGCGCATGTTTTGAGAGATTACGCGACACGTCCGGGATGTTCGACGCGAATATTTCGATTTAAATCTCCGTTATATCGTGTGCAACGGGTTCTAGGCGCGTAAATAAATAATCCCAGTACCGTAATACGCCGTCGGTCACATTTATTACGCGCGATTATATCGGGCAAACGATGCTTTTTTTTTTCTTCTCCTTTCAGCTTTTCGTTCAATCGTGTGCTTTTTTCTAATGGTTAATGGATTTCGTGTGTGGGCGGGGATTTGTGGAATTGCCGATGTGATCGCGACATTTTGAAAATTAATTGTACAATCTTTTCGGTCGCGCGGGGATTGATTTCTTTTTTCCTTTTTTTTTTCGATCGGATGGGAAATAAATGAAAAAGTTGATTTATTTTCGAGGGAGGTAGATTTTTCGGAAAAAAAAATTGGTTTATTTGAATTTTTGAAAAATCGAATAGCAACTTCGATTTATTTTGACGTGTGACTCAATTGCTCATTTTTTCATGTCAGAATAATTAATAATGATATAATTTGATATATATTACTAGAATATTAATATATAATTATGTAATGACGTTAAAAATTGTAGTGTGTTGAAATCAAATTGAGTTTGTTTGTTTGGGTTTTGAAAAAACACAGAAATGAATAATTGTTTGAAAACAGTGAAACTGTTCTGAAAGCCAGACAAATAATAAATTGAATTTGGCGTGTAATTTAATTATTTATAATATCGTGGGTAATTTAATGACAATGTGACAATTATAAAAAATATTATTCCATTAAGGGGCTATACCAGTGTGACACTTTCAAAAAATCGATTTTTTTTTTTGCCTTTTTCGACAGTTTATACTTTCAAGAATATCCTGTAAAAATCATTTTATCTTGCAAATATCATTTTATCGTGCAAAAGTCGATAGTTAAATCTTTAAACGCGTTTTTCTCGAAACGAGATTTTTCAAATTTGCTGACATTGTAACTCAAAGAGCAATTATCCGATTGACTTGAAATTTGAACTGAGTACATTTGAATATATTTACTCTACAATGACGTAGGATATTATTGATTGGATGAAAATTGACGATTTGGCATTGAAAAAAAAACGACACATTTTGTAGGCAAGAAAACAGACTTTTTTTTTTCGTAACTATGCCATTTTGTTAGATTTTGATATTTTTCGAAAGTCCTACGTCATTGTACAGGAAATCCCTGCCAGTTTAACGACATTTTTTTACTTTTTCGGTTTCAGCTACCCAATCGGCCGAAATCATGTCAGCAGTGGAGGAACTTTTTTTTTTTGGCGCCTCCGAAGGCAGCGCACAAGTCGCTTGGATCTCCATATTTTTCTATGAAAAAATTATGTAATATAGGTCAAATATAGCCAAATATATTCTTCATTTTCCGAAACATTTAATTGAGTACTTTTCTTCCAAAAAATTCCGGAAAATCACCCAAATTTTCAGCGTTCACACTGGTATAGCCCCTTAATATTTCTATTATAGTAGCAGTAGTAGTATTTATTCCTTGTATACCCTTTTAAGGGAGTTTACATTAGTATCCTTCCCTTTCACCTTCACACATACATGTTTACATCGGTTTTCTTATTATTTCCCAGGTATGTAAATATGAAACCGGAATTTTTGTATAGAAAATACACGTTTATTGTATGAAAGTGATGAAAAAAATTTTATTCGAAGTATTGTCCATTGCTAGATATACATTTGTCCCACCTGCCTGGCAATTTGTGGATGCCAAAAAAAAAAAAAACCGTTGCTCTTTTGAGACAAACCAGTGATCGAGCCATTTTCGTACATTTTCGTAAATAGTGAAGCGCTGCTCAGCAAGTGCGTGTCCCATCGATGCAAATAAGTGGTAATCGGACGGAGCCAAGTCTGGTGAGCCGGCCCAAACGATCGCCAAGCCCGTATTAACGGCCAAGGAGGTTTTGCCGTGTGTTTGGTGGGATTGGAAGGGAATCATCCACTATGAGCTGCTCCCAACGGGCCAAACACTCAATTCGGACCTCTACTGTCAACAACTGACCAGATTGTAGCAGGCGATCGACCAGAAGCGGCCAGAATTGGCCAATAGGAAGGGTGTTGTGTTCCATCAAGACAACGCCAGGCCGCACACATCTTCAACGACGCGCCAGAAGCTCCGAGAGCTTGGATGGGAGGTTCTATCGCACCCGCTGTATAGTCCAGACCTGGCACCAAGCGATTATCACCTTTTCAAGCATTTGCAAAATTCTCTTGATGGTACAAAACTGGCCTCAAGAGAGGCTTGTGAAAGTGAGCTGGTCAAGTTTTTTACCAATAGGGACGAGGACTTCTTCAATCGCGGAATTATGAAATTGCCTTGAAAATGGACAAAAGTTATCGAACAAAACGGCGCGTATTCGATCTAAATCGGATAATCCTAACTATGTTAATTTCATCGTCGAAATAAAGCGAAAAAACGCTCAGAACTTTTTACTTCATCTATATAACGGCACTGTAAATTCACTTACGCAAACAATATTGAATCATCATAAAATTCAATAAACGAAAATAAATCAAACTATCAATAAATTAATCAATTTAAAGTAATCAACGTTTAATTATGATAAAATGCGACCAAACATTTGTTCAAATTCTACCAAATTCATTTGTAACATCCCTTCAACAAAATCTCACTCCATAATATTGAACAATAATTCCCATTCTAATGAGCGTGGAAAAAAGAACGAAAAAAAAAAACTAAACAATTTCTCACGGCACTATTACGAACGCAGCACGAAACGTGGTTTGTCACACTCGAATGTACTGATTCGTTGCAATTACACGGCCCCGTAAGAAGTTGACGCAACGAGACGATAATTGCGCGTGTTTGTTCTGGGTAGCGTTACTACTCAGGCCCTGAAGGATCGCTAAGGTCCGCTCGAACCTGCCCTCCCCCCGTTGCCACTCCCTTCAACCCCATCGAAACGTATACGCAATATCACGGTGGATAAACATCCAAGAGGCAACATATATACGAGCGTTACTCGACCCTCGGATTCCCCAATACAAGTACTCGACTTGTGTGTACTCTGCGAATTAATTTTTGACAGTATTGCTCTTTGCGGCTAATTTTCGTAGAAAAAAAGAAAGAGAATACAGTGAAACTTCAGTTATACGTTTTTTGAAGGAGTATGACGGTTGAATGTGAATAACGTAGAAGTGAAATAAAGTATGTATCGGAAAGTCTTTAGCATTTGAAAATTTTTTTATGCTAATATTTGTTCTTCGAATTGAAAATTTGATTGGTAGTAACGAAGTAATGAGCCAAATCAATTTTTTTTTTTTTTTCGTTCAGAATTTTTATCTTACGCGAGTTTTGTAATATTGAGGTTTTGACGTTTTAGACTAGAAAGTAACAGACATATTCCGGAATTTGCCGGGGCCTGAGAAATATGACGTATACCAGGTGTACAAGTATGAAATGCGGATTTCAGACAACAGATGGTGCACCAATGCAGTTTGTGCTATAAAGATTTGACACTGCGCCATTTTGTTGTGTCATCAACAAGTGTCAGACGCGCATGAGTGATAAATTGGAAAAGTGTGTGTGCATAGTGTTGTGTTGTTGTGTTCAATATGTCGAAATTTATACCGAACAAAGAGCATTCGCGGACAGCATTAAATTTTTGTTTTTATTTGAAGAAAACTGCTGCTGAATCATACCGATTACTTCGAGAAGCTTATGGTGAACATGCTCCATCGCAAGATACGCGTGAACGATGCTTTCGGCGTTTCAAAAGTGGTGACTTCGATGTTGCAGACAAGGAACATGGAAAACCGCCAAAAAAATACGAAGATGTGGAATTGCAAGCATTGTTGGACGAAGATCATTCGCAAACACAAAAACAACTCGCCGAGCAATTTGGCGTTAGTCAACAAGCTGTTTCCAATCGGCTACGAGAGATGGGAAAGATTCAGAAGACCGGTAGATGGGTACCGCATGAGTTGAACGACAGGCAAATGGAAAAGCGCAAAAACACATGTGACATTTTGCTCGCTCGATACAAACGGAAGTCGTTTTTGCATCGTATAGTTACAGAGGATGAAAAGTGGATTTATTTTGAGAATCCCAAGCGCAAAAAATCATGGGTAGACCCAGGCGCACCATCCACATCGACCGCAAGACCGAATCGCTTTGGCAGAAAGACGATGCTCTGTGTTTGGTGGGACCAGAGGGACGTGGTCTATTATGAGCTGTTAAAACCTGGGGAAACGGTTAATACTAAACGTTACCATCAACAATTGACCGATTTGAAGCGTTCGCTGCTTGAAAAAAGGCCAGAATACCGAAAGAGGCAAGACAAAGTCATTTTTCTTCATGACAATGCTACATCACATACGGCAAAACCGGTTCGCGACACGTTGGAAGCACTCAGCTGGGAAGTTCTACCCCGTGCGGCTTACTCACCAGACTTGGCTCCTTCCGATTGCCACTTATTTGCATCGATGGGTCACGCACTTGCTGAGCAGCGCTTTGGTTCGTACGAAGATGTGAAAAAATGGCTCGATAAATGATTCGCAGCAAAAGGGGAAGATTTTTACTGGCGTGGTATTGACAAATTGCCCGAAAGATGGGAAAAATGTATAACAAGCGATGGAGCATACTTTGAATACAGCACTTTTTATCATTCTTCCGAATTTAACGTGTTTTTTTTTTAGAAAAAAAGTCCGCATTTCATACTTGTACACCTGGTAAAAATGATAAAAACGTATAAGTGCGAAACGTATAAGCGAGGTTTCACTGTAGACGGAAAAAAAAACATGAGTTTGAGGATCGTGTATGCGGAAACGGCGCTGTGTACGAGAAAGAACTGCCCAACTCTCTCTCTCTCTCTTTCTCGCAATACAAACGAGTCTCTCGGCCGCCAAGGCACAACATTGGCGCGTTTGTGTTGCCTGCGGCCACTGAACACACTCTCTCGCTACACTAAGTTTCTCGTGTTTTTCTCCGGACCAGCGAATGCCTGTTTTCGGTCGAAAATTTCGTTATCTTTGCTTCACGTGTCGATCGAATATTGTTTTCGTGGAAAAATGATTTTTTTTTTCTTTCTTTTCTTCAGCTTCTCGAAAGCTCTCGTTTAGCGAGATGAAATTTGGTACACGTTCGGTATGTTTGTTACCGTGCTGTTTTTACGTATATAAAGCTTTGGCTCGGTGGATCGAACATTTCCTACGATTGTTTTTTTTTTTGTCGACAGAGCCATAGAGCGAACGTTGTTTTATTCGAGCTCCGGAGCTTCAGCTCACTGAGAGCACTGTGCCGAAAAAAAAAATATATTTTCAAAGTCCAATAATTATCCTATATCGTATCGTATTCCTTAATTAGCTTCCTCGAGAAATTATGAGGGCTTTTAGCGATAATTGGAAATGCGGCAAAATTCAACGATTTTTGTTGGCTCGTTGGTACAATATCTTTATTTTATCACGAATAATGGAGTTTCACTTGTTCAAAAAGTATTTGTATAGTATTGCCTGAAGGGCAAAAAAGGGCAGAATAATAATAATAATATTATTGCAAGATACGATTCGTGCGTGCAAAGTGTCCTGTAATTATTCTCGATTAGTGTCAATGCGAATGTTCAGCGTACAGATACCATCACGATAGAAACTGGCTGGTTTCGAGGCGATAAAGTCATCGACGAATTTCCTAATATCTTCGACTTCTCGGAAGTGGCTCCCTCTTAACCCCATCGTTGTCATTGACGCAATATTGCGTCAACTTTTATTTCCCTATTTAACTTGCTCCGATTTGAAATCGGAGCCTCACTCCGGGGCTTTTGGGCTCGCTGAATCCGAATTTGAAGTCGATATTTGGAAATTCAAAATGGCGGCGCCAATATGGCGGACAAAAATCAAAAACTTTACTCAATTCAGATGAAAATTAGTACTCCGGGATTTTTGAGGTCGCTTATTACGAATCTGAACTTTAAATTTGAAAATTAAAAATGGCGGCGCTAGAATGGCGGACCGAAATTGAAAATTTTACTCGATTTAGATAAAAATTGGCTACTCTGGGATTTTCGAGGTTGCTTATTACGAATCTGAACACAAAATTCCAAAAATTTTTAATGGCGCATCCAATATGGCGGACGAAAGTGCAAAAAAAAACAGCATCGATTTGGATAAATCTTGGTACTCGGGGATTTTCGGGGACGCTGAGTGTGATGCTGAACTCAAAATGAAGGAATTTTTCATAGTGCTTTTGAGTTCATACTCGTAATCAGCAGCCTCAAAAAGCCCAGAGTACAAGTTTTCAGGATAAAAAAAATGTTGCTGCCATTATAGCCACTTTTTGTCGAATTTTCTCTGCCAACGAAGGCGTTAAGCTGTGCGCCATTGATCGAAATAGGTGATAGTCGGATGGGGCCAAGTCTAGTGAATATGCCGGATGAGAAAGAACTTCCCAGTCCAGGTTTAAAATAGTTGTTTGGGTCGTACGAGCAACGTGAGGTCGAGGGTTATCATGCAGGAGAATGACATTTCGCCTTCCGTGTCCTGTGAATGGCCTTTTTTGCTCAATTGCTTCGCTTAAGGCAGTAGTCTGCTTTACAGGCTTCAAAAAATCGATTTTTCGTTTTTGTCTTAAATCTATTCCAAAACTATCCAAGAATATGTGTTCAAAATTTTAGAGGCCAATTCGACATATTTTCGAAGCTAGATCAGTTTTAGTGGCCGAGCGTCGAGCAGGTGCGAATGCTCGGGCAGAACTTTACAGCCCGTTTTCTCGAGTTTTCATTTTCACAAGTTTTGGAAAACGGTGCCGGCGATAGTAAAAACAATATATGTCCGATCGAAAAAAACCAAAGTGATCTAGCTTCAGTATTGAATTATCTTCTATTTGAACTAAAAAAGTTGGACAAAAGTACTATTTAAATTACTTGTTTTGCAACTTAAAGTGAATTTTTTTTTTCAAAAAAGTGAATTTTTTTTTCAAACTTCGAAAAAATTTGGAATTTCGTCATTTCTTCGGTATTTTTTTAGTTCATATAGAAAAGGAACTTATAAAAACTAAAAAAAAATTTGGTTCCACTGTTTCAGATGCATCGCACGACCTCCATCACCGGCACCGATTTACGAGTGCACACTCCAGGCGCCCCAGAAAAATCGTTACAACTTTGGCAAATTTCAATAATTTGTAATAATAAAAATTGTTTTTTAAAGCTTGAATATAATATACTATCGTCTCAAAATTTCGTTTACCGCAATCATTTCCTTCCCTTTCAAAAAAATTGTTGAAAAAACGCTTTTTTTTCGGCTCCTAAAGCAGACTACTGCCTTAAACGATTTAATTGGTCACTATATCGTTCCGCAGTGATCGTCTGACCCGGTTCTAGAAGTTCATAATAAAGAACACCCTTTGTGTCCCACCAGATGCACAAAAGCATTTTTTTGACGTTCATTTGCGCTTTGGGAGTTGATGTTGTTGGTACTCCAGGGTCCATCCATGATTTTTTCCGCTTGGGATTCTCATAAAGGATTTTTCATCCCCCCGTGACGATTTTCCAGTGAATGTTCTTCCTTCGTTGTTTGCTAAGCAACCAAAGACACGTGTTCATCCGTTGTCCGAGATTATATTCGGTAAGTTCATGTGGGACCCATTTCCCGAGCTTCTCAATTTTTCCCATCGCGCGTAACCTCTTGGCAACGGTTGATCGATCAACTTCCAGTTGGGCTGCAAGTTCTTCTTGTGTCTGTGAAGAATTTTGGACCAGTAAAGTTTCCAAATCGTCGTCTGAAAATTTTTCAGCCTCTCCAGTACGCCCACGGTCACTGAGTTCGAAATCATTGTTTCTAAAAGGTTTAACCCTTCGAGTGCACACCTCCGCCGCCAACCTACTAGTGCATACTGGATCAATCTGACCCAAGGCGTTTTTCAAATCGTTATATTCCGGTAAATATGCATTTTTTGTTTTTTTTTTTTTTTTTTTGTAGAGACGTTTTTTGTAGTAAATTATCCATATTTTATGGCCCTAAATTTATTTTTTGACGAAAAGGAAAATTAAATGCCAAAACATTCGTTCAAAGTGGGGCATACATTGAAAAATACGTACTTACACGAAAAATTTTTGGGCTCAAAACGACCCAGTGTGCACTCGAAGGGTTAAACCAATAATTGCCATGTTCCGTATGACACAATACTCTTCCCGAACACAGAAAAAATTGACTCCCACGCTTTGGTGACACGTTTTCCTTGTTGGAATTCGTAAAGGATACAGTGGCGAATGTGCAGCTCATCGGTTGCCATTGTTCTTGCCACTTTATTTTAAGGTTATGATGGTCGCCCAATAAATTCGTACAGCGTCTTGAACAGGGCTGTGTCAATGCTTTAAAATCCTAAAAGGACGTTGAAACGTTTCAACTTGAAAGATGATTCTCAGCCTGCTAGTAAAAATCTGTAAAAATTAATTCACACACCCCTAATACTTCTTTTCGCGCTTACTCGCGCACTTCCGGGCAACTCGCAGAACTCTCACGACAAAACTTTTCTCGTGTTTTCGAGAAGCACTGGAATAATTGAAAATGAATATGTGAAAACTCACCGAAAGTCGCAAGAGCCGTTTCCTCGATTCCCGAGACGATTCACTTTTTCACGTAGTTATGTTTATGTTTTTTTTCTCCAAAATTATCACGTTTCTCCGAGGGCCGGCACGTCCGAAGTAACGTGCAAAAGGCGAGGAAAAAGAAAAAAACATCAATGCCGTGCAGACTTTCGGCACACTCGGGCACACGCGCCACACGGTGAAGCGAAAAAACAAAAAAAAAACCGTCGGGTGTCTTCGATAAAACGAGTCGCGCCAAAAGTTAGTCAACGCGAGAGAACTACCTTGCGAAGTATTAAAAACGAAAAAAAAAAAAAAAAAAAAAACGCTGTCGCACTAGTAAAAGCGAGAATTACGGTTTTTTTTTTCTTCTTCTCACGGTTCACGAGTAGAGATTTCTTTTCTCGAGCGCACTAATATTCACTGCTGGTGAAACACTGCACACTGACACAGAGAGCCACACACACACACACACACACAGAGAGACGGAGAGAGCCCCGAATTCTAAAAAAAATTTCACCTCACGTATCCTTATGTATATATTTTTATCTTACATAGGCGTATATAACGAATTCGTAATTCACGAAATTTCGACGTTTGTATCCGTTAAGATTGCACTGAAAAAAAAAAAAAAAACAAAAAAAAATACCTCGCGTGTTACTCTCGGATTATTGCCGTGCGAGGGGGACCCTCGAGAGGCGCGCGGGCTTCTTTTTTTCCTTCGCGAGACTTTTACTTTCGACGATTGAGGCCCGAGGCTTCGAGCATCCTGGCCGCGACGACCATTTTTCCCCGTGATGCTTCAACGCGAGCGTGAAATCGAAGAGTTTGTACATTCGTAAGTGAGAGAGCGAGAGCGAGAGGGAGAAAGACAGTGGTTGAAAAGAGAGGAACAAAAAAACAGCTCGAGCGTTGTACAATAAAGTTGATAGAGCCGAGCGTCAACCCGCTCGCTGCAAGGCCTCGGAGGCTACTGAGGTGGTTCAACAGCGCCCCGCTCGGCCAATCCCCTTCGCGCGAAGGACTGCGCGCGCGCGCCATCTTGACCGACGCTCGGTACTCTCTCTCTCTCTCTCTCTCTCTCTCTCTCGGGCGAAGGAGAGTGGAGCACAAAGAGCCGAGGCCAACCCCGAACGCTCACGGACATTCACGAGGGGCGCGCTCGCAACCCTGTTCTCTATCGGCGCTACACACTTCGCGTGTCGACCGTGCG
>OZ010713.1:705846-726889 GCA_963932345.1 Ophion ventricosus
ACGATAATGCTCGTCCACATGTTGCGGCGCCCGTCAAAACCTACTTGGAAACACTCTATTGGGAAGTTTTACCCCACCCGCCGTATTCACCAGACATTGCTCCCTCTGACTATCATTTATTTCGATCGATGACGCACGCCCTGTCTGAGCAGCACTTCACATCATATGAAGATACCAAAAATTGGGTCGATTTGTGGATAGCCTCAAAAGATGAAGCGTTCTTCCGACGCGGTATCCATATGCTGCCAGAAAGATGACAAAAAGTAGTAGCTAGCGATCGACGATACTTTGAATAAAACATAAAGTAACGTTCTTTCACAATAAATGCCCAATTTTTGATTAAAAAGAAAACGGCGGAGACTTATTTGTACTCCCAATATTTTTTTACACATAAATTTTACTATACAGAGGGATTTCCCCACTGCAATTCAAATACATTGTTATTTCGAACGAATAAACAATTGCATTTGAATTATTAGTACCTTGATTTGCATCCTGCCTATTTATCATATTCTTTTGTTCACAATACATACTTACCCGCGTTGTTAACAATCCTTAATGGTGAAAAACTATAACAAATATTTTGTGTTACCACCATTTCGGAATACATTTCGTCGAGGACGAGCTATTCCTAGTCAATTGAAATAAAACATCTAAATAGACTCATTTAGTTCATACAACTAAATCATTTTGAAAGTTTTATTTACACATTTAAATAAATAAAAAAATTATTTAAATATATAAAATAAAGTATACGTAAAACTATTAATATATTTATAATAACGCTCTGGAATAATAAAAGCAAATTTACAAAAATATTGATTTTTCGAAAATGTTAGTTGCTACATATAAAAAAGAATCATGTATAAAGGCATTTGTACTTTTTCGTCAATGGCGCGTCCGATCACTCGAGGCTCCCGACCTAATTTTATGCCGAAGGAATAACGCCCACATGCAAATATTAATATTCATTACGAAAACATCATTACAATGAATCGCTTCTTTACAGCTGCAGGGAAACAATAACGCTTTAAGTCACTTTTCGAGAATAATCGAGAATGAGTATAAGAATGCGTATGTATTCTCGCATTTACCTGTGCTTAGAAAAATTAACTACTGTTTATTATTTCCGGTGGTAAAAATGGTACGTTTTCACTTTCTCAGCGATACAGATCGGGAAAGCAGAAGCTCTAAGGCCTGAATTTGGATGAGGGAACACCAGACAGTCTATATACTTTTCTCAATGCTATAGAATTATTTTCGTCGCATATTTGTTTTCAAAAGAATTTATAATTATGCTCGTGGTGAAGTTTTGTTGGAAATTTTTGAAATTTGTAATTTTTGGGGAATATTTCCGAGATCTATTGGGTGAAGTAAAAAGTTCTGAGCGTTTTCCGCTAGATGTCTTTAGTGAGCCGTATCTCGCGATGTATACATCGCATCGGGTCATACCATACGGCGATTTAAAGGTGACATTACGCTTGAAAAAAAGTTCTTTGACAGTTTTGTGTTTGGTGAAGCCAGTTGTGTGTTACAGCGTTCCAAAATGGAGGTAAAAAAAGAGAAAATTCGATTTCTTCAGTACCACTACGACCAAGGTGAAAAGGTGGAGCAGGCGGCTAAACAAATTTGTGCTGTTTATGGAGCCAATACAGTATCGAATGCAACAGCAAAGCGGTGGTCCCAACGATTCCGTTCTGGTAATATGGACGTCGAAGATGGGGCACGCTCTGCTAGGCCAATCCTCGAAAATGTCGATAAAATCATGGAAATCGTCGAGTCGGACCGGCATGTGAGCACTTATTCCATTGCTCAGGAACTGAAGATTGGCCAGAAAACCGTTTGGAACTATTTGCATAAGGCTGGTCTTGAGGCCTTATATACGCGAAAAATTTCAAAATTTTTAATTTTTTTAAATTTATTTTTGATTCCGTTAGTCTGAACGGTTAGGAATATTTTAAGCTTTACAGAATTGAAAAATTTCAAAAATTGTTAAAGTTACAGCATTTAGAGCGTAAAAACGTTTAAATGCTGGCGACGAATTACGCCTTACTGCCACTGGAATTCAATCTGAAAAGGCAACAAAGGAAGCAAGGATTGCCGCCAGAAATGACAAAAAACATGCTGAAGACGTTTCAGATGCCGAGGAAGGCCCCACATATAGCGCAGGATGCTATTAAGAGGCCAGTCCACTTTGGAGCCACGAAAAAAAGGCTATTTTCGCGATTTTTTTTTGAGAATTTTATAAAAGATATGATTATAAAAGTTGTTGGGCTTGATAAATAATGTCTTGAAATACATTTAAAAAAAAATTTTAATTCATTTTTATTCATTTTTATGTACAAGAACTATAGTTTAACGTAACGCCTCAAAAATAGGTGGGCTAGGTAGCTCCATCACAACTCGGCAACGGCTTGTCTGAAACAAAAAAATCAAAGTCCATTAGATTTAGTATGACACGAGCTACAAAATGACCCTCGGATATAAAGTTTTATCAAAAAATAAAAAAATGGCAGATGAAAAACGAAAAAAGTTTTTAAAAACGCGTTTTTTTCGCAGTTTTTCGCTAAAAAAAAGAGTAAAAACCAAAATTTTCAAACCATCAAGGGTCATCTTGTTGCGAATCATGTTTACAACATGTGGTTCAAATTTCAAGAGAATCGGTTTATTAGTTTTAGAGTTAGGATGGAGCTAGATTTTGAAAACGTTGTTTCGAGAAAAACGTGTTTGAAGTTTATACTATGAAAAAATCTTACCTAAACTCAATCGGCAATATTGACACAATATTGACACAATATTTCTGAATGTATGTACTTTCGAAAACAGTAAAAAAAAATCGATTTTTTGAAATTTTCAAAGTGGACTGGCCCCTTAAATAAGGTAAGATTGCATTTATAATAGATACCGCGCGGCGCGCCCGACCGCCAACTTCAAAGCCGTTTTTCCACCATTCACTTTTTTCAACCTTGTGAAAGTTCTAACTCTTGAACGAAGGTTCAGATCGCTTTGAAATTTTTACAACATATTCTTAGTATCATCACCTATCGTGTGAACCACAGAAACAAAAATTTCAATGACACAAAAAAATATAAAAAATAAAATACCGACAGAAAATTGAGTAAAAAAATTTTAAGTTTCGAATTTTTATTATAATAATTAAAAAAAAATAATATTGTTGGTTCACACTGAAGATACATTCATTATGCAATTATAAATATTTTCATTTTTTTTTTCAGACACCCACATCGATGCCGAGAACTTTCACCATCAACGCGCGCGCAAAAAAAATACATTGCTTTATTATGTTATATCTCCGCTATTTGTTAATATTTCTGATGTTTTTTTTAGATATACTTAACCATGTGCATAAATGATCTGTAAAAAAAATGTTGTCAATATATGCGTCATTTTTTTTTAACCGCGTCTAGAAAAGTACCTTCGAAAATCGGCGAAATCGCGTATATAACTTTGGGACAATATTCTAGACATATTGTACTATTAGATAACAAAATTTAAAAAAAATAGATTCTTCGAAATTTTCAATCCCACGTAAGCCCTCAAGAAGAAATTCCTCAATATCCCGTATTTTTCCAATTTTTGCGAAATCAAAAAAAAATATCAATAAAATGAAAAAGAAATTTACAAAGAAAAATTCAACGAAATTTCCTCAATATTTCTATTTTTCCAATTTTTCCGAAATAAAAAAGATATGAAAAAATGAAGAAAAAAAATCCCTTCGAATATCATAGATTTTGTCTGTTCGCGTCCAGAGTAACAAGAAATAGATGGTAAATGCGAAAAACAAAAATTTAAAATAAATTTCTCAATATTCATCGTGTCGTTTTCAAAAGTTGGGAGCGAATTTTTCGTTCACGATGTAAAACAATGCACGGTGGAGGATGTAGAGAGTGCTGACCGTATATTACGAAGGTACATGCAGTATTTAGGAGAAAGGATTATGTAGGTATATATATATATATATATATGTATAAAAGGGTAGGAAGGGTATAGTTACAGGGGGCGTTTATAGGGGAACACACCCTAGCGAGCCTCGAGCGCACGTACTTTCCGAATACATACCTCCCGCGATATTGCATCCCGATACATAATGCATTAGCATGCGAGCTTCGTTTATACACGCCCGCGCGCGTCTTACATTTCGCCATTTGGTTTATTCATTCGATTCGGGATAGTGCGCTCACGTCATATTAAGGGCTCTGCATAAGCATGCAATTTCGAAAATACGATTTTTTTTTTATTTATTACATTGGTTTACCAGGTGTACAAGTATGAAATGCGGATTTCGGACAACAGATGGTGCACCAATGCAGTTTGTGCTATAAAGATTTGACACTGCGCCATTTTGTTTTGTCACCTCCCCTCTCGACAAACCCAAACAAACCTCAACAAGCCTAAACAAACCACAACAAACCCAAACAAACCCAAACAAACCTCAACAAGCCTAAACAAACCACAACAAACCCAAACAAACTCAAGCAAACCTCAACAAACCCAAACAAACCTCAACAAGCCTATACAAACCACAACAAACCCAAACAAACCTCAACAAACCCAAACGAACCCAAACTAACCTCAATAAACCCAAACCAATCTCAACAAACCCAAACAAACCTCAACAAGCCTAAACAAACCACAACAAACCCAAACAAACTCAAGCAAACCTCAACAAACCCAAACAAATATCAACAAACCCAAACAAACCTCAACAAGCTTAGACAAACCCAAACGAACCCAAACAAACCTCAGCAAACTCAAACAAACCTCAACAAACCCAAACAAACCTCAACAAGCTTAGACAAACCCAAACAAACCCAAACGAACCCAAACAAACCTCAGCAAACTCAAACAAACCTCAACAAACCCAAACTAACTTCAACTAACCCAAACAAATCTCAACAAACCCAAGCAAACCTCAACAAGCCTAAACAAACCACAACCAACCCAAACAAACTCAAGCAAACCTCAACAAACTCAAACAAACCTCAACAAACCCAAACAAACTCAAGCAAACCTCAACAAACTCAAACAAACCTCAACAAACCCAAACAAACCACAGCAAAGCCAAACAAACCTCAACAAACCCAAACAAACTAACCTCAACAAACCCGAACAAACCCAAACAAACCTCAACAAACCCAAACAAACCTCAACAAACCTAATCAAATCCAAACGAACCTCAACAAACCCAAACGAACCCAAACAAATCTCAACAAACCCACACAAACCTCAACAAACCCAAACAAACCTCAA
The DNA here is from genome assembly GCA_963932345.1 of Ophion ventricosus. Lineage (NCBI taxonomy): Eukaryota > Metazoa > Arthropoda > Insecta > Hymenoptera > Ichneumonidae > Ophion > Ophion ventricosus. The sequence continues at coordinate 711,118 of OZ010713.1, forward strand.
TAAACCGAAACAAACCTGAACAAACTCCAACAAACCTAAACCCACCAACATTGTAATGTACATACCAAAATTGAAACATAACTTGTAGCTACAAATGACTTGTCTACATGTAATGCAACATTTTTCAACAAATCACAGGCATTTAGCATGTCGCAGCTCCCCCCACCGTGCTACAACACAGCAGCATTGGAGTGGGGCTAGGCTAGGTTTCGTGTCACATCTCGCTAAATCAGATCCCCCATATACATCTTTTAAACGATTTTCAATGCTAAAAAAATCAAGATTAGCCAGACTATGTATTAATTGTGTGTAAAATTTCGGCTTCGTCATTCTGATACTCTCGTCGGGAAAAATAATGGAAAATATATTTTTTGGGCTCCAAGCTTACGCAGACCCGCCAGTCTAATTTTCCGTCCACACGATCAGTGGAACTGTAAATGTCTTTTTTTTTCCTTCAAAATAACGAATTTCGAACGATAAGCGCACTTTTCCTCTAAATTAGGTCGTGACTCTTTATTGCGAAAAATTTGGCAAACTTTTTATGGATATGTCATTTCGGCTTAAGGTGCGTGCGTGTGCGGCCACCGAGTTATACGAATTGCAGCCACGATACGATCACCGCGGAGACGTAAAAACGTTAAATTTGAAGCGCGTACGTGTGCGATAAAAATGGGTGATCCTTTCGACGGTGGAACACACACGTAACGTCTTAGAGAATTGCTGGCGAGAATTTAAATTGCATTTGCTTTCGGTCGAGATGAGTTCTGGCTTCGTTTTTTTTTCATCTTTGCTTCTCTTTTTCCTTGTTTTTCGTGGTGAATCCAACCGCGATCCCCCACGAGTGTGACCCGTTACATGATCACGGGACTTTGAATATGAGAAATGTGGGTACGTGTGTGTCTCGTGATCGGACGTTTTGGCAAGTGGAGCTTCTCACGAAGACACCATTTTTCTTTATCTGGCTCCAAAGCACTGCGCACGCCTGTACGTATAAAATCGGGGTGTACGCTCCTCCTCAAATCTTGATACCTCTTTCTCTCTCCCTCTCTCTTTCTCCTCCTCTCATTTATATTATTTATATTCTTTTACATTATTATTTTTCTTAGTTTCTGCATGTTAGCTTTGTCGCTATTTTATCTTATTACATTGCGTATAATTTTTTTTGTTAGTGCTTCGGCATTAATTAGTATTTTTTTATTAAAAATGTTTAAAATTATTTTTATATTTGTTTATATTTTTTTTATATCGTTTTTTTGTATTATAGAGAGTAACAGATTTTTGTTTGCAGCATTGAAAATGCTTTTAAAGATGTATATGGGGGGTCTGATTTAGCGAGATGTCACATGAAACTAACGCTACCCCCACTCCAATGCTGCTGTGTTGTAGCAGGGTGGGGGGAGGGGATGTTCAGGTTCGTTTGGGTTTGTTGAGTTCCGTTTGGGTTTGTTGAGGTTCGTTTGGGTTTGTTGAGGTTGGTTTGGCTTTGTTGAGGTTTGTTTGAGTTTGTTGGGGTTTGTTGAGGTTTCTTGAGGTTTATTGGGGTTTGTTGGGGTTTGTTGAGGTTTGGTTTGGTTTGATAGGGTTTATCAAGGTTTGTTGAGGTTTGGTTTGGTTTTGATGGATAGTGAGAATGTGAGTGAGAGATTGAGAATGTGAGAAGAGTGTTAGAGGGTTTGTTGAGGTTTGTTTGGGCTTGTCGAGGTTTGCTTGGGTTTGTTGAGGTTTGTTAGGGTTTGTTGAGGTTTGGTTTGGTTTGTTGAGGTTTGTTGAGATTTGGTTTTTCAGTTTTTGAGTTATGATGAGACACTAAAGTTTTTTCGATTACATATTGGATGAAGTAAAAAGTTTTGAGCATTTTTTCGCTTTATTTCGACGATGAAATTAACATAGTTGGGATTATCCGATTTAGATCGAATATGCGCCGTTTTGTTCGATAACTTTTGTCCATTTTGAAAGCAATTTCATAAATCCGCGATTGAAGAAGTCCTCGTCCCTATTGGTAAAAAAACTTGACCAGCTCATTTTCACAAGCCTCTCTTGAGGCCAGTTTTGTACCATCAAGAAAATTTTGCAAATCCTCGAAAAGGTGATAATCGCTTGGTGCCAGGTCTGGACTATACGGCGGGTGCGATAGAACCTCCCATCCAAGCTCTCGGAGCTTCTGGCACGTCGTTAAAGATGTATACGGCCTGGCGTTGTCTTGATGGGAAACAACACCCTTCCTATTGGCCAATTCTGGCCGCATCTGGTCGATCGCCTGCTTCAATCTGGTCAGTTGTTGACAGTAGACGTCCGAATTGAGTGTTTGGCCCGATTGGAGCAACTCATAGTGTATAATTCCCTTCCAATCCCACCAAATACACAGCAAAACCTTCTTGGCCGTTAATCCGGGCTTGGCGATCGTTTGGGCCGGCTCACCGCGATTGGATCACGATCTTTTTCGGCTGTTGTTCTCGTATGTGACCCATTTTTCATTGCCAGTCACCATTCGCTTAGAAAATGGGTCGATTTCGTTACGTTTCAACAAAGAATCAATTCGGTCCAAAAGGTTCTTGAGATATGGCTCACTAAAGACATCTAGTGGAAAACGCTCAGAACTTTTTACTTCACCCAATACAAGAATAGCTATAGAAGTACGTAGGATTTTTTTCATATATTGTTTTTTTGTCAAAATGGCGCATTTCTAAAATAAAAAGTATAAAATGCCATGCGAAAATCGTCAGAAAATTGTTTATAAAAAAGGTACTATGCAATATAATTAAAAAATCCTACGTAATCCCTCAGAAAATGTAATTCTAAATATACCGTTAAAATTTCAAGTGAATCGGTTGAAATTTGTTTGAGTTATGAGTCCGGCCGACTTGAAAAATGTAGTTTTGAGATGAACGCCTTTAAAGTTTGTAGAAAGTCACGACATGAATGAAGAGGGGTTGCGCTAGAATTCGAAAATCGAGAACTTAGAGATTTTTCACAAAAATAAAAAATCGATTTTCGGAAAATCCTAGAGCGAATCCTACAATACAATTATATTGTTATTTTGAAGACTTATTATTTTATCTCATTGCGCAATACAATATTATTATCATACATTACAATAATTTTTTAATATTATTAAAAATAATTGACAATTATAATGACTATTCTGATTGACGCATTTTTACGGAATCCCTTTTAATTCATTCACCACATATTTTTTCTGTTTTTTTCATCTCAATTTCAATTAGCTAATTAAGACTTATTATCGCTATTGCGATCTATGTATTGCGAAGTACAATATTTGACTCGCAGTGCAATTAAGCAAGAAATAAATACTCAATCAATAAAACGCTGTCTGTCTTTCCTACCCCCCCATCTCGTTCTCTCTCTCTCTCTCTCTCTCTCTCTCTCTCTCTCTCTCTCACTCACTCACTTTCTCTCTCCCTGACGCTTCCGTTATATCATACGATCCGATTTCTTTCGCCGGCTCTTTCTTCCCGCCGTAAAAGTTCATTTCCGTAAGCTCATTACGACATTAATAACAATAATAGCGAAATAAGGGAAAATTCAAATATTCGAAATTGCAGAAGAAATAGAACTTCTCGAAGGGCTTGCCACAAAATAAGATCCCGCCTTACCTCGTTATCGTCCATGCGAAAGAGCATCTTCGCGAAAAAAAGAAAATCGTTATAAAAATTTCACAACGAAACGCGAGATACGTAACCGCTTTGTCTGAGAGTAATTATCATCGCCATGTTGCCCCGGACCTCCCACCGGATGTCATTTTTACAACGAAACGAGTAGAGAAAAAAAATGGAGGAAAAAAAGAGGGGGCTAATTGTGATCGATATGAGGGGTTCCCCGAACGAGGGAGACTCTGTCTCTCTCTCTCTCTCTCTCTCTCTCTCTGACTCTCTCCCGATACTGGCTCGTACCAGATGTCCCGGAATAAAAATAATATTTTCCAAGGAATAAGGAAGCAGCAACCCCCCTGAGGGTTTGAGCAACCGAAATAATTGAGCGGCCCCCTCCCTCTTTATTTCCCGCGTTTTTACGCCCCCCCCTCCCTCTCTCTCTCTCTCTCTCTCTCTCTCTCTCTCTCTCTCCCTCCCCCCCCCCGCCCCTGTTATTTTTCCTGCAAAAGTGCATATAACACTGATTCTCATGGAGAAGACTGAATGAGAAAACTTACAGGATCTGCCGAGCGAAATTCCCTAAGTTTCCTAGAAAACAAGAGTGAAAAAACAAAACACGCTTATTCTTTTCATTCTCCGATGAAAAATTCAATTGTTCTGGCAATAATGCATTCTTCAGTAGGCTGAAATAAAAATAAAAGTTGTCCATGTTCAAACGGCATTGTGTATAGAGAGTGTACAGAGGCTAGTCGAGGGACGGTTTTTCTTTATAATTAAAAATGTCATTTGCATCGATAAACATCTCGAAAGCTCCGCCGTGACATTATTTCGTATTGGCGTTGAGTTAATTAAAGTCAAAGTGTTGAGCGTCGGGATGTAGTCATAACTGTGGTACCGTGTAAATTGACGTAACGAAGGCTGAATTTTTTATGAAGATGATTTATTAATAATTGTAATGACACGCATTTCGGCAAACAACGTCGAATTGGGCAATACAATGATGTAATAATAATTGTAACGATACGTTGGTGGAATTTCACGACGTTGAGGAATTGTAAATGGGGAAAGAAAAGATGCCAGTCACTTTTGTCTTTGATGTGAATAAATTCATTCGAATTCTATTTAATTTAGAGTTCAATCGATTCGATTGTTTTCATTTTTTAATTCGTTTAATTTCAAATCTGATCGATTCAACTTTTTTTATTTCGATTAACTTCGCGTTGGATGAATTTTATTTTGAACTTCGATTAACTTCGAATTTGATCGTTTATAGCGGGCAACCACTTTAGGAGACCGAAAATTCGATGATTTTTTGGATTTTTTTAAATTGTGAAAAACAAACGTAAATTTCCGCAACTCTACACTATGCAACGACACAACACTATGCACACACTTTTCCAATTTACACGGAGAGAATTAAAAAGTAATTTTTGTCGTGAATTTCACGGTAAAAATTACCGTGATATATTTCAATGTGGTGACAAGTGAGAAAAGCATAATAACTCGTATGCGACAAGTTTTTTGTTAACTCACGTTACAGAAAATTTCAAATACGTAGCTAAAATTTTACTATACAAGAAGGGTAGCGTGCACGATAATTTTTACCGAGAGCACAATACATTTTCCTATAACACTCATTAAATTTTATAATAAATCTTAAAATAACTGTTATAAAGACGATACTTTTTTATAGACATTTTTGAAAGGAATAAAATAATAAAATGCACAGTAAAATTTCGCTGATATTATATATTTTTTAAATTTAAGTTTTGCATATTTTGTTACACATGAAAATTTACTAGAAAATCTGGTAAAATTTTCTATCTGAAGAAGAAAGTTTATTTTATTTTCGTGAAAATCTGTGTTTTACTCAGTAATAATAAGCGAAGTGTCAGGGTTGTCATCTGGCTACCGTTACTGCACGGTAATTTTTAACATTTAATTCTCTCCGTGTATCACTCGTGCGCGTCTGACACTTGTTGACGACACAACAAAACGGCACAGTGTCAAATCTTTATAGCACAAACTGAATTGGTACACCGTCTGTTGTCGGAAATCCGCATTTCATACTTGTACCCCCGGTACATTTACGACGCAAATTTTTTAATTGAAAGAAAAACAAAACTGGTCTCATTTTGGAATAGAATCACTATTTCCCGTGTAAAATTTCGGGCTTATAATTTTTATAATATGAGTTCCAAAAACTTGATTTTTCAATGCTTTAATTTTCTACCGAAGCTATTATTGAGAAAAAAAACTGTACAAAAAAATATTCAAAATTAGACAAATCAAAAAAATAAACATAAAAATCAATTTTTTTTTTCAATGCTGAGAGTACGTAATCCCTTGAGGCGATACAAGGCCAAAATCTTCGTTAAAAATTTTTTAAAGTTAACCTCTTACATTAAATCGTGGATCGGATCGAATAAAAGTAAAAACAGTACTGGAGGCATTTGTTAGTCCATTTTTGCATTCCTTTTGTAAACACATTTTTCGCCTTGGAATTGGGCGTTTGCCAAATGGTAATGGGTCTCGAAACGAGCCAGAATAAAGACGGAAAACATGCCCGAAAAATGTGAGCTCCTAAAAGAAAACTAATCGTCGAGTAAGGTGGATTGTGCGTTTCCAGCGAGAGAAACTCGGAGCCTGACGAGAGCGGCAACAAGATCAGGGCACCGCGGTCTCGTTTCAGCCCTTTCTCACCGGGACAAAAAAAAACTGAGGTGGCTCCCATTCCTTCCTTATGCTTGCCGCCACTTTGTCACTCCGGTGGGCGGTCGGCTAATATGCCCAAGGCCTCTCTCTCTCTCTCTCTCTCTCTCTCTCTTACAAACGTATCTCACGAACCACCTGTCGAGCCCATTATTTCCTCGGGAGTCCCGTTTCTAATCTACGGATAATCTAAGTTTATGTTTCACTAAAAAAGGGCAAGAGAGGAAGGGTGCGGGGGGGGGGGGGGGGGGGGGGAGTCGCGAGGCAAATCGTCGACGAAGCCACGGAATCGGTTCGTAATGGAAAAAACAGGAAAGGGGAATCTGCGGTTTGAGGATTCGGTTGAAGAAACGTCGAAGGCATCATTAATACCCAAAACAGATTAAGAACACACAACACGGTAAACATTTTTTTTTTTTCATTTTCTGAAAGACTGTTAAGAATGCTCTCACCAAATTTGTTAAAGAAATTTGTAAAATTGGCGGAGTTACATTATTTTATGTGAAACCGTTCGAAGCGCATGACCGCGGCGAGCCGGCAGATGTGCGGCAATAAAACCGATATACGTGGATCTTAGTAAAGACGAGCTTCTTCAACGATGTTTAGGCGCTTATCACCAGAATAACAACGATCTTTTGAACTCTGTTATATGGAAATTTGCGCCAAAGACATCGTGGAGCGGCAGACCCACAGTTGAAACTGCCGCTAATGTTGCTTCAATACTTTTTAACAATGGTCATATTGGCATCATAAATGTATTGGAGATATTAAACATAAAAATTGGTGAAACACTCGACCAATATTGTCAAAACATCGACGAGAAGCGAATATGCGAAGCCAAGCACGAGGCCGAAAAAAGCACGCATGAGGGTCGTCTGCGTGCAAAACATGAAAAAAATGATGAGTCTCTGGATGCTGAGGAGCTGTTGTATGGTCCAGGAATAGCTGACTAACGGTGAGAAACAAAAAAAAAAGAGACAAATAAAAAATTTAGTTTGTACGTTGAATTATCCTTCAGCAAAACTTTGAACGCGTTTTTCTCGAAACTACGTTTTTCAACCTGGTTGACAACATATTAAAAAAACTATTCATCCGATTTGCATGCGCCAAATCTTAAACTGTTCGAAAATCCAGTCTCTATGGCACCACGTAGGGATTTTTTTTTATAAAGGGTCCCCTTCTATTTTCTTTTTATGAACGATGAAAATTTTCTATGAAAATCGGAAATAAAATTCGCTGGTCCGCCATTTTTTTTTAGATATCGAAATTCCCCTACGTGATGCTGTAAACCTATGTATCTAGTTTCTAAATATATTTTTATTTCATTTTTCAGATGAACCGTATGGCTTAAGGGGCCAGTCCACTTTGAAAATTTCAAAAAATCGATTTTTTTTTACTGTTTTCAAAAGGACATACATTCAGAAATATTGTGTCAATATTGTATCAATATTGCCGATTGAGTTTAGGTAAGAGTTTTTCATAGTATAAACTTCAAACGCGTTTTTCTCGAAACAACGTTTTCAAAATCTAGCTCCATCGTATCTCTAAAACTAATAAACCGATTCTCTTGAAATTTGAACCACATATTGTAAACATGATTCGCAACAAGATGACCCTCGATGGTTTTAAAATTTTGATTTTTACTCTTTTTTTTGCGATAAAACTGCGAAAAAAACGCGTTTTTTTTTTTACTTTTTCGTTTTTCATCTGGCATTTTGTTATTTTTTGATAAAACTTTATTCCGAGGGTCATTTTGTAGCTGGTGTCATACTGAATCTAATGGACTTTGATTTTTTTGTTTCAGACAAGCCGTTGCCGAGTTGTGATGGAGCTACCTAGCCAACCAATTTTTGAGGCGTCACGTTAAACTATAGTTTTTGTACTTAAACACGAATAAAAATGAATTACATTTTTTTTTAAATGTATTTCAAGACTTTATTTATCAAGCCCAATAACTTTTATATTCATATCTTTTATAAAATCCTCAAAAAAAAAAAATCGCGAAAATAGCCTTTTTTTCGTGGCTCCAAAGTGGACTGGCCCCTTAATCGCTGTCAACCGCCGAGCAGCAATTTCGTCGGAGTGTCCTCTTGGAAGCAGCGTACACCGCAAGCTATACTTTAGATTCGAGTACAAAAATTTGTATACAGTCTTCTATACGTATATATGATGGAGCATGTTCACCGTAAGCTTCTCGAAGTGATCGGTATGATTCAGCAGCAGTTTTCTTCAAATGAAAACAAAAAATTAATGCTGTCCGCGAATGCTCTTTGTTCGGTATAAATTTCGACATATTGAACACAATAACACAACACTACGCACACGCAATATTGGAATTAAATATATTGATTGTATATCCAATAGTTGGAAATAATAATACGAGACGTGCAACTAAAACACAATTAATTGAAATCGAGGATACAGGCGGGATTGTTTATTTAACATTGTTTAAAAACATACATGAACAAACACTTGTGCGTATAGCACGAGGATTGCGGAAGGACTCGCATCCGAGAAATGTAATATCAAAACGGAATATCTGGCTGGATGCAAAGAAATTGACCAATATTTACTTGTCGATTATTCGTATGCACATATGTGTACGCGCGTTCTCGTATGCCTGTGGGAACGTAATAAATACGCGAGCGCAGTGAAAAATGTGATAACCGGCGTTAATTACACTCGGGGATGGCCGCGTGTATAACGGAAACGAGTTGTCGAAAACTCATCAAACAATCGGAACGTGCGGTTATAAAAATCAACCGCGTTTATTTGTGTGATACTAAATTAAAATGACCAGATCGACAGGAAGGGAGAGAAAGAGAGAGAGAGAGAGAGTGAGGGAGGGAGCAGGAGGGTGACAGGGAGAGAGGAAACGAATTCCGAATGGTGGCAATCGGTTGACAACAAATGTATACACATATTTCAATAAATATTTTCGGGCATCGAGAGACCTCGAGACCACTCGTCCAAAAAATATTCTGTTTTCCACGCGGGTGCTACACACTATACGCGTACATTTTTTATATATTATATATATATTTATATATGAAATTAAATTTTTTATACTAAATGCAATACATTTATTATACAATAATTTATGCGTTATTTTATATGCAAAATTTAATTTAATACATTTTTTTATATATAAAATCAAATTTTTTAAATTTAATTTAATACAATTTTTATATAAAAAAAATAATTTTATTTAATTAAATTTTATATAGATTTTATTTAGGCATTCTTGCCCCTCGGGCTTAAGGGGTAACGTGGGTTTGAAAATTTAAAAAAAATCATTTTTTTAAATTTTATTATCTAATAGTACAATATGTCTAGAATATTCTCCCAAAGTTTTAGGTCAATTGGAGTAAAAGTCTAGGAGAGAGAGAGCTTTTGGGAATTCCCCCCGTTGGGAAAGGCCGACCGGGAGCGACGCAGGTATACGCATTTTTCTCAAAACATTATTTTTGAAGTCGGTGGACACGATTTATCAAAAACTAATGCACCGATCTTATTGAAATTTTGCACACTTCTTCGAAATAGCATTGACTAGTGATTGAACGAAGGTTTTCGATTACAACTAATTTTACAAGGCTATACGTACACGGAGAGAATGAAATGTTAAAAATTACCGTGCAGTAACGGTAACCAGATGACAACCCTGAAACTTCGCTTATTATTACTGAGTAAAATACAGATTTTCACGAAAATAAAATAAAATTTCTTCTTCAGATAGAAAATTTTACCAGATTTTCTAGTAAATTTTCATGTGTCACAAAATACGCAAAACTTAAATTTAAAAAATATATAATATCAGCGAAATTTTACTGTGCATTTTATTATTTTATGCCTTTGAAAAATGTCTATAAAAAAGTATCGTCTTTATAACAGTTATTTTAAGATTTATTATAAAATTTAATGAGTGTTATAGGAAAATGTAGTGTGCTCTCGGTAAAAATTATCGTGCGCGCTACCCTTCTTGTATAGTAAAATTTTAGCTACGTATTTGAAATTTTCTGTAACGTGAGTTAAAAAAAAACTTGTCGCATACGAATTATTATGCTTTTCTCACTTGACACCACATTGAAATATATCACGGTAATTTTTACCGTGAAATTCACGACAAAAATTACTTTTTAATTCTCTCCGTGTAGTGTAAATTGTACAAAAAATTGAACTATTTGCCATACAACTCTGCCAAATATTAGATGAAGTAAAAAACTTGACCTGCTCATTTTCACAAGCCTCACTTGAGGCCAGTTTTGTACCGTCAAGAAAATTTTGCAAATGCTTGAAAATGTGATAATCGCTTGGTGCCAGGTCTGGACTATACGGCGGGAGCGATAGAACCTCCCATCCAAGCTCTCGGAGCTTCTGGCGCGTCGTTAAAGATGTGTGCGGCCTGGCGTTGTCTTGATGGAAAACAACACGCTTCCTATTGGCCAATTCTGGCCGTTTCTGGTCGATCGCCTGCTTCAATCTGGTCAGTTGTTGACAGTAGAGGTCCGAATTGAGTGTTTGGCCCGATGGGAGCAGCTCATAGTGGATGATTCCCTTCCAATCCCACCAAACACACAGCAAAACCTTCTTGGCCGTTAATCCGGGCTTGGGTATCGTTTGGGCCGGCTCACCGCGATTGGACAACGATCTTATTCGGCTGTTGTTCTCGTATGTGACCCATTTTTCAACGTCAGTCACCATCCGCTTCAAAAATGGGTCGATTTCGTTACGTTTCAGCAAAGAATCGCAGGCATCAATTCGGTACAAAAGGTTCTTTTGCGTCAATTCGTGTGGCACCCATACATCGAGCTTCTTCTTGAGACCAGCCTTATGCAAATGGTTCCAAACGGTTTTCTGGCTAATCTTCAGTTCCTGGCCAATGGAATAAGTGCTCACATGCCGGTCCGACTCGACGATTTCCATGATTTTATCGACATTTTCGACGATTGGCCTACCAGAGCGTGCCTCATCTTCGACGTTCCATATTACCAGAACGGAAACGTTGGAACCACCGCTTTGCTGTTGCATTCGATACTGTATTGGGTTCATAAACAGCACACATTTTTTTGGCCGCCTGCTCCGCCTTTTCACCTTGGTCGTAGTGGTACTGAAGAAATCGAATTTTCTCTATTTTTACCTCCATTTTGGAAATCTGTAACACACAACTGACTTCACCAAACACAAAACTGTCAAAGAACTTTTTTTCAAGCGTAACGTCACCTTTAAATCGCCGTATAGTATAACCCGATGCGATTTATACATCGTGAGATTGTGGGGTTTAAGGGAGCCACATACACTTATACCCTCTTTATACGCTGACAACAATATATTATTTATTTATTAATCATACAAAAAGAGATAAGTTTAAGAATACGTGTCGTGTCCGAACGGGGAGAACGCGGTAGTCCGTTCTGATTGCCGGATATCGTGCTACTATTCGTTCAGCATGATATGCGATGAGCCGTATGCTTTTAGGTCCGGTATTAGCGCCTAGGGACTTTAAGGCGGGTTCCCACAAGATATGGCTCACTAAAGACATCTAGCGGAAAACGCTCAGAACTTTTTACTTCACCCAATAATAAGAAAACCGATGTAAACATATATGTGAAGGTGAAAGGGAAGGGCACTAATGTAAACACCCTTAAAATGGTATACAAGTAATAAATACTACTACTGCTACTACTATAATTGAAATATTAATGGAATAACATTATAATTGTCACACTGTAAATAAATTATCCACGATATTATAAATAATTAAATTACACGTCAAATTCAATTTACTATTTGTTTGGGTTTCAGAACAGTTTCACTCTTTTCAAACAATTATCAATTGATGTGTGTTTAAAACCCAAACAACTACTTAAAACGTGTAAGTAAAAATGGAGATTTTTTTTTTTAATAATTAATTTTATTCCTTCTCGTGTTAAAGTGGAGCAGAGCAAGGTGAAATGAATGAAATGCGCGAATAATTGTAGGCGATCGGTAATTCCGTCAGGGACGATACGTACGCTCGAAATATTACTGCAAAAGTATCGGTGCATCCTGCGAAACAATGGTAGGCTCGTGTCCGTCAGTGTGGTGTTTGGCGGAGCAGAGAGGGAGCCGGGGTGGTTTCGCTTTGTGGGAAAATTGCTCATGCGGAAAAACGTGCACCAACTCTCGATCATTATTGACACGATGTAAACCGCTTACCCGCAAGCTCACATGCGGCGAGCGAGCGAGCGAGAGAGAGAGAGAGAGAGAGAGAGAGAGAGAGAGAGAGAGAGAAAAGGTGTTGAGAGGTAATACGGATCGAACTGTTTATCCAGATAATTCTTCTCACCCGACGTTTCGTATTTTGTCACTATATATAAACATCAAGGGGTTACGTTGGTTTCGAAGCCAAAAAAAGCATATTTTCTCTATTTTTTTAAAACATAATATATAAATTATTTTATTCAAAATGTTACGCACATAAAAGAGCACGATTTCGACAATATTTTAAAAAAATTTCATCCAAAAATTTGTGAAATTCAGCCGTTGGGACCTGGTTTCCGGAGACCCCTAAAAAAAAAAGTGTCCTCGTGGTGGTCAGGATAACTCATAATAGCTCTATCTGAAATTTAAAAAACCAAATTTTTTCTGTTAGTAGATAAGTATAGCTCGTGATTGAACGAAGGATTAAAAAAAAAAAATTTCAATTTTTAGCAAAGCTGTTCGCAAAACATTAGATGAAGTAAAAAGTTCTGAGCGTTTTTTCGCTTTATTTCGACGATGAAATTAACATAGTTAGGATTATCCGATTTAGATCAAATATGCGCTGTTTTGTTCGATAACTTTTGTCCATTTTCAAGGCAATTTTATAATTCCGCGATTGAAGAAGTCCTCGTCCCTATTGGTCAAAAACTTGACCAGCTCATTTTCACAATCCTCTCCTGAGGCCAGTTTTGTAGCATGAAGAAAATTTTGCAAATGCTTGAAAAGGTGATAATTGCTTGGTGCCAGGTCTGGACTATACGGCGGGTGCGATAGAACCTCCCATCCAAGCTCTCGAAGCTTCTGGTGCGTCGTTAAAGATGTTGTCTTGATGGAATACAACACCCTTCCTATTGGCCAATTCTGGCCGATTCTGAGCCCACCCGTGGAGCACAATGAGCCAATCCACAAATTTATTTTCGAACCCATTATTTTATTGGGAGTACAAATTCATTCGGTCCGTTTTTTGTGGTAAAAAATCCATTTATTTCAAAATAAAAGGTATGAATAGATTAATCAAAGTATTATCCATCGCTGGCTACTACTTTTTCCCACCTCTCAGGCAATTTTCAAATTCCATCTCGAACAAAAAGTCTCGTCTTTTGAGGCGATCCAAGTTTTGAGGCAATTTTCGATTTCTGCGAAAGAAGTGAACCGGTGAGCTGCTAAATCCTGCTGCATCCGTCGGAACAATCAGTAATCAGAAGGAGCAATGTCCGGAGAATACGGCGGGTGCGGTAAAATATCCCATTTGAGCGTTTCCAAATATTTTTTTACGACTTTTGCGACACGAGGCCGAGCGTTGTCATGCAGAAGAATAAATTTGTCATGTCTTTGCTCGTATTCCGGCCGTTTTTCTCGTAATGCACGGCTCAAACGAATCAATTGTAGTCTATACCGATCGCCCGTAATGGAATCGCCAGGTTGTAGCAGATCATAGTACACAACACCCTTTTGGTCCCACCAGATACAGAGCATGACCTTCGAACCATGGATATTCGGCTTTGGTGTTGATGTTGAGGTCGATGGCAACGATTTACCGGGCAAAGCGTAGTACTTTTTCTTCTTGGGATTATCGTAGAATATCCATTTCTCATCCCCAGTCACAATCCGATGTAAAAAACCCTTTCTTTTTTGCCTTTGAATCAGCTGCTCACAAGAGAACAATCGTCTATCAACGTCTCGCAATTTCAGTTCACGAGGCACCCAATTTCCTTGCTTTTCAATCAATCCCATGGATTTTAGTCGTACGGAAACTGCTTGTTGAGTCACTCCCAATGAATCTGCAAGCTCTTCTTGCGTTTGACTCGATCTTCATCGAGTAATGCCTTCAATTCATTGTCTTCGAATTTTTTTGGCTGTCCAGGGCGAGGGCTTGTCTTCAGGCTGAAATCACCGTTCTTAAAGCGTCGAAACCATTCCCTACTATGATTTATCAGTTGGAGCATCATCACCATAAAACTTCAACAAGCATTCGATGCCCTTCAGCTGCAATTTTCTTCCAATTAAAGCAGAAAAGTAAAACTTCCCGCAAATCCTGCTCAGTTAACACAAAATTTGACATATTCAACACAGTAAAAACAAGGTTTTTTAATGGAACTCAAAGCGATATAAACTGAATGTTATTGACAGATGTCTAAACCACTCTGAAACCACCGAAATCAGCTGTCACTATGAAACATTCATAACGTTCCAGAGCCATCTCTTGAAAAACGGATCGAATTTGTACTCCCAATAGGATTTTTAATATTATTGCAAAAAAATATGGTAGCTTTATTGTACGCCCAAAGTTCTAATAAATCGGTTATGATCTTTTTTTCTAATCAGACTACTTTGGTAAGAGTAAAAATTCGATAAAAAAAGAAGTGACACACTGTGCCCCACCTTCCCCTATATTCTCTCGCCTATTTCCACGCTCCTTTTTCTTTTGCTCCATACTCGTCACTTCACTATTTCCAGTTCTCAGCCTCTCTATTCCCAATGCTCTACTGCATCGAGTTAGCAGGGAGGGCACAGGGAAACTGTGAAAAAACTTCGTTACGAGCTGCTGTTTTTTCGTCGAGTTATCATTAGTCCGGGTGTACGCCCGAACGGTCACCCATCAGAGTATTGGTTCGCACCGACCACGAGTCCACTGCAGTGTGGTTGTTTGTTTTTCCTTTTTTTTTTTATTTTTTTTTTATTTATCTTCGTCACTTGTCCCGCGAATACGTCATTATCCGTAGTCGGCTCTGCGTGTATGCATAATCGAAAGCTCCCGCAAAGCCTCTATTTTCCATGCTTTTTTTTTTCCTCTCTTTCTTTACTCGCGGCTATTTACACTCTCTACTTTCTTCACGCTTCCGCGAATAATATTGCCGCGCAGGTGGAAAATATTCTTCGGCAACTCGTCCCTGCGGCCAACCTGTTGCGGAAATATTTCGGTAAAATCGGGATTTTCTCTCGTTTTTAATATATATTTTTTTTTCGTTTTTTTTTTTTTTTCGTTGCTACCCACAGTACGGACACGGCGAAGCGATCGAAAATGTGTTTAGCGTTTCTGCCCGAAATTCGAGTAAATATGGGCACGTCGAAGGGAGATTATTTTTTTCGTATTGCTTTTTTTATCGGCGAGGCCACGTTACAGAAACTTCGAAATACATGGACTTGTGTAAGTGTTTGTGTTGATTTTAGTTTTCCATTTTTCTTTATTTTTGTCCACTATTTTTCTA
>OZ010713.1:727089-744589 GCA_963932345.1 Ophion ventricosus
CTGCATAAACATCCTCGCTCTCAATGGCCTATATGAGGCTATCTGTATCGGTATACATGACTTTTCATTTATTCCGATACAGTGGTACCATATCCTCATGATGAAATCTATATAAGCACGTTTTGGATATGTCGAGTATGCACATACCGACATATATGGCCTTGTTGAATTTCACCTCAAGATTGCGCAATTCTACAGCAACGAGGTTTTCAGAAAAAACACTGCGGCTGTGGAAGTTTGGTATCGCAATCATTGCCTCTGCACCATACCTTCCCTCCCATTTTGTCAAAAGCTTAACATTATTCATCAACTTGAATAAATTCTTTTCAAAATCGTTTTTGGGCAGCATTCGAAACTGAGTATCTAACTCGATATATGAATGTAGCCAGGGGGATTGCGTAAAGTGCAACACTATGGATTTTCGTGAGGCAAAGTCCATGACGTAAACGCTGTTGTAAATTTCTGTAGAGTATGATGTAGCGCTTTTTGTCACAGACGGTTACTAGCAGCTTCTCCTGCTGCTTACCCCGTGGTTTTTCGTGTATTGGGCAAAACGGTAGGTTTTTGTGCGCATCATGTAGAGATTGTGGATATACCAAATCGACCTCAAGGATGTAGCCTGTGGGTGAATCTAGAGTGATGGATGATGGTTCAAAGTTGGACACGTCGTTGACCCATCGAAAATCTGCATATGGCAAAGGTTGACACATTGCCCATCCATACAAATTGTTGACATCAAAATACATCAAGTATGATGATGCTTTCGATGGATCACACGACTTCATATACGTATTATTAGCATGTGCATATCGGTTTGAGCATTGACAAAGACCACCACGTATACCCCGCTCAACGAATAAAACCATATCGATGTCCGTTAGTAATTCAAACTTGACATTTGAGTGCTTTAACATTGCATCCCAGGTATACCCTGGTAATGTGTAGTAATACGCAGGATCTAGTCCATAGCTCTCAATGCACGTATTCCGAAAGTTTTCGAAAATGTCTGCTAATAATAAGACATCTGTCTTCAAGTATAAATCGCTATATTAACCCAGCATTCGAATGAAGAACCGCTCCCAGACATTCTCAGCATGACCATACTCGCTCGCGGATACTGTAGCTTCTGTCGGGAAAGTGTAAAATGCGTCACGTGGTGGTAAGCAAGTGCCCTCCAACCTGGTCATGTCGTCGATATACTCATAAGGGAAGACCCCTTTTCGCGTCAGCAAATTGAAATCGTCTGTCGATAGAGTTGGAAATTGCGTACGTAATACTTTGAGTTTATCCTCGGTCAAAAATGAGGCTAATTTGTCGAGACTGGTGTTGAGGAATTTGTATGAATCGATGAAGTGGAATTGATTCTTATGTTTTGAATCGTCTGTAATTTCAGCATGCTTCGTGAAGGAAATGTATTTCTCTTTTGTGATTGGAAGCACATCGGTTTTCCTTCGAACGCTGTGGCTACTTTCTTGATGATAAAATGAACATCGTAACCCGATAAATTGGGGAAAACTACTGGAACGAAAAATGACTGTTTGCAATTTAAGTTGCAATTAGAATGGTCAGGGCCTTTTCAGCGTTCAGTCAGATGACAATGATCTCGAACGCGTACATCGTCTTGCGCAATGGTTTCCTACATATTTGAAAATGTTCGCGAGCCGTTCGATGACATTTGCAAGACATTCGTGAGACGTTCGAAGACGTTGAATAGATGTTCGAAGACGTTCGTGCGACATTGGAAGACGTTGAAAGATATCCGTGAGATGTTCGAAGACGATCGTGAAGAGTTCGAGGGACGTTCAGGAGACGTTCAAAGACGTTCGTAAGACATTCGTGAGACGTTCGTAAAACGTTCAAAGACGTTCAAGCGACGTTTGCGAGGCGTTCGAAGACGTTGAATAGATTTTTGAGAGAGGTTCGAAGATATTCGAGAGACGTTCGAAGACGTCTGTGAGATCTTCGAGAGACATTCGAATATGTTCGTGCGAAGTTTGAGAGACGTTCAAGAGTCGTTCGATGACGTTCAAGAGACGTTCCAAGACGTTCGAAGACGTTCGAAGTAATTCGCGAGACGTTCGTGAGACGTTCGAAGACCTCGAATAGATGTTAGAAGACGTTCGTGAGACGTTCAAAAATATTCGTGAGATACTCGAGAGATATTCGTAAAATGTTCGAAGACGATCGTGAAGAGTTCGAGAGACGTTCAAATACGTTCGATGATGTTTAAGAGACATTTGTAGACATTTAAGAGACGTTTGCGACACGTTCGAAAGTTATCATATGTTCACGCGAAGTTCGAGAAACGTTCAAGAGCCGTTCGAAGACGTTCAAGAAACGTTCCAAGACGTTCGAAGTAATTCGCGAGACGTTCGTGAGACGTTCGAAGACCTTGAATAGATGTTAGAAGACGTTCTTGAGACGTTTGAAGACATTCGTGAGATGTCTAAAGATATTCATGAGACGTTCGAGAGATGTTCTCGGGACGTTCGTAGACGTTCGTGAGGAGTTCGAGAGACTTCCAGGAGACATTGAAAAACATTCGTGAGACGTTCAAAGATGTTCATGAGACGTTCGAGAGAAATTCGTGAGACGTCCGAAGACGATTGTGAGGAGTTCGAGTGACGTTCGGGAGACGTTCAAAGGCCTTCGTGAGACGTTCCTAGACGATCGAGAGACGTTCAAAGACGTTTGAAGACGCTCAAAGACGTACGTGAGGAGTTCGAAGAGGTTGAATAGATGTTCTAAGACGTTCGTGAGACGTTTGAAAGACATTTGTGAGACGTCCAAAGATATTCATGGGACGTTCGAGAGATGTTCGAAAGGAGACATTCAAAGTCGTTCGATGATATTCAAGAGACGTCTGCAACCATTTAACAGACGTTCATGAAACGATTGTGAGACGTTTGAAGGGGCTGAATAGTTGTTTCGAAGCCATTCATGAGACGTTTGAAAGGCATTCGTGAGACATCCATAGATATTCATGAGACGTTCGAGAGATGTTCTCGGGACGTTCGAAGACGATCGTGAAAAGTTCGAGAGACTTCCAGGAGACATTCAAAAACGTTCGTGAGACGTTCGAAGATGTTCATGAGACTTTCGAGAGAAATTTGTGAGACATCCGAAGACGATTGTGAGGAGTTCGAGAGACGTTCAGCAGACGTTCAAAGTCTTTCGTAAAACGTTCCAAGACGATCGCTAGACGTTCAATAGATGTTTGAAGAAGTTCCAAGATGTTCGAGAGACATTTAATGACGTTCGTGAGGAGTTCGAAGACGTTCAAAGATGTTCGAAGACGATCGAAAGTCATTCGAGCCCTTCGTAAAACGTTCAGAGACGTTCGAGAGATGTTTGAAGACGTTCAAGAGATGTTTGAAGACGTTCAACAGAGGTTCGAAGATGTTCAAGAGGCGTTCGACGACGTTTGTGAACGAGTCGATTCTCACGAGACCAAACACCGATGATAATGCCATTCTATAAAGAGCTCTCGAAGACTACCAACTCGTATCAAAACGTTTCTCTCAAGTCCTGCTCTGTGGACGTGCGATTTGAATTTGAATTGAATAAAAATATTCCAACACAAACCTCAGCATATTGCATGATCCTCTATGGTCGTATTGTGGAGCACAAGCCAAACAGTGGTGAGAAAAGGTACAAAATGACAAACAAGTGGTTGGAACGCAATTATCATGGAATACGATGGGAACACAGCGGCATACCATACGAGGAAGCTAGAACGACAATTCGAGGAATCTTGAAAGGAGCTTCTACGATCTATGCCAAGGGATTCGAGAAGTGCTCATGGCTATCGAGATTCATGGATTCAGCAGCAAAAGTCGCTGATCTAGAGACTCTGGACTGTCCATCGCTGCAGAAGTTGCCGAAAATCGCAAAAGTTAAATGTCCCCGTCATTCCTTCAATACAAAATACAATTGCGCCAAAGCGAATGTAAAGTCGTTGAAAAGCTGGTTGACTGTATACGAAGGGTTGTGTGAGCGAGGGATTTTTTTAAATGAATAAAAACATTTTAAGACAATATCTTTTCTTCATTTATTTCCTATATCTATGGCGAATCCAGTTTGACGACAATTTTTTTTTACATTATATTCGATGAAAAAGTTTTTTGTAAATACATTTTTACATAGCACTATGCGTCAAAAACTCTACGATGATGACGATGACTGTGATGCAAACAGTCGTTGCACTCTACGATGGTGACGATGCTGGCTGTCGTTGAACTCGTTGTTTCCACCGGATGGAACTCGACGCTGTTGTATTTTCCACCAATGTACTTCATGTAGAGTTGACCATTGCGCGCCAGTTGCAGCATACTCTCGAACATTTTCGGATCTTGATCGAAGGCCTTTACCAGCCGCGCTGGCAAGAAGACGCAAACTCATTCGCAACGTCCACGATGTAGCGTTTTCCAAACTTGTACTGTACAGCTCTCATGTCCGTGATTTGATGATCCGATTGAACGTGGAGTTCGGACAGCTTCTTCGTTGGGAGGAATTCCGCCATCAGACTGACTTTGTTGTTATTTGCGAGATCCATTTTTACTCTTTTTCAACGTTCTTTTCGGAGATGTTGATGTTGCGGTGGAATAGTGCAGTCTGAGCTAGGTCCACGAAATTATAAACTCCCTCGTAACCCATCCACTCAGATTTTGAAAAGTTCTCTCCACTTATCCAATCATAGGCATGTGTAACAGGTTCAAACACGTTCGAAGAACCCTAGCCTCCCACATAGAGAATTGCCCCCCTTGCGACACTTTTCACAGTCCCGACGTTGAGGTCGGGGACCATCAATGTGATCCTTCATCTGTGGCGTATTATAATGCTCCATGCATGGAAGATATGATATCACTTCACTGTCGTGCCGATGATGCTCTGGCAAACGATCCCACAGTAAACCAATAAAGTTACCCCAATACTTTAGGAGCAAAACCTTTGGAACCTGTTCGAGCTCTTTTTTGGTCAAGTCCAGGGGGTGCTTGGCCGGATGCACTGCGTACATACTCGCACATGTGGACACCTTGACGTAATCTTGTGGAATAAACCCGCAATGAGTTGAAACTCGTTTTGGAATAACGCTGCAGCTGCATGCAATAAATAAAGCATTTTATGGGCTTTGAAGGGCCACCCTTTCTGTGACAACTATCGTTTTCTCATTCCCGAAAAATTTCTTAGCCATATATGGGAGTTTCCTACCCACACGCACACACACACACACGCGCGCGCGCGCACACACACACACACACACACATGCACATACACTCACACACTTAAGATTTAATGCATAACTATGTAATGTCATTGTTAAATGTTATTAATAAACTATTGTTTTACTGTCCTTTGATTCATAGCATTCTTTATTTTACCCCTTCCCCCTCCTCCGTCACAGTCCTGCACTCAGCTGTCACGTGCCCACCACTTTTCCGCGCTAGGCCCTTCCTCCCTCCCCCGCCACGTTACGTCACATCCCCACTCTCCCACTTGACCCGGCTACCCGGCGTAGGACCCCCACCCCCCCCCGCCCCGTGACGTCACACCGTAGCTTCCCCGCGCTGCCCCCCCCCTCCCCCATGCATACCCCGGCTTCCCCGCGCTGGACCCCCCGCCCCGCTCCCCCCTGAGATCCCTGGGTTAGAACCGCTGTAGCTACTCTACTGTAGTGGTTCCATTTTTCATCACCAGTTACTATACGATGCAAAAAAAACCCTTTCGCTTATGCCTGGCAAGCAGCATTTCACATGTGCAAAATCGGCGTTCAACGTTTCTCGGCTTCGGTTCATATGGAAACCAATTTCCTTGCTTTTCAATCATTCCCAACGATTTTAAACGATGTGAAATTGCTTGTTGAGTCACTCCTAATGTAAGTGCAAGTTCTTCTTACGTTTGGCACGAATCTCCCTCCAATGATGCTTCCAGTTCCGCGTCATCGTACACTTTCGTCCTTCCGCTACGTTCTTTGTCTTCGACGTCAAACTCACCGTTCTTAAACTTTTCAAACCACTCGCGACAACTTCTCTCACTTAAAGCAGGCTCACCATACGCTTCTACAAGCAATCGATGCGCCTCAGCTGCAGATTTCTTCAAATTAAAGATGTAAATCAAAAGTTCCCGCAAATGACGCTTATTCAGCTCAAAACTCGACATTTTCGCACGAAAAAAAATTGTCATGCTGATACAAAGTCGCTAACATTTCAAGATTATGGTCTTGCCGGATGTCCAACCTTACGATATGACGTTTTACATCTGACAATTTCAACCATAACCTCCTGATGGGGCCATCTTTTGTCAAACGGCGGAGACTTGTTTTTATTCCCGTAAATTATTAATTTTTTTCTTTATCAAACGGTTTGTGCGAGTGAACGATACACACACATTTTGTCGCATTTATCAACAATTACCTACAATTTAATTATTAATTATTCTCCGCTATTTTGTGCAATTATGAAAATGTTGAATTGCGCATCTCCAGCGTGGCCAGCTCAACATTCCTTACAATTTGCGATCGGCAAGAGCAAAAAAGACTTTCTAACCCACATTGATTCCAATTTTTTTGCGACAAATCCGTAAATCTTCTTTCTTTTAAATATTGCGACGGCAGTATGGAAGAACGTGCTATCTCAAATGGTGATAGAAGAACGTGCTATCCCAAATTGTGATAGAAGAACGTGCTATCTCAAATTCTGATAGAAGAACGCGCTATCTCAAATTGTGATAGAAGAACGTGCTATCTCAAATTATGAGAGAAGAACGTGCTATCTCAAATTGTGATAGAAGAACGTGCTATCTCAAATTGTGATAGAAGAACGTGCTATTTCATATTATGAGAGAAGAACGTGCTATCTCAAATTGTGATAGAAGAACGTGCTATCTCAAATTGTGATAGAAGAACGTGCTATCTCAAATTGTGATAGAAGAACGTGCTATTTCGAATTGTGATAGAAGAACGTGCTATCTCGATCAGTCAACATATTTTCATTGATACAGCACTGGTATTTGGGGCACCTCAGTATACAGAGCACTTTTTCTGTAAGGTTATTTAATTTTCTAATATTATTTAGCTCGATAATAGAAAAAAATTAAGATATGTTTGAATAAACAACTTTTTTTTAATCATCAATATATTTATTTATATGGAATTTTTAGAACCTACAGTTACTGTAGGTAACTGGTAAATTCCATATAAATAAATATATTGATGATAAAAAAAAGTTGTTTATTCAAATATATCTTAATTTTTTTCTGTTATCGAGCTAAATCATATTAGAAAATTAAATAACTTAACAAAAAAAGTGCTCTGTATACTGAGGTGCCCCAAATACCAGTGCTGTATCAATGAAAATATGTTGGCTGATCGAGATAGCACGTTCTTCTATCACAATTCGAGATAGCACGTTCTTCTATCACAATTTGAGATAGCACGTTCTTCTATCACAATTTGACATAGCACGTTCTTCTCTCGTAATACGAGATAGCACGTTCTTCTATCACAATTTGAGATAGCACGTTCTTCTATCACAATTTGAGATAGCACGTTCTTCTCTCATAATTTGAGATAGCACGTTCTTCTATCACAGTTTGAGATAGCACGTTCTTCTATTACAATTTGAGATAGCACGTTCTTCTATCACAATTTGGGACAGCACGTTTTTCTATCACAATTTGAGATAGCACGTTCTTCCATACTGCCGTCGATTGGGTCTATGCATAATTTCGTAGCCAAAATCGAGTCGATTTCAAACGCAAAATATTTACCAAAAAAAAAAAGCAATTTTCATCAACTAAATGTGTTCCATTGTGTTTGATGACTTTCTGCCGTGTCTCAACGAGCTTTATTGCGCTTCTTTCATAGAAATCCTGAGAACTTTGGGCGAAGAAGTCGTCCAAGTGGTCTTTGAGGACGTCCAGGGAACTGAAGGTTTTATTGTTCAAATTGTTCAGTAACGCCCGGAACAAGTGATAGTCTGAAGGTGCAGGGTCCAGACTATAGGGTGGGTGTATCAAAACATCCTACCCAAGCTGCAATAACTTTGTGACGAGTCAGCAGAGAAACGTGTGGTCTAGCGTTGTCCTGATGGAACTCTACGAGATGTGTAAATTAAGTAATGAGACTGGCAATGTAGCGATCGAGCTGGCAACAATCGGGACGCGGGACTTGAAGGGGGGAGTAATTTCTCCGCTAAAATACGTGCGGTGCCCAGGCGAAGCCCAAACAACCTCATTTCGTATTAAAAAGCTGCTTGAGATATCGCGCTCAATTTATGGATTCTGCGGGAGAATACGTGCGGTCGGTGATGCAAAATTATTGGCTTCGTTAAAACTCTCGCGGGACTCATGGATTTACGCTCTCGCTTGCAGTATCCGGTACATTGTTGTACAGCTGGTCGCGCTTTTCACCTCGTTCGCCGCAAATTTGTCATGGAAGTAATAACTCAACGACCGCGTTAATTTTACTCCGTGTGAATGATGTAGGAGGCTTCATGAGAGAGGCTGAATAAATATTACATGAAGTAAAAAGTTCTGAGCGTTTTTTTCGCTCTATTTCGACGATGAAATTACCATACCAGGTGTAGAAGTATGAAACCGGAATTTCCCTATAGATGGTGCTAGCCATCAGTTCAGGGACCGTAAGACAGCTTCTGCAGCGCCATCATCTCCCTCTAACAGCTGACGAAGATTTTCAACACACAACAACCCAAGTTCCCTACACCGGTATATTTTTCTATAACCTCAAGGGCGGGGTAAAGTTAATTCGGCGAAAAAAAGGCATGTTTTTAAGTTTTTTTTTTTTGCGTAACGGATAGTGTTCGTTTATTGAAAAATTTACATATAATAAAGTAACATTTGAACAACATTCTCCTAAATTTGCATTGCAAAATATTCAAAATTGAGCGAGTGAAAATTAAACCCCGGAGGCGCCTCGAAAAAAAGTTGGTTTGCGGTGTGCACCATAACTCGCAACAGAATCATCTGAAACAAAAAAATCAAAATGCATTTGTTAAAGGAGATGTTTCTCGAGGTAATGACGGGAGGATTTTTTTTTTTTTCGATTTTTCGTAGCACTTGGGAGCCAAAAACCCGATTTTCGCTAAAAAAAATCGGCTAATTTGTTGTTGAAAAATTAGTAATTATTTTAAAAAAACAAAAAAGCTCTCGACAATACCTGGTGAATTATGTGAAGAAGTACTGTGCAAAATTTCAAAGCGATTGGTCCAGTAGATTTTGAGTTATCGTGCACACGGACTTCAAATATGACAAGTCTCAGAAAAACGGTTTGAAAAACGCAGAAGAGTTTGGTCGCTTAGCGCTCATTGCACATAAGTTTGAGAACACTTCTCGATTGCATAAAAATCTGAGAAAATTCATGCATATTAAAGGTACTCAAAAGATTAATTTTTGCATAATAATAATTCCAAAATGTTATTAACAAAATGATGAAAAAAAAAAAATTAGTCAACAAATTTCCCCGCAACCCAATTTTTTTTCGTGATTCGTTCATTTTTCTGAATACGTATGAATTTTTTCAGATTTTTCAATTATCTTTGAATTTTTAGAAATTCAAAATAAAACTCGATAATTTTCTTATACTCACTCAAAGTCGTCGATGCCAGGTCCGTAGAGCAAAAGGCTTCCATCAAGATGATCGAGAGCATCTTTTTGCGTTTGTCTACGCAAAACTCTTTCTTCTTTACTGTCGTGCGCCGCTTGCTCCTCTGCTCTACTAATTCGCAAATCGTCAACTTGTCGGGCCCATTCGTGAGAACTTGGCCCTGTACTGATTTGCATCTCTTCCATAAAGGCCAAGAAAAATACAATAGCGCGCCGCGCAGCTGCCGCCCAGGTATAAAACCCGGCATGGAGCAATAGACGCTCAAATACTCATAACTTCGTCAATATTACTCCGATCGACTTGAAATTTTAACACAATATTCTTGAGATATTATGCATTCATTTAAAAAAATTAAGAAAAATGAAGAAAAAAATTTTTTTAATACTTTACCCCGCCCTTAAACATGTCAAATTTTGTGCCTACGAACTACGATTTGCTGACAGCATTGGTTTTATGTTATCAATTGAAGAAAACTGCTGCAGAATCGCATCGAATGCTTGTCGAAGCTTACGGTGAACGTGCTCTTGGTAAAACACAGTGTTTCGAGTGGTTGAAAAAATTCAAAAGTCGTGATTTTGACGTGAGAAACGAAGAACGTGGGAGGCCACTGAAAAATATTGAAGACAGCGAATTGCAAGCATTGTTGGATGCTAAAACCTGGCGAAACTGTTAATACTGAATGCTACCGACAACAAATGATCGATTTGAATGAAGCTTTGCGTGAAAAACGACCAGAATATCAAAAAAAAGGCAACACAAAGTCATTTTGCTCCATGATAATGCTCCATCACACACAGAAAAACCGGTCAAGGAAACGATTGAGGCGTTCAGTTGGGAAATACTAGCGCATGCGGCTTAGTCTTCAGACTTCGCTCCGTCCGATTATCATCTATTCGCATCAATGGGACACGCTCTCGCTAAACAACGCTTCAATTCGTATGGAAATGTAGGAAAATGGCTCGACAACTGGTTCGCTTCAAAAGAAGAACTGTTTTTTTTTTTTGGCGTGGCATTCGTAAACTGCCGGTGAGGTGGGAAAAATGTATAAATAGCAATGGAGATTATTTTAAATAAAATATTTTTTATCATTTTCAAACAACAGACGTGTAATTTTTACCAAAAAAATCCGGTTTCATACTTCTACACCTGGTAGTTAGGATTATCCGATTTAGATCAAATATGCGCCGTTTTGTTCGATAACTTTTGTCCATTTTGAAGGCATTTACATAATTCCGCGATTGAAGAAGTCCTAGTCCCTATTGGTAAAAAAACTTGACCAGCTCATTTTCACAAGCCTCTCTTGAGGCCAGTTTTGTACCATGAAGAAAATTTTGCAAATGCTTGAAAAGGTGATAATCGCTTGGTGGCAGGTCTGGACTATACGGCGGGTGCGATAGAACCTCCAATCCAAGCTCTCGGAGCTTCCGGCGCGTCGTTAAAGATGTGTGCGGCCTGGCGTTGTCTTGATGGAACACAACACCCTTCCTATTGGCCAATTCTGGCCGCTTCTGGTCGATCGCCTGCTTCAATCTGGTCAGTTGTTGACAGTAGAGGTCCGAATTGAGTGTTTGGCCCGATGGGAGCAGCTCATAGTGGATGATTCCCTTCCAATCCCACCAAACACACAAGCAAAACCTTCTTGGCCGTTAATCCGGGCTTGGCGATCGTTTGGGCCGGCTCACCGCGATTGGACCACGATCTTTTTCGGCTGTTGTTCTCGTATGTGACTTATTTTTCATCGCCAGTTACCATCCGCTTCAAAAATGGGTCGATTTCGTTACGTTTCAGCAAAGAATCGCAGGCATCAATTCGGTCCAAAAGATTCTTTTGCGTCAATTCGTGTGGCACCGAGCTTCTTCTTGAGACCAGCCTTAGGCAAATGGTTCCAAACGGTTTTCTGGCGAATCTTCAATTCCTGGGCAATGGAATAAGTGCTCACATGCCGGTCCTTACCTGCCGAAGGAAAACGAATAATGGATTCGTTTTCCTTCGGCAGACAGGGCTAGTAGAGGAGGGGGGGGGGGGCAGTGCGTGACTAAGCAGTCACCCATCCGAGTATCGGTCAAGGTCGATATTCTTCGTCATATATTTTCAAGCACCCAATCCCTCTGCAAAAAAAAAAAGAATTAGTCTCTCCGGAACACTGGAATTTCAAAAAAAAGAAAACTGTTCGCTTCCGTCAATTTCCATGAACAATTTTGAATTCGTTATCGTCATTATTCGTTTCACGACGTTTTCTCAAATATTTCGATAGCCAAACAAAAATCATATCACCATTATATCCTTTAATTAGCATTTCAATCGAGTGCTTATTTCCATCACGCTGTTTTTTTTTTCCTTTTATTTTTCTTCCTTTTCACGTCTCCATTGGAGTGATGCTTCGGGCAATCAAATTGTAAAAATTTTCAGTCATGAATAACGTATAACGCGTGAATAAGCGAAGAAGATATATATTATACATTTCATTGGAGGCGCGAGCTGTGCATTTCGGATCTTCTCTCTCACTCTTCCCCCTCGACTCTCTCGTTGTCGCTCTTTCTCTATGGATACTGATGCGAGAGCGTTTGTATACGAATTAGCCCTCTTCGACGTACGTTCCCTCATACATACATACACATATATATATATATATATATATATATTTATAACTATTCATATTGACTATATACCTGTCATGGAAATAATTCATCTCATTCTCACCCATCCATCCTACATATATACATACAGGGTGACTCACAACTATACGAGTTCCTTTAAGGCCTTAGGTCACTAGGATTTTACAAAAATCGATTATTTTTTTTGTTAAAAATGTACCTTAGTACCTATAAAATTATATTCCAAAAGATTATGGGTGTGAAAAATCTCTAAGTACTCGATTTTCGAATTCTAGCGCAGCCCCCCTTCATTCATTTCGTGACTTTCTACTAACTTTAAACGCGTTTATCTCAAAACTACATTTTTCAAGTCGACCGGACTCATAACTCAAACAAATTTCAACCGATTCACTCGAAATTTTAACCGTATATTTAGAATTACATTTTCTGAGGCAACTACGTAGGATTTTTTTATTATATTGCGTAGTTCCTTTTTATGAACAATTTTCTGACGATTTTCTCATGGCATTTTATAGTTTTTGTTTTAGAAATGTGCCATTTTGACAAAAAACAATATATCAAAAAAATCCATGTACTTCTATAGTTAGCTTATATTGGGTGAAGTAAAAAGTGCTGCGCGTTTTCCGCTAGATGTCTTTAGTGAGTCATATCCTACGATGTATACATCGCATCGGATTATACGATACGGCGATTTAAAGGTGACATTACGCTTCAAAAAAAGTTCTTTGACAGTTTTGCGTTTGGTGAAGGCAGTTGTGTGTTACAGCGTTCGAAAATGGAGGTAAAAAAAGAGAAAATTCGATACATTCTTCAGTAGCACTATGACCAAGGTAAAAAGGCGGAGCAGGTGGTCAAAAAAATTTGTGCTGTTTATGGAGCCAATACAGTATCGAATGCAACAGCGAAGCGGTGGTTCCAACGATTCCGTTCTGATAATATGGACGTCGAAGATGAGGCACGCTCTGGTAGGCCAATCGTCGAAAATGTCGATAAAATCATGGAAATCATCGAGTCGGACTGGCATGTGACACTTACTCCATTGCCCAGGAACTGAAGATTAGCCAGAAAATTGTTTGGAACGATTTGCATAAGGCTGATCTCAAGAAGAAGCTCGATGTTATGGGTGCCACACGAATTGACGCAAAAGAACCTTTTGGACCGAATTGGTGCCTGCAATTCTTTGCTGAAACGTAACGAAATCGAGCCATTTTTGAAGCGGATGGTGACTGGCGATGAAAAATGGGTCACATACGAGAACAACAGCCGAAAAAGATCGTGGTCCAATCGCGGTGAGCCGGCCCAAACGATCGCCAAGCCCGGATTAACGGCCAAGAAGGTTTTGCTTGTGTGTTTGGTGCGATTGGAAGGAAATCATCCACTATGAGCTGCTCCCATCGGGCCAAACACTCAATTCGGACCTCTACTGTCAACAACTGACCAGATTGAAGCAGGCGATCGACCAGAAGCGACCAGAATTGGCCAATAGGAAGGGTGTTGTGTTCCATCAAGACAACGCTAGGCCGCACACATCTTTAACGACCTGGCACCAAGCGATTATCCCCTTTTCAAGCATTTGTAAAATTTTCTTGATGGTACAAAACTGGCCTCAAGAGAGGCTTGTGAAAATATGCTGGTCAAATTTTTTACCAATAGGGAGGAGGACTTCTTCAATCGCGGAATTATGAAACTGCCTTCAAAATGGACAAAAGCCATTGAACAAAACGGCGCATATTTGATCTAAATCGGATAATCCTAACTATGTTAATTTCATCGTCGCAATAAAGCGAAAAAACGCCCAGAACTTTTTACTTCATCTAATATATAGTCGAAAAAACTTCTCATCATAACTCAAAAATTATAGGAGCTGTTGGTCCAGCCGTTGACCTTCCAGAAATAAAGGCGTCATCGGAAAAATGCTGCACAGCCGCCATTTTAACATGTATCGCTGTGAAACAATAATTTTGTATAGTCAATTATGTGTACATATTTCTGAATGTGCCACAAGACATAAAACGTCGAAATCTATGGTTCGCTGCAGCACGACGTGTCAACCCGAAATCATCGTCCACTTATTTTTGCTGTGAATACCACTTTGATGTCAGTGTAAACATTTTATAACATAAAACTGTATGGAAATATATATTTTTTTAATACGTCTTTTTCAAAATGTTTATGATACGTAGCGTCATTAACTGACACAATTTATCAAGCCTCTCCTAACCTAAAAATGTTCAGTTATCCACGGTCGGTAAATTACTCGAATTTGCTTTCACGAATCCACTTTCACACATCGTTGCACGAAAATCAAACTATATTTCGACTTTTTCAGAATGCTCGAGATTTTTAGATGCCAAACGACACAAAATTTTACTTTTCTATACACTCGCGTGTAAGTCTATTCGGTCGCGTTCGAGCGGTGACGTCACAAGCGCCAGCGCCGATAGCGTGACATTTCGCGCCAACATCTACAATTTGAATTATCCTGATAAAAAAACAATTAATAATTATCTTTAGAATAATGTCAAAGAAAAACCATTTTGACATTCGGTTTTAATATCACAAAAGATCAATTCTGAAAAAAAATCGAACATTTTTTTTTTAACAATTCAATTGTGAATACTACATTTCCATGTGAAAGCCACGTCCTCAGGCTATATGTTAAAAAAAATAACCCGCATTTAGTGAGGAGTTTTTTTAAATACATTTTTTTTGTACAGTTGGGAGCGAATTTTTCAAAAAATATTGAAAAAAAAATCATAGCTTTGGACCAACTTGTATATGACCTTTTTGGTTGGACATGATCTTTGATCCATGATTTTTCGACCACCCTGGATATATACACGTACGAATATATATTTTTTTCGCTTTTTTTTCAATACCTCTCGAGCCCGATTCTATTTATTCTCTGTTTGTGAAGTAACTATTTTATTCGAATTCCGAACATTTGGCGTGTTTTTATATATATAATCGTTTTGAATTGGATTGTCGGAATATACACTGCCGGCCAAAAGTTTGAGTACACCAGTCGAAATTTCTTGTCGCACTAAAAGTTAGATAGCAGACTCAAAAATGAAGATAATCAAATTTCCCAAGCGGCGTTTTAAAGAGGATAAATTTACCTTCATTTTGCCTTTTTAGAAAATTTCTTACGATTTTTTTGGGCTCTGTACGCCTTTTTGAAAATGGCTATTTTTCAGCTTTTTTTTGCACGTCTAAAACTGCCCGTATGACTTCTGGTGAATTTTTTCGCTCGTTTTTTCCATGACAAACTGAAAGAGGGTATCAAAATCTACATTTTTATGTTTTAGAAAGTTTCGTACGATTTTTTTTCGTTCCAGTATTGCATTTTTAGCAAAAAAAGACATGTTTTAGAAAAATAGGCGTAGTCCAATAACTATGGGGTTTCAGAGAAAATATCAAGAGGGTAAAAAGTTGCATAGGTTTACGATGAAGTAGCCAGAATTATTTCAGAATTTTTTTTGAAATTTTTTTTTTTCACAATTTTTGGTCGGATCTCTGATGAGTGGAGGGGCTCCATTTGGGAATTATGGGGTCTAGGACAATCTATCAAGAAAGAAAATTTGTTTACTTTTTCATTTTTAATTAAGTACAATTTTTTCAGAATTAAAAAAAAATTATTTTGACCATTTTTTCAGAATTTTTTAAAAATATTACTTTAACAATTTCTTCGACTAGAACTCGGAGAATCATCCTCGGTTAAGTTGTTGTGTCTCAAGACCTATCGGATTTAAGACCAAATATTAAAAATAAAAAACTTTAAAATTTGAACTTGTTTTTAACGCAAAAAAAATAGTCAATCGCGACTCTTACTTTATCTATACGAGTTTTTCGTTAAAAAAAGCTCCAAACTTTTTGGAGCAGGAAAAATTCAAAAAAATTCTCAGAAAAACTCAACCGAGGATGATTCTCCGAGTTCTAGTCGAAAAAATTGTTAAAATAATTTTTTTTTAATTCTGAAAAAATTGTAGTTAATTAAAAATGAAAAACTAAACAAATTTTCTTTCTTGCTAGATTGTCCTACACCCCATAATTCCCAAATGGAGCCCCTCCACTCATCAGAATCCAGGCCAAAAATTGTAAAAAAAAAAATTTTCAAAAAAAATTCTGAAAAAATTTTGGCTACTTCAGTGTGAACATATGCAACTTTTTACCCTCTTAAAATTTTCTCTGAAACCCCATAGTTATTGGACTACGCCTATTTTTCTAAAACATGTCTTTTTTAGCTAAAAATACAATACTGGGGCGAAAAAAAATCGTACGAAACTTTCTAAAAAACAAAAATGTAGATTTTGATACCCTCTTTAAGTTTGTGATGGAAAAAACGAGCAAAGAAATTCGCCAGAAGTTATGCGGGCAGTTTTAGACGTGCAAAAAAAAGCTTAAAAATAGCCATTTTCAAAAAGGCGTACCGGGCCCAAAAAAAATTGTAAAAATTTTTCTAAAAAGGCAAAATGAAGGTCAATTTATTCTCTTTAAAATGCCGCTTGGGAAATTTGATGATCTTTATTTTTGAGTCCGCTATCTAACTTTTAGTGCGGCAAGAAATTTCGACTGGTGTACTCGAACTTTTGGCCGGCAGTGTACATATATTATACGATCTCTCCGGTGTTGAGCTTATATATTGAACGAAAACCGGTGGTGCATTTGCTGTGTATAAATAGCGAAGAGAGAGAGAGAGAGAGAGAGAGAGAGAGAGAGAGAGAGAGAGAGAGGGACACCAAACGCGAAAAGGTGTTTAATATTTCATGCATTCGTTCGCGTAATCTGTCTTGCTGTATTCATCATGTACGAGGGAAAATCGCAAATGAGCGGATAAATAAATAATAATACGAACGACAAGGAGTAACAAATTTAACAAAAGCATTCATATGGGCTTTATGCATGCGCGCGTGTATACACGATTATAATGATATCTTGTTGGGGGATTTTCTTTCACTCGCTGTATATAATTCGTTCGACGCGTTTTCTCGTTTCATTTGCATTCGTGAGCGCAACGCACGGACGGTAATTCGAACATCGGTAAGGAGTGCGTCATACGCTCGTCTACCGAGTAACGGATATGCGTCACTCGCGTTAGGGTGAAACATTCAAAAGTTATTGTTTCAAAATTGACAAACAAATGGTCAATATACCTCAATATTTATACTTCCGAATAAAACAATGTTGGATGAAATCGAACAAATAGTTTTTGAGATAATAATTCCCAAAATACGAATATTTTTTCCGTCGCCCACTCGGATGT
>OZ010713.1:747089-844237 GCA_963932345.1 Ophion ventricosus
TGAAATTTAAAATGTAGATAGCTTATGACACTTAAGATACTTTTCATTCTAATTCTAATATTAGATGAAGTAAAAAGTTCTGAGCGTTTTTTCGCTTTATTTCGACAATGAAATTAACATAGTTAGGATTATCCGGTTTGGATCAAATATGCGCCGTTTTGTTCAATAACTTTTGTCCATTTTCAAGGCAATTTCATAATTCCGCGATTGAAGAAGCCCTCTTCCCTATTGGTAAAAAATTTGACCAGCTCATTTTCACAAGCCTCTCTTGAGGCCAGGTTTGTACCATCAAGAAAATTTTGCAAATGCTTGAAAATGTGATAATCGCTTGGTGCCAGGTCTGGACTATACGGCGGGTGCGATAGAACCTCCCATCCAAGCTCTCGGAGCTTCTGGCGCGTTGTTAAGGGGCCAGTCCACTTTGGAGCCACGAAAACAAGGCTATTTTCGCGATTTTTTTTTGAGGATTTTATAAAAGATATGAATATAAAAGTTGTTGGGCTTGATAAATAAAGTCTTGGAATACATTTAAAAAAAAAAATTTACTTCATTTTTATTCATTTTTAAGTACAAAAACTATAGTTTTACGTAACGCCTCAAAAATAGGTGGGCTAGGTAGCTCCATCACAACTCGGCAACGGCTTGTCTGAAACAAAAAAAATCAAAGTCCATTAGATTCAGTATGACACCAGCTACAAAATAACCCTCGGATATAAAGTTTTATCAAAAAATAAAAAAATGGCAGATGAAAAACGAAAAAAGTAAAAAAAACGCGTTTTTTCGCAGTTTTTCGCAACAAAAAAAAGAGTAAAAATCAAAATTTTAAAACCATCGAGGGTCATCTTGTTGCGAATCATATTTACAATATGTGGTTCAAATTTCAAGAGAATCGGTTTATTAGTTTCAGAGATACGATGGAGCTAGATTTTGAAAACGTTGTTTCGAGAAAAACGCGTTTGAAGTTTGTGCTATGAAAAACTCTTACCTAAACTCAATTGGCAATTCCTGCACCGTACAAAATCCCTTCTGATTGCTCATCATCGTCGATTTCTTCAAGTCTTGCTTGCTTTCGTTTGGTTCTGGTCTCTTTTGAGCACTCAGAACTGCGGCGGTTTGCAGAGCGAACACGCTCGTCATCGCGATTGTCGGCGAATCCGATGGCGATCGGGCCGAGTTTGACGCCCATTATTTCCATTCTTTTAAGCACTGGATGAAATCCTTCATTAAAGACACACGCGGAAACTTTGCAGGCAATGTCTACGATTTTTTTGCCGTTGAACATGTGTTTAGGTGCCATATTCCATACGCAGTTGTTAAAACTTTCATTATTGTTTTGCGTGTGGCCACCTAAACACCTTTCGAGCAGTTCTGTTTTGGTGAGATCCTCGTAAATAGGTTTTAAAACTTCCTGTACTTGCTCAGAAAGAGCAGAAGGATGTTTGTAATGTCCACGAGCGCGCTATACGCTCAGGTAGACGAAATGAGGTCCTGACGTTCAGGTAAAAAAAAAATACTTAGAGAGCTCGGATTTTCATAAAATTTTGAC
Source organism: Ophion ventricosus (assembly GCA_963932345.1). Taxonomy (NCBI): domain Eukaryota; kingdom Metazoa; phylum Arthropoda; class Insecta; order Hymenoptera; family Ichneumonidae; genus Ophion; species Ophion ventricosus. The sequence continues at coordinate 748,636 of OZ010713.1, forward strand.
TCAATATTTCTGAATGTATATACTTTCGAAAAAAGTAAAAAAAAAATCGATTTTTTGAAATTTTCAAAGTGGACTAGCCCCTTAAAGATGTCTGCGGCCTGGCGTTGTCTTGATGGAATACAACACCCTTTCTATTGGCCAATTCTGGCCGCTTCTGGTCGATCGCCTGCTTCAATCTGGTCAGTTGTTGACAGTAGAGGTCCGAATTAAGTGTTTGACCCGATAGGAGCAGCTCATAGTGGATGTTTCCGTTCCAATCCCACCAAACACACAGCATAACCTTATTGGCCGTTAATCCGGGCTTGGCGATCGTTTGGGCCGGCTCACCGCGATTGGACCACGATCTTTTTCGGCTGTTGTTCTCGTATGTGGCCCATTTTTCATCGCCAGTCACCAGCCGCTTCAAAAATGGGTCGATTTCGTTACGTTTAAGCAAAGCATCGCAGGCATCAATACGGTCCAAAAGGTTCTTTTGCGTCAATTCGTGTGGCACCCATAACATCGAGCTTCTTCTTGAGACCAGCCTTATGCAAATGGTTCCAAACGGTTTTCTGGCTAATCTTCAGTTTCTGGGCAATGGAATAAGTGCTCACATGCCGGTCCAACTCGACGATTTCCATGATTTTATCGACATTTTCGACGATTGGCCTGCCAGAGCGTGCCTCATCTTCGACGTCCATATTACCAGAACGAAATCGTTGGAACCACCGCTTTGCTGTTGCATTCGATAATGTATTGGGTCCATAAACAGCACAAATTTTTTTGGCCCCCTGCTCCGCCTTTTCACCTTGGTCGTAGTGCTACTGAAGAATGCATCGAATTTTCTCTTTTTTTACCTCCATTTTGGAACGCTGTAACACACAACTGGCTTCACCAAACACAAAACTGTCAAAGAACTTTTTTTTTAAGCGTAATGTCACCTTCAAATCGTCGTATATTATGACCCGATGCGATGTACACATCGCGAGATATGGCTCACTAAAGACATCTAGCGGAAAACGCTCAGAACTTTTTACTTCGCCCAATACTTCTAGTATCCACTTCTTTTTAGTCTTTTTATTGATGTTGCAAGAATTTACAACAACAAAAAAATTTGTGCAAAAAAATAAAAAAACAGCCCTCTAAATATGGCCGTGGAAGAAAAAAGGATTGAGACGGTTGACATGATTCCAAAGCTCCCATTTGTCTGAAACAGAAATAAAACCACTTTTCTTGATCAATAAGAATGTCATTACGGTAGGTACCAAGGAGAAAAAAAAATGTTTTAATGGGGACTGCCAAAATTGACCGAGTTTTGATGATTTTTGTGTGCGTGTGTATAAGCGTATGTGCGAGAGCAGATCTACGAGCAGCGACGAATACAGGGAAGTTATATAGAGTCCTATGAGAATTGACAGTGTCACACTGCGAACACGCGATCCTCCGGGCAGGCGAATGTGAAGATAGGACCAAAATGGTATGTGCATATCTATATTTCTATGCATATATTTATATATGTATGCACATACACTGCCAGCCAAAAGTTTGGATAAACTAGTCGAAATTTCGTATCGCACTAAAATTTAGATAGCGGACTCAAAAATAAAGATAATTGAATTTCCCAATGGGCGTTTTGAAAAGGACAAATTTATCTTTGTTTTGCTTTTTTAGAAAATTATTTACGATTTTTTTTCGCTCCGGCAGGCACTTTTGAACGTGTCCATTTTTCGGCGTTTTTTTGACCGTCAAAAATTAAATGCAATGGTTATGGAAATTTTTTTTCGCGGTTTTTTCCATGGTAAACTTAAAAAGGATATCAAAATCTACATTTTTATTTTTTAGAAAGTCTCGTAGGATTTTTTTTCGCCCCAGTATTGCATTTTGAGCTAAAAAAAGACATGTTTTAGAAAAAAAGGCGTCGTCGAACAACTATTGGGTTTCAGAGGAAATGTCAAGAGGGTGAAAAGTTTCATGAGTTCACACTGGAGTGGCTAGAATTTTTTCAGATTTTTTTTTTTACATTTTTGATTGGAACTTTGATGAGTGGAGGCTCCACTTGGGAATTATGGGGTCTAGGACAATATATTGAGAAAGGAAATTTATTTGAATTTTTATTTTTAATTGTCTACAATTTTTCTAGATTTCTTTTTAATTTTAGAAAATTGAAACGAAAATACGAAAATGAAAAAATGGTGTAAAAAATTCTCAAAAAATTGTAGCCTATTAAAAATAAAAATGTAAACAAATTTCCTTTCTTAATACATTATCCTAAACCTCATAATTCTCAAGCGAAGCCTCTTCACTCAAAGTTCCATCCAAAAATGATTTTAAAAAATGTAAAAAAAAAAATTCTGAATAAATTCTAGCCACTCCAGTATGAACCCATGCAACTTTTTACCCTCTTGACATTTCCTTTCATATCCTGTAGTTCTTCGATGACGCATTTTTTTCTAAAACATGTCTTTTTTTGGCCAAAAATGCAATACAGGGGCAAAAAAAAAATGGCACGAGACTTTCTAAAAAGTAAAAATCTACGTTTTGATATCCTTTTTAAGTTTACCATGAAAGAAACCGAAGAAAACATTTTCCACAAACTTCGCAGTTAATTTTCGACGGCCAGAAAATAACTGAAAAATGGCCACGTTCAAAAGTGCGTAGCGGGGCGAAAAAAAAATCGTAAAAATTTTTCTAAAAAAGCAAAATAAAGGCAAATTTGTCCTCAATAAAAGGCCACTTAGGAAATTCAATTACCTTTATTTTTTAGTTCGCTATCTAACTTTTAGTGTGGTAAGAAATTTCGACTAGTGTATGCAAACTTTTGGCCGGCATTGTACATACGAAGCGGAGAGCCAAAACCACTCGCTGGAGTCGAGATTTCCCGACGGACAGCCTGCTCGAATTATTTTGAACGTTCAGCCATTATACCCGTGGATAGTCCCGGGGACATCTCACCCCTCCGCCCCCCCGAATTCAGTGATTTTACTCACCGTTTTTTGTTTGATTATTTTCCTTTCCTTTTTTACATTTTTATTTTTTTATCATTGAATTTTTGGTGAAGCATCGATGAATGGGATATGATGTCGACGTTGTCGCTTGGTAAATTTGACATAATTGATTCCAGCCCGTTTTTATATCGAATAATTATCAACAACGACGAATTGACTATTGTAAATTCGTCGTTGTTGTTGATATTGTTTGTATTGTTATATTTTCGTTTTTACTGTTATTTTTTATTTTTTTTTGACATCGTTATTACTGATATTATTGTTACTTTTATCATCATTATTATTATTATCACTTATTGTCATTATCGTTGTTTTATCATGATTTTTTGTATAATAAATATACAGTTAAAATTTGGAGTGAAACGGTCGAATTTTTTTTGAGTTATGAGTCTGGCCGACTTGAAAAATGTAGTTACGAGATAAACGCGTTTAAAGTTAGTAGAAAGTCACGACATGTGTCTAGAGGGTTTGCGCTCGAATTCGAAAATGGAGTACTTAGAGATTTTTCACACGCATAATCTTTTGGAATATAATTTTATAGGTACTAAGGTACAGTGGAGCCTCTCCACTCATCAAAGTTCCATAAGTCTTTTTTAACTAAAAATGCAATACCAAGGCAAAAAAAATCGTACGAGACTTTCTAAAAAACTAAAATATACGTTTTGATATTATTTTTAAGTTTAGCACGGAAAAAACCGACGAAAAAATTTTCCACAAACTTTGCAGTTAATTTTCGACGGCCAAAAAATAGCTGAAAAATGGCCACGTTCAAAAGTGCGTGCCGGGGCGAAAAAAAAATCGTGGAGAATTTTCTAAAAAAAAAAGCATAATAAAGGTAAACTTGTTCTCTTTGAGGGGCCAGTCCACCTTGGAGCCACAAAAAAAAGGCTATTTTCGCGATTTTTTTTTTTGAGGATTTTATAAAAGCTATGAATATAAAAGTTGTTGGGCTTGATAAATAAAGTCTTGAAATAGATTTTAAAAAATTTTTAATTCATTTTTATTTATTTTTAAGTACAAAAACTATAGTTTAACGTAACGCCTCAAAAATAGGTGGGCTAGGTAGCTCCATCACAACTCGGCAACGGCTTGTCTGAAACAAAAAAAAATTAAAGTCCATTAGACTCAGTATGACACCAGCTACAAAATGACCCTCGGATATAAAGTTTTATCAAAAAACAAAAAAATGGCAGATGAAAAACGAAAAAAGGAAAAAAAAACGCGTTTTTTTCGCAGTTTTTCGCAAAAAAAAAGAGTAAAAATCAAAATTTTAAAACCATCGAGGGTCATCTTGGTGCGAATCATGTTTACAATATGCGGTTCAAATTTCAAGAGAATCGGTTTATTAGTTTTAGAGATACGATGGAGCTAGATTTTGAAAACGTTGTTTCGAGAAAAACGCGTTTGAAGTTTATACTATGAAAAACTCTTACCTAAACTCAATCGGCAATTCCTGCACCGTACAAAATCCCTTCTGATTGCTCATCATCGTCGATTTCTTCAAGTCTTGCTTGCTTTCGTTTGCTTCTGGTCTCTTTTGAGCGCTCAGAACTGCGGCGGTTTGCAGAGCGAACACGCTCGTCATCGCGATTGTCGGCGAATCCGATGGCGATCGGGCCGAGTTTGACGCCCATTATTTCCATTATTTTAAGCACTGGACGAAATCCTTCATTAAATTGATTTTTTTAGCCGTTGAACATGTGTTTAGGTGCCATATTCCATAAGCAGTTGTTAAAACTTTCATTATTGTTTTGCGTATGGCCACCTAAATACCTTTCGAGCAGTTCTGTTTTGGTGATATCCTCGTAAATAGGTTTTAAAACTTCTTGTACTTCCTCAGAAAGAGCAGGAGGATGTTTGTAATGTTGCTGAAATGTCTTAGCTTTGAGGTCGGCCGAGCGCGCTATACGCTCAGGTAGACGAAATGAGGTCCTGACGTTCAGGTAAAAAAAAAAGTACTTAGAGAGCTCGGATTTTCATAAAATTTTCACACAATATTTCTGAATGTATGTACTTTCGAAAACAGTAAAAAAAATCGATTTTTTGAAATTTTCAAAGTGGACTGGCCCCTTAAAACGCTACTTGGGACATTTAATTATCTTTATTTTTGAGTTCGCTATCCAACGTTTAGTGCGGTGAGAAATTTCGACTAGTGTATCCAAACTTTTGGCCGGCAGTGTATACATATATACGTAAAATATATATTTCTGTCTCAGATTAAAAATCTCGGGATTGAGAGAACGAGAGAAAAAAAGTGACCAATTCATTCTCGTGCAACGCGTTCGAGTTCATGGGAAAGGATAAGTCGGTTAACGCTTTCGAAAGTATGCGTGTTAACGCAAAATGAGTTTCGTACAATCGACCAACACAGAGAGGGAGCGAGATAGAGAGAAAGAGAGAGAGAGAGAGAGAGAGAGAGAGAGAGAGAGAGAGAGAGAGAGAGAGAGAGAGAGAGAGAGAGAGAGAGAGAAAGAGAGAAAAAGGCAATTTAATTTGATTCTAACGTAATTACGTTTGAACGAGGGGGAGCGAGCGCGGCGGCAAAGTTTCTGCTGGTATTCTGCAAGTGGCTCTCTTTCATGCAGGTATACGCGCATGTATGTATAAATTCGCGTTCGTTATCCGATGTGTTCCATTTAATACAATCTCCGATATAATCCGATTATACGAATGTTATCTCACCTTGTAATCACTGGGATTGCCATGCAGGGTATACGCGCGATATCGGACATTTTACCCGAGGAAAAACAAATCGTTCACTCTTTCAGGTGCATGTATGTATATTCGTCCTATACACGCGGCTGATACCACGTACTCTCTCTCTCTCTCTCTCCGTCATATGGGACACAATGTCCTTCCTTCTAGATTATGCCCAAAGTTTTAAGACGTTTTCCTACCGTTGATAAGTCACCTCCCAATGATGTAGACAATTCTTGAAGTGTTTGAGATGAGTCTTCATTGAGCAATGCTTCCAACTCATTATCTTCAAATTTTTTCGGCTGGCCAGGTCGCTCCTTGTCATTCAAGTCGAAATCACCAGCTTTAAAACGTGCAAACCACTTCCGACCCGTTTGCTCAGCTAGAGCATGTTCATCATACACTTCCACTAAAATACGATGAGCTTCAGCAGCACTTTTGTTCATATTAAAGTAATGAAGTAAAACTCCTCGCAAAAACACTTTATTCGGCACAAATGTTGACGTATTCAATAAATTATAAAGTGTTGTTATTTACGATTCAAAAAGAGTTTACGTACAGCAAATGACGTTCATTGATAGCTGTTTCACGATGAATACATTACTGTCGGTAACAACGAAACACTGTACTACCTACGCCATCTCTTGTAAAACGCTACGAATTAATTCCAACACCTAATATATCGTTTATGAATGTGACATTTAAAATCGAAAATGGAAATACTGAAAGAGCCACTTGATTGATCAACCGTATTCACCTCCGGTCGTGATCGAATCACCTTCGTGACTTCTGCACAGCTGCGTGTTTTGCTTCGTGTATTCATTGTTCGCCTATAAAAATACAGACGCGTACGTTACCCATAGACTCGTTCCGAAAATAGTCAGTATTTACAATTAATTCATTTATGTATTCATATATTTATTTATTTATCCCTTTATATGTTTGTGCATTCATCTATCTGGACAGATTATTGAATTTACGACGAAATATTGAATTCTGAAAAAAAAATCAGAAATTCTTGTTTTCAAAGGTATTTGTTGTCGAAAAGCAAACAAAATAAATCAGAAAATTATCCAAATATTAGTGCAAATATATATTCAACAATCAAGCTGAAAATTAAGTAAATTATGAGATGTACTTGCGTCGAAAAAAGTAACACGGACGCCACACTCGGGTTTCTCAGACCCTAACTTCACTTTCGATGCGCACTGCTCAACGATTACCAGGTGTACAAGTATGAAATGCGGATTTTTTTCTAAAAAAAACATGTTAAATTCGGAAGAATGATAAAAAGTGCTTTATTCAAAGTATGCTCCATCGCTTGTTATACATTTTTTCCATCTTTCGGGCAATTTGTGAATACCACGCCAGTAAAAATCTTCCCATTTTGCTGCGAACCATTAATCGAGCCATTTTTTCACATCTTCGTACGAACCAAAGCGCTGCTCAGCAAGTGCGTGACCCATCGATGCAAACAAGTGGTAATCGGAAGGAGCCAAGTCTGGTGAGTAAGCCGCACGGGGTAGAACTTCCCAGCTGAGTGCTTCCAACGTGTCGCGAACCGGTTTTGCCGTACGTGATGGAGCATCGTCATGAAGAAAAATGACTTTGTGTTGCCTCTTTCGGTATTCTGGCCTTTTTTCAAGCAGCGAACGCTTCAAATCGGTCAATTGTTGTTGGTAACGTTTAGTATTAACCGTTTCCCCAGGTTTTTAACAGCTCATAATAGACCACGCCCCTCTGGTCCCACCAAACATAGAGCATCATCTTTCTGCCAAAGCGATTCGGTCTTGCGGTCGATGTGAATGGTGCGCATGGGTCTACCCATGATTTTTTTGCGCTTGGGATTCTCAAAATAAATCCACTTTTCATCACCTGTAACTATACGATGCAAAAACGACTTCCTTTTGTAGCGAGCAAGCAAAATGTCACATGTGTTTTTGCGCTTTTCCATTTGCCTGTCGTTCAACTCATGTGGTAATCATCTACCGGTCTTCTGAATCTTTCCCATCTCTCGTAGCCGATTGGAAACAGCTTGTTGACTAACGCCCAATTGCTCGGCGAGTTGTTTTTGTGTTTGCCAATCATCTTCGTCCAACAATGCTTGCAATTCCACATCTTCGTATTTTTGTTGGCGGTTTTCCATGTTCCTTTTCTGCAACATCGAAGTCACGACTTTTGAAACGCCGAAAGCATCGTTCACACGTATCTTGCGATGGAGCATGTTCACCATAAGCTTCTCGAAGTAATCGGTATGATTCAGCAGCAGTTTTCTTCAAATGAAAAGAAAAAATTAATGCTGTCCGCGAATGCTCTTTGTTCGGTATAAATTTCGACATATTGAACACAACAACACAACACTGTGCACACACTTTTCCAATTTATCACTCGTGCGCGTCTGACACTTGTTGATGACACAACAAAATGGCGCAGTGTCAAGTCTTTATAACACAAACTGCATTGGTGTACCATCTGCTGTCTGAAATCCGCATTTCATACTTGTACTCCTGGTAAGAGAGAACCGGCGCACATCTACGCCGCTACCGGTAAACGGGACCCTAAAGTTTTCTTACGCACAGGTCTCATCTTCCCCTTGCCAAATTCTACCTATGCCAGAGTGAGAAAGTTTTGTTCGGGTTTCTCAGACCCCAGTGGAGCATGCGAGGGTTAATAACAAACGATTGAAGTTGTCTTTTTTTCGTCGAAGAATCAATTTTTTTTTTCTACAACTTGACATTTTCGTAATTGTCAAAATATCAAAAAAGTATCCGATCATATGAGACTTTTATTATAATACTAAAAGTACATTTCTTTATTTTCCATTCCAGATGAGCGTGGATACCGGAAGTATCTACACCGATTGGCCATTCATCACCATCGACAAATTGTTTATCAATATTTTTCAATAAAAAAAAAGCTCAAACCTAGCAAGACTTGGTATAAATTGTGTCTAAAATCCCGACCTCGTAGTCCCAATACTCTCATCATCAAAATATGAAGAAAAAAGACCGACCTGTTTTCCGAGCCCCAAGTTCTTCCACGTACCTCTTCATACAGAATACATAAATGAACCTAAGTGAGCAACACGATGACTCGTAATTTCACAAATACCATTGAAATAACTTCGGTCGTTCGTTGAAACAACATTGCCCAATCGACTCGTTTCGAGTCCAACAATTGCGGTAATTATAATTGAAAGTGCATGGAGCCATCGGTATGTTGTAAGTATACTTCAAATGGACTAACGTTCATTCGTATTAACGAGTACACGAGCGTAATGCGAGCCTCTCACGGTATCGGGTGTGGATATCAGCGAGATGTATCAATGACCGAGATACCGTGAGCTCAGCACACGTACATGTCCATAAACAACAATATACAGGGTGTCCCAGGACGGAATGTCATCCCTGAAATGGGGGGTTGGGGGTGAAATTCTGAGTCGATTGATATAAGCATGTATGCTTCCCAGATCAACCCATGAATTATTATTAATTTTTAAAGACGGGCCAATCAGGCGCGCCCGATGAGCGGGCTTGCGTCGTTGAGCGATACGCGCGTGAAGTGGTGCCTGGCGGAGCGGTGCTCCTACCGCGCTCCGCCAGGCACCACTACACGCGGGCGCGCCTGATTGGCCCGTCTTTAAAAATTAATAATAATTCAGGGCTTGATCTGAGAACCATACATGCTTATATCAATCGACTTAGAATTTCACCCCCAACCCCCCATTTCAGGGATAACATTCCGTCCTGGGACACCCTGTATATGTGCGTGTGTGTGCACATTCTCTTCGTGAGAGACCCGCGTCCACTTACAACGTTACGAATGCGTGCCTCGGGGCGACAGCTCGTCTTCTCGTTGCCTTTTACCCTTCACGGACTCACTCCCCGCGTTATACGAAGAGATCGGTCTACACTCGCCGCAATTCGTTCAGTTTTGTATACACAGGTACATAAATATTGCCAGGTTAACATGCGAAAATGTGAATATATATATATATATATATATATATATATATATATATAAGAAGGATATATAGAGTACAGAGAGAGAGAGAGAGAGAGAGAGAGAGAGAGAGAGAGAGAGAGAGCGTGCTCTGCAGTCCAGAGCGATAACTCGGCCACGCACGTGCGTTAACGTGCGTGACTTTTATAATAACGCGAGGCAGCGCACCCCGTACTATATATATTATATATATATATATGGGGCATTCCAGGTCAACTCACGTGATCATCGACCTGACCCCCTCGAATTCAGTTGACGAATTTTTGGTAAATATTCGAAAGTGTCACTCCTGTCAGAATCGAGCTGATTTTTTTTTGTGTAGTTTCTTACGGTTAAAAAACATCATATTTAATATAATTATGGCAGCGCATCAACAAAACAACAACATCAACAAAACAATTTTTATTCTTCGATCTACAAACTATTTTGACAATTCTTCATTATAAAATCGCGCCATACTCTTTCAATATTTTGTTTGGGTTTGTTTGTCAAAAATCAGCTCGATTCTGACAGTAGTGACACTTCCGAATATGTCCCGAATTGTTTTCGAGCATATTTTGATCCAAAAAAGTGGTTCTTTTTTTCAGATTTTTATCACTTGTTTTACCCTATAAAATAATTTTTTTTTCCCATAACTTTTGAGTAAAAATGAATTTCGACCAGGTTTAAAATTCCGAAATTTTATTTCATAAAATCTAGAACTGAAAACTAGTATTTTCATCATAGTTTGAAAGTGGGCCGAGAATAATAACCACCCACTCCACAACCCAGCGGCAGTTCACTAAAGTCACTAACAATTTTATTGCACTGCAAATGATATGAACTGTTGTGTGAGTTTTCTCAGCGCTAGCTACGCCCTACACTCCTCACTATTATCCATTGCATGCGCCCCGCGGTTTTAGTTTTAAATCTTACTATTGTTTTCATAGCTATTAAAAATTCACAATCGCAAATCTTCAGGACAATCTGTATTGGGTTATAAATCTGTATGGGGCTACGACAAATTATTTTATACTTTTTAGTCCGTTTTAAAAGCATGGTTTTTTTAAAATAATTTTTTTAATTAATTTTATGTAGAAAAAGATAAAAATATGGACATAAATTTTATTATGAAAAAAAACATTCTTCGAAAATTTGTGCAATAGATGGAGACTGATGACTTAAGGACTCAGGACACTCCAGAGGCAAAAAAAAGGGCATATTTTGTGATTTTTTTTCAGCGAAACCATTAAATAAATCGGAATTACAAAATAGAGGTTTTATTATAGACGTAATTGACTATAGAAAATTATTTTTTCACAGCGATACGTGTCAAAATGGCGACGGTGCAGCATTTTTTCGATAACGATATGATTTATTTTTCCTTTTTTTTCCTACAAGGAACCATCATTGATATATTAGGTGTATGACTTAATTTTTACAGATTTTTCAGCAAATTTATTTCATATAAAAAAATAGAGAACAACGAACCTAATCTTGGACATATTGACCATCGTTTTCTATGACCTTGCGCCATCTCTCAGGTAACATACGAATGGCCGTCGCGAAAGAAACTTGCAGGCTTCGAGGCGATAAAGTCATCGACGAATTAACGCACATCGTCCAGCGTTTTTTGAACTGTTTATCCACTAAGGCGTGCTGCATTGACCGGAACAAATGGTAGTCGGATGGGGCTAAGTCTGGTGAATATGCCGCGTGCGGGAGAACTTCCCATCCCAAGTTCAAGAGGGCCTTCCGAGTCGCGCGTGCAACGTGAGGTCGAGCGTTGTCATGCAGCAGTATGACTTGCCTGCTTCCTTGCCCCAGTAAATAGCCTTTTCTGATCAAGTTCTTCGCTCAGTTTGTTCAATTGTCGGCTGTAGCGTTCCGCAGTCACCGTCTGACCAGTTTCCAGGAGTTCGTAATAAAGCACACCCTTCGTATCCTGTCCAGGTCGCGGCTGGTCACTAAGATCGAAATCACCACTTCTAAAACGTTTGTACCAATAATGACACGTTTCATAAGACACAACGTCGGCACCAAGAACACTACAAATTGATTCGCGTGCTTTAGAAGCATTTTGTTCCTTGTTGGAATTCGTATAAAATGCAGTGCCGAATGTGCTGTTTATCAGATACCATCGTAAACTCTGCTATTCTGAGAGGTTATGTAACTCACGTAGACTTGTCGTTCGGTGTTCTGAAGCCTTGCGTCCGATCCTTTCAAAACCACAAAAGACCTCGAAAATATGTCTATTTTAAATATAATTTTAAGCTCGAAGAAAAAATCTGTAAAAATTAAGTCATACACCTAATATTTAATTGTCAAAATTTGGGGAAAAAAAAAGTTTTTCTATAATTAAAAAAAATATATAAATTTTTCTCAGGCTATTCCCAAATTTTGATGAAAATACTTGTTTTTAGTTGTAGAATTTATGAAAAAAATTTCAGAATTTTAAACCTGGTCGAAATTCGATTTTACTCATAAGTTATGGAAAAAAAAGTTATTTTATGGGGTAAAACAAGTGATAAAAATCTGAAAAAAATAACCTCTTTTTTTTGGACCAAAATATGCCCGAAAAAAAATCGTCAACTGAATCCGAGGGGGTCAGGCCGATGACCACGTGAGTTGACCTGGAATGCCCCATATATATATATAAATATACATATATATATATACAGAAGCTTCTTGGTTTGTAAAACGATGCCGCCATGTACGCACTGGGAGTATGATGTTCGGGTAGCCCGAGGTTAATCCACTTACGACATTTGATTGGAACAAAACGCTTCGACCACGGCCACCCCACTCTCTAACAACACCATACACTTATTAGTGTGTGTAAATATGCGTGTGCGAGTGTGGGTGGGTGTAGGTGTGTGTGTGTGTGTGTGTGTGTGTGTGTGTGTGTGCTACCTCCTGCCCGCGAGACTTCATTCGCGTGGATTTTAGAATTTGATCCAGAGTAGAGATAAACAAAGAGAGACAAAAAAGTGTGAAATAAAGTAAGAAGCTAGAGTGTTATATTTCTCAGGCACAGTGATATAATGACGGACTGAGCTAAGAGTTGGTAATTAATAAAATATTACGTGTACGTTGCTTCCGCCGGTTTTCAATAGATGACTGCAGCGATAAGTGCTGGTCGAAATAAGCAGATCAAAAAAATATCACCTACGTAGGATCCTATGTAGGATTTTGTTGATATTTTTAACAAAAAAATTAATTTGATGCACTTTTATTGCCTTTGCTGATTAGGCGGTCGGTTTCGGACCACGTTACCCTATAATAAAAAAAATCCTACTCAGTGCCTCAGAAAATGTAATTCTAAATATTGGGAGTACAAATTAATTCGGTCCGTTTTCAAGAGATGGCTCTGGCTGTTATGAATGTTTCATAGTGACAGCTCATTTCGGTGGTTTCAGAGAGGTTAGACATCTGTCAATAACATTCAGTTTATATCGCTTTGAGTTCCATTAAAAACCTTGTTTTTTACTGTGTTGAATATGTCAAATGTTTGTGTTAACTAAGCAGCATTTGCGGCAAGTTTTACTTTTCTGCTTTAATTGGAAGAAAAGTGCAGCTGAAGCGCATCGAATGCTTGTTGAAGTTTATGGTGACGATGCTCCAACTGATAAATCATGTAGGGAATGGTTTCGACGCTTTAAGAACGGTGATTTCAGCGTTGAAGACAAGCCTCGGCCCTGGACAGCCAAATGAGCCAATGAGCTGCTACAATCTGGCGATTCCATTACGGGCGATCGGTATAGACTACAATTGATTCGTTTGAGCCGTGCATTACGAGAAAAACGGCCGGAATACGAGCAAAGACATGACAAAATTATTCTTCTGCATGACAACGCTCGGCCTCGTGTCGCAAAAGTCGTAAAAAAATATTTGGAAACGCTCAAATGGGATATTTTACCGCACCCGCCGTATTCTTCGTACATTGCTCCTTCTGATTACTGGTTGTTCCGACGGATGCAGCAGGATTTAGCCGCTCACCGGTTCACTTCTTTCGCAGAAATCGAAAATTGGCTCAAAACTTGGATCGCCTCAAAAGACGAGACTTTTTGTTCGAGATGGAATTCGAAAATTGCCTGAGAGGTGGGAAAGAGTAGTAGCCAGCGATGGACAATACTTTGATTAAACTATTCATACCTTTTATTTTGAAATAAATGGATTTTTTACCACAAACAAAACGGACCGAATTAATTTGTACTCCCAATAATTTTTTAGATACTAAGGTATATTTTTAACAAAAAAAAAATCGATTTTTGCAAAATCCCAGAGTGCAGAATCAAATTGGATAGCAATGAGGACTTCCTATGCGCGGTGTCCCTAAAATATCCCTATAGAGATGTAGGTTCATCTTGGCACTCCCCAACAAATTTGTGAACGGGATAACTTGAGGATATTTTTTATGGGAAGAGCCAACAAATTATGATTTAGTATTTCGAATAAAAACTCTCGAACGACTTTAATCGGAAAATAACTGCGGCATCCACTTGGATTCCAATGTGAATTCCCTACGTGCGGCGTCCCTATCAAATCCCTATAGGGATGTGGTAGGATCTGGGGACATATCAACAAATTTCTTCATAGGTTTGAGTGACAATGTCCAGTTTCTGCCATTCGGGAGTTTCATCGGAGGCTCTGACGTATGCTTTCGATTCGAGCCGTGATTTTCAAACGCTCGAAAAACTCATCATACTGATCGGACGTTACGGACGGAGTTTTTTTTAATTTTTTTTTTTTTTAATGTCGATCCGCGCGCGGCCACCGTATCGCCAAACGAACGAACAAATTGGCAATTTCGAAAAGGGAAAACGCGCTAGTTATACACGACGTTAAATCTCGGTAAATCTCACTTCTCGATCGGTTTATGCAAAAATTGCAAATTTATGCAGATTTTATGTTTGCGCCGAATCGCACCACCGAACACCGCGGACTCTCTCTCTCTCTCTCTCTCTCTCTCTCTCTCTCTCTCTCTCTCTCACACACACTATTTCCGATTACGATACTTTTCAAAATATGCAGCTTTTTTTATTTATTTTTTCTTCTCTGTTTCTTTCCGCAAATTTTGCATATTTTTACGGCTTTTTTTCGCCTAGCGTGGCAAACGGAAAAAAAAACGGTTTAAAAAATTCACGATTGTTTTACAACGCTAGACGCGAAGTTTATGCGCCCCGATGGGGAAACCGAAAGCGAAAATTGAGCTCGTGCACGCGTATTCGCGAGAATATAGCAACAAACTCGCGGGTTTGGTATATTTTAAGGTTTCTTTTTTTTTATGCGAGAGTACTTAAAGGGCCAACGTTTAATGGAAAACCTCAATTTCCGGAAATACTGGGAGTACAAATAAGTCTCCGACGTTTTTTTTTTAAATAAAAAATTGAGCATTTATTGTGAAAGAACGGTACTTTATGTTTTATCCAAAGTATTGTCCATCGCTAGCCACTACTTTTTGCCATCTTTCTGGCAGCATATGGATACCGCGTCGGAAGAACGCTTCATCTTTTGAGGCTATCCACAAATCGACCCAATTTTTGGTATCTTCATATGATGTGAAGTGCTGCTCAGACAGGCAGTGCGTCATCGATCGAAATAAATGATAGTCAGAGGGAGCAATGTCTGGTGATTACGGCGGGTGGGGTAAAACTTCTCAATTGAGTGTTTCCAAGTATGTTTTGACCGACGCCGCAACATGTGGACGAGGATTATCGTGCAGGAGAATAATTTTGTCGTGTATGGAGTAGTAGTGGGCGCGTTTTTCCTTGAGTGCTCGGCTCAATCTCATCAATTGTGTTCGGTAGAGAGGCCCAGTAATGGTTTCGTTCGGTTTGAGCAACTCATAATACACGACACCAAGCTGATCCCACCAAATGCACAACATGCGTTTTTTTTCCATGAATATTCGGCTTGGCTGTCGATGTTGAAGGATGGCCAGGTGGTCCCCATGATTTCCTCTTCTTTGGGTTATCGTAGTGGATCCATTTTTCATCACCAGTGACTATACGATGCAAAAAAAAACCCTTTCGCTTATGCCTGGCAAGCAGCATTTCACATGTGCAAAATCGGCGTTCAACGTTTCTCGGCTTCGGTTCATATGGAAACCAATTTCCTTGCTTTTCAATCATTCCCAACGATTTTAAACGATGTCAAATTGCTTGTTGAGTCACTTCTAACGTAAGTGCAAGTTCTTCTTGCGTTTGGCACGAATCTCCCTCCAATAATGCTTCCAATTCCGCGTCTTCGTACACTTTCGGCATTCCGCTACGTTCTTTGTCTTCGACGTCAAACTCACCGTTCTTAAACTTTTGAAACCACTCGCGACAACTTATCTCACTTAAAGCAGCCTCACCATACGCTTCTACAAGCAATCGATGCGCCTCAGCTGCAGATTTCTTCAAATTAAAGAAGTAAATCAAGAGTTCCCGCAAATTACGCTTATTCGGCTCAAAACTCGACATTTTCGCACGAAAAAAATTATGTCATGCTGATACAAAATCACAAATATTTCAAGTCTTGCCAGATGTCCAACCTTACGATATGACGTTTTACATCTGACAATTTCAACCATAACCTCCTGGTGGGACCATCTTTTGTCAAACGGCGGAGACTTATTTGTACCCCAATATTTTGTTGGCTGTGCAGATTAAAGGAGGGAGGGGGAGAGAGAGAGAGAGAGAGAGAGAGAGAGAGAGAGAGAGAGAGAGAGAGAGAGAGAGAGAGAGAGAGAGAGAGAGAGAGAGAGAGAGAGAGAAATGTACATTCACAGTACAGAAAAGTGTAGACGGTAGGAAAAGGAAATAGAGACTAATTGTAAAAGGATCGAGAGTGTGCAGGACGCGGCGCTCCTTCTTCTCGGTTTCCTCGCGTTCTATTACCCGCGTGCCGTCGCGAAACGAGACGTCGGGATTCCCTCGATCAGATGTCCATCCGATAAAGCGTTGGGAATTTCTGTACGTGGCAGCCGAAGCGTGAACAGGCGAACGAAGCGCGCGTTCGACCGAGCAAGTTCCTGTCTTCTTCCTCTTCTTCTCGTGCGCTCTTTGCGATGTAGACTGCGTAACGACTGCATTCTATGTAGTACACCCGCTTTTAAATACATCGTCTAAGAGTGCATATAACGATCAGCAAAAGTATACCTCGAGGATGTGTTATTTCTTGTTCGCAGGCAATGAATACTCGATTTTTTTTTGTCAGGTATCTCAGTGAAATGTTATTTTATTGTTTTCGGTAAATGAACTTCATTTTCGTTGTATACTCGCATTGTAACGTAGTAAAACTGTAGTAGAGTGAAGAATGTTTAGCATCTACCAATATTAGAGTCAGTAGACAAGTGTATCCATCCAAAGTAACAATAAACGTATCGAAAATGGTATTGTGCAGTCAAGCAGAGAAAGTGGAAATGATTCTGAAATGAATGATCAAGAGAATCATTCATCCGACGTCTTCAAAAATGTGTCGAGGTTAATGGCCATCATTTCGAACATTCGTTACGATAAATTTTCTGCACAAAAAATTCAATTACATTATTCGGATATTCTTATTGTCAATACCATTACGATTTCCCGTTTTTACACGCGTATTTTGGTGAAAAATCATTTCAACCTCATGATATCCGTTGGATTCGTCTGAATGTCAGCTACAACGTCTTAATAAAAAAAAAAAACATGTTCCCATTTAAAAAACCATTGATGACCTTGAGAACGCAAAAACGATGACCTTGACAAAAATGAATTTTTCACCACTGTGTCAGCCCTTCGAAATCAATCAAATTACGTTCTGATATTTTTTTCGCCACTCTAAAGGCAACGGAGATATTTGAGGTGGTCACGTTAAATGGTCCATCCTGTATACAGGGTGAGGCACATAAAGTGTTACAGAGCAATAGTACTCAAACTATTGATCATATCCAAAAATGTTTCAGACAAAAGTTTCAGTGTTCGAGAAGGCCGTCTTACTGGACCACCCTATTTTTTTTATCGGTGGAGGCGCTGAAGCTACGTCAAGGTCAACTCCACTATTTTAAATGGAACCATGTATTTTTTTTCGATGACATTATTACCGATTTTAAGGCGAATTCAGCGACCTAAAACACAAGGTCATTCTAGTCACGCAAAGTATGAAAATAGTCGTAAAATCGAAAAATATCGGAATAATCACTTTCAAAGGATCCACTAACCTTGGTTTGGGTCTACCTACAGAAGATGCTCGAAGTGATGACCCTCGACTTGTAAACACTTGTTTGATCGCTGTTTTCATTTCTTACGATACCAATGTTTCTTATCGGCAGCAAGTACGCATTTTCTGTTGACATATCAGTTAGTCACGTATTACCTTCTAGTGTGAGTACATCGGATCGCGAAAATGAACTTTTTATGGGGTTTTGTCGAAGAACGCGTAATGGCGGTAGCACCTACCACGCCTGACGACACGAAAGAAAGAATACGCCGAGCATGTACCGAAATTACACCACAAATGTTGGCTGAAGTTAGGCGGTCTTTTCATCAGCGAATTAACAAGTGCTTACAAGTCGAGGGTCATCACTTCGAGCATCTTCTGTAGGTAGACCCAAACCAAGGTTAGTGGATCCTTTGAAAGTGATTATTCCGATATTTTTCGATTTTTCGACTATTTTCATACTTTGCGTGACTAGAATGACCTTGTGTGGTAGGTCGCTGAATTCGTCTTAAAATCGGTAATAATGTCATCGAAAAAAAAAAATACATGGTTTCATTTTAAAAAGTGGAGTTGACCTTGACGTAGCTTCAGCGCCTCCACCGATAAAAAAATAGGGTGGTCCAGTATGACGGCCTTCTCGAACACTGAAACTTTTGTCTGAAACATTTTTGGATATGATCAATAGTTTGAGTGCTATTGCTCTGTAACACTTTATGTGCCTCACCCTGTATATATATATATGTGTGTGTGTGTGTGTGTGTGGGCAGGTAAACGACACAGGGGAAACTTAAGAAGGCTTCGCGTGCCGTATTCCATATCCAGCCCCGTGGCAAACAAAGCGTTTCCGATATAGTGACATATGTCTCCTGCATCCTTTCGTTCTTGCCCCATCGTTCGCAAAGCCGCTTTTTCATCTTGTATGTAAGCTCTGTGCGTCTCTTTGATCCTGTACGAAACAGGTCGGATTATCCTCTCTCGAGCTTCCTTGAGCCCCCGTGCTTATCATGGGAATATCGGATATAATAGGTGAACATCTAATACGCATCCTGATGGCACGAGACACTTGGATAAGGGGGAGGGGGGATGTTTCGTAATATTCTGTCGATAATACACTATCAAAGGTCCCGGAGTCTTGGAATATCGCGGATGTCCCTTTTCTAGGCTTCGTCAGCTTATGCGCGATCCCCAAGGGGGTCGAGTATATTCGTTAGCTCTGCTTAGGGATTTAGTAATTAATTGATTTTTCTGCCCTTTTGATTTTTGGTTCGGATAAATTAAGGCTTGGGTATTTATCTTTTGAATCTTGATTGTGTATTTAATTGTCGGTGCAATAATGAGTTTATGCTGTAGGACAACATGGAAAACTTTTTTTTAACATTTTATTTTCCTTTCTTTTATTATTACAGAAAATACTTTTTCATAGATTTACATTGTAGATCGCTGAATAAATATCTTCAATAATGGTTGAGGAATTTTTGTGAGCGAAATCTGCCAAAGGAAATTAAGGGGTTACACCATCGTGGAATCTACGGAAAAGTAGATATAAAATTAATTTAAACATTTCGGGCGACTATTAAATATATAAAACTAGCTTTCGCCTGTATTGAAGAATATTTATACCAAGTTTCAAGTCGACACACGCACGGAATACATTTTTTCCATACAAACTCTTACACCCCGTTTCACTCCCTTAAGGCCTTAGGCCATTCCAGGATTTTCCAAAAATCGATTTTTTTTGTTCAAAATGTACCTTAGTACCTATAAAATTATATTCCAAAAGATTATGGGTGTGAAAAAACTCTACCAGGTGTACAAGTATGAAATGCGGATTTTTTTTCTAAAAAAAAACACGTTAAATTCGGAAGAATGATAAAAAGTGCTTTATTCAAAGTATACTCCATCGCTTGATATACATTTTCCCCATCTTTCAATATATTTTCGATCACTCGAATACGCGACTTGCATACCCGCCAATGCAAGTCGCGGATTAGAGCGCTCGAAGGCACGACTTGTATACCGGCCTATGCAAGACGCGGATTCGGACGCTCGAAATAATTGTAAAAAAAATTAATCAGCATCTTAACTAGGAAAATGTGATCTGCTGATGGATAGGCGTTATTTCTAGGTACTTTCTGGGTAGGATACTATGGTATTTGTATTGCTTGATGTATTCGAAAAGAGTTCTGGCTCCTAACTGTTGTCAAATAATTGTAAAAAAAAAATTATCAGCATCTTAACTATTCAAGTGTGATCTGCTGATCGATAGGCGTTAGTTCTAGGTACTTTCTGGGTAGAATACTATGGTATTTGTATTGCTTGACGTATTCGAGAAGAGTTCTGGCTCCTAACTGTTGTCAAATAATTGTAAAAAAAAAATTATCAGCATCTTAACTATTCAAGTGTGATCTGCTGATGGATAGGCGTTAGTTCTAGGTACTTTCTGGGTAGGATACTATGGTATTTGTATTGCTTGATGTATTCGAAAAGAGTTCTGGCTCCTAACTGTTGTCAAATAATTGTAAAAAAAAAATTATCAGCATCTTAACTATTCAAGTGTGATCTGCTGGTCGATAGGCGTTAGTTCTAGGTACTTTCTGGGTAGGATACTATGGTATTTGTATTGCTTGATGTATTCGAAAAGAGTTCTGGCTCCTAACTGTTGTCAAATAATTGTAAAAAAAAAATTATCAGCATCTTAACTATTCAAGTGTGATCTGCTGATGGATAGGCGTTAGTTCTAGGTACTTTCTGGGTAGGATACTATGGTATTTGTATTGCTTGATGTATTCGAAAAGAGTTCTGGCTCCTAACTGTTGTCAAATAATTGTAAAAAAAAAATTATCAGCATCTTAACTATTCAAGTGTGATCTGCTGATCGATAGGCGTTAGTTCTAGGTACTTTCTGGGTAGGATACTATGGTATTTGTATTGCTTGACGTATTCGAGAAGAGTTCTGGCTCCTAACTGTTGTCAAATAATTGTAAAAAAAAAATTATCAGCATCTTAACTATTCAAGTGTGATCTGCTGATGGATAGGCGTTAGTTCTAGGTACTTTCTGGGTAGGATACTATGGTATTTGTATTGCTTGATGTATTCGAAAAGAGTTCTGGCTCCTAACTGTTGTAAAATAATTGTAAAAAAAAAATTATCAGCATCTTAACTATTCAAGTGTGATCTGCTGATCGATAGGCGTTAGTTCTAGGTACTTTCTGGGTAGGATACTATGGTATTTGTATTGCTTGACGTATTCGAAAAGAGTTCTGGCTCCTAACTGTTGTCAAATAATTGTAAAAAAAAAATTATCAGCATCTTAACTATTCAAGTGTGATCTGCTGATGGATAGGCGTTAGTTCTAGGTACTTTCTGGGTAGGATACTATGGTATTTGTATTGCTTGATGTATTCGAAAAGAGTTCTGGCTCCTAACTGTTGTCAAATAATTGTAAAAAAAAAATTATCAGCATCTTAACTATTCAAGTGTGATCTGCTGATCGATAGGCGTTAGTTCTAGGTACTTTCTGGGTAGGATACTATGGTATTTGTATTGCTTGATGTATTCGAAAAGAGTTCTGGCTCCTAACTGTTGTGAAATAATTGTAAAAAAAAAATTATCAGCATCTTAACTATTCAAGTGTGATCTGCTGATGGATAGGCGTTAGTTCTAGGTACTTTCTGGGTAGGATACTATGGTATTTGTATTGCTTGATGTATTCGAAAAGAGTTCTGGCTCCTAACTGTTGTCAAATAATTGTAAAAAAAAAATTATCAGCATCTTAACTATTCAAGTGTGATCTGCTGATCGATAGGCGTTAGTTCTAGGTACTTTCTGGGTAGGATACTATGGTATTTGTATTGCTTGACGTATTCGAAAAGAGTTCTGGCTCCTAACTGTTGTCAAATAATTGTAAAAAAAAAATTATCAGCATCTTAACTATTCAAGTGTGATCTGCTGATGGATAGGCGTTAGTTCTAGGTACTTTCTGGGTAGGATACTATGGTATTTGTATTGCTTGATGTATTCGAAAAGAGTTCTGGCTCCTAACTGTTGTCAAATAATTGTAAAAAAAAAATTATGAGCATCTTAACTATTCAAGTGTGATCTGCTGATCGATAGGCGTTAGTTCTAGGTACTTTCTGGGTAGGATACTATGGTATTTGTATTGCTTGATGTATTCGAAAAGAGTTCTGGCTCCTAACTGTTGTGAAATAATTGTAAAAAAAAAATTATCAGCATCTTAACTATTCAAGTGTGATCTGCTGATGGATAGGCGTTAGTTCTAGGTACTTTCTGGGTAGGATACTATGGTATTTGTATTGCTTGATGTATTCGAAAAGAGTTCTGGCTCCTAACTGTTGTGAAATAATTGTAAAAAAAAAATTATCAGCATCTTAACTATTCAAGTGTGATCTGCTGATGGATAGGCGTTAGTTCTAGGTACTTTCTGGGTAGGATACTATGGTATTTGTATAGCTTGATGTATTCGAAAAGAGTTCTGGCTCCTAACTGTTGTCAAATAATTGTAAAAAAAAAATTATCAGCATCTTAACTATTCAAGTGTGATCTGCTGATGGATAGGCGTTAGTTCTAGGTACTTTCTGGGTAGGATACTATGGTATTTGTATTGCTTGATGTATTCGAAAAGAGTTCTGGCTCCTAACTGTTGTGAAATAATTGTAAAAAAAAAATTATCAGCATCTTAACTATTCAAGTGTGATCTGCTGATGGATAGGCGTTAGTTCTAGGTACTTTCTGGGTAGGATACTATGGTATTTGTATAGCTTGATGTATTCGAAAAGAGTTCTGGCTCCTAACTGTTGTCAAATAATTGTAAAAAAAAAATTATCAGCATCTTAACTATTCAAGTGTGATCTGCTGATCGATAGGCGTTAGTTCTAGGTACTTTCTGGGTAGGATACTATGGTATTTGTATTGCTTGACGTATTCGAAAAGAGTTCTGGCTCCTAACTGTTGTCAAATAATTGTAAAAAAAAAATTATCAGCATCTTAACTATTCAAGTGTGATCTGCTGATGGATAGGCGTTAGTTCTAGGTACTTTCTGGGTAGGATACTATGGTATTTGTATTGCTTGATGTATTCGAAAAGAGTTCTGGCTCCTAACTGTTGTCAAATAATTGTAAAAAAAAAATTATCAGCATCTTAACTATTCAAGTGTGATCTGCTGATCGATAGGCGTTAGTTCTAGGTACTTTCTGGGTAGGATACTATGGTATTTGTATTGCTTGACGTATTCGAGAAGAGTTCTGGCTCCTAACTGTTGTCAAATAATTGTAAAAAAAAAATTATCAGCATCTTAACTATTCAAGTGTGATCTGCTGATGGATAGGCGTTAGTTCTAGGTACTTTCTGGGTAGGATACTATGGTATTTGTATTGCTTGATGTATTCGAAAAGAGTTCTGGCTCCTAACTGTTGTGAAATAATTGTAAAAAAAAAATTATCAGCATCTTAACTATTCAAGTGTGATCTGCTGATGGATAGGCGTTAGTTCTAGGTACTTTCTGGGTAGGATACTATGGTATTTGTATTGCTTGATGTATTCGAAAAGAGTTCTGGCTCCTAACTGTTGTCAAATAATTGTAAAAAAAAAATTATCAGCATCTTAACTATTCAAGTGTGATCTGCTGATCGATAGGCGTTAGTTCTAGGTACTTTCTGGGTAGGATACTATGGTATTTGTATTGCTTGATGTATTCGAAAAGAGTTCTGGCTCCTAACTGTTGTGAAATAATTGTAAAAAAAAAATTATCAGCATCTTAACTATTCAAGTGTGATCTGCTGATGGATAGGCGTTAGTTCTAGTTACTTTCTGGGTAGGATACTATGGTATTTGTATTGCTTGATGTATTCGAAAAGAGTTCTGGCTCCTAACTGTTGTCAAATAATTGTAAAAAAAAAATTATCAGCATCTTAACTATTCAAGTGTGATCTGCTGATCGATAGGCGTTAGTTCTAGGTACTTTCTGGGTAGGATACTATGGTATTTGTATTGCTTGACGTATTCGAAAAGAGTTCTGGCTCCTAACTGTTGTCAAATAATTGTAAAAAAAAAATTATCAGCATCTTAACTATTCAAGTGTGATCTGCTGATGGATAGGCGTTAGTTCTAGGTACTTTCTGGGTAGGATACTATGGTATTTGTATTGCTTGATGTATTCGAAAAGAGTTCTGGCTCCTAACTGTTGTCAAATAATTGTAAAAAAAAAATTATGAGCATCTTAACTATTCAAGTGTGATCTGCTGATCGATAGGCGTTAGTTCTAGGTACTTTCTGGGTAGGATACTATGGTATTTGTATTGCTTGATGTATTCGAAAAGAGTTCTGGCTCCTAACTGTTGTGAAATAATTGTAAAAAAAAAATTATCAGCATCTTAACTATTCAAGTGTGATCTGCTGATGGATAGCCGTTAGTTCTAGGTACTTTCTGGGTAGGATACTATGGTATTTGTATTGCTTGATGTATTCGAAAAGAGTTCTGGCTCCTAACTGTTGTGAAATAATTGTAAAAAAAAAATTATCAGCATCTTAACTATTCAAGTGTGATCTGCTGATGGATAGGCGTTAGTTCTAGGTACTTTCTGGGTAGGATACTATGGTATTTGTATTGCTTGATGTATTCGAAAAGAGTTCTGGCTCCTAACTGTTGTCAAATAATTGTAAAAAAAAAATTATCAGCATCTTAACTATTCAAGTGTGATCTGCTGATCGATAGGCGTTAGTTCTAGGTACTTTCTGGGTAGGATACTATGGTATTTGTATTGCTTGACGTATTCGAAAAGAGTTCTGGCTCCTAACTGTTGTCAAATAATTGTAAAAAAAAAATTATCAGCATCTTAACTATTCAAGTGTGATCTGCTGATGGATAGGCGTTAGTTCTAGGTACTTTCTGGGTAGGATACTATGGTATTTGTATTGCTTGATGTATTCGAAAAGAGTTCTGGCTCCTAACTGTTGTCAAATAATTGTAAAAAAAAAATTATCAGCATCTTAACTATTCAAGTGTGATCTGCTGATGGATAGGCGTTAGTTCTAGGTACTTTCTGGGTAGGATACTATGGTATTTGTATTGCTTGATGTATTCGAAAAGAGTTCTGGCTCCTAACTGTTGTGAAATAATTGTAAAAAAAAAATTATCAGCATCTTAACTATTCAAGTGTGATCTGCTGATGGATAGGCGTTAGTTCTAGGTACTTTCTGGGTAGGATACTATGGTATTTGTATTGCTTGATGTATTCGAAAAGAGTTCTGGCTCCTAACTGTTGTCAAATAATTGTAAAAAAAAAATTATCAGCATCTTAACTATTCAAGTGTGATCTGCTGATCGATAGGCGTTAGTTCTAGGTACTTTCTGGGTAGGATACTATGGTATTTGTATTGCTTGACGTATTCGAAAAGAGTTCTGGCTCCTAACTGTTGTCAAATAATTGTAAAAAAAAAATTATCAGCATCTTAACTATTCAAGTGTGATCTGCTGATGGATTGGCGTTAGTTCTAGGTACTTTCTGGGTAGGATACTATGGTATTTGTATTGCTTGATGTATTCGAAAAGAGTTCTGGCTCCTAACTGTTGTCAAATAATTGTAAAAAAAAAATTATCAGCATCTTAACTATTCAGTGTGATCTGCTGATCGATAGGCGTTAGTTCTAGGTACTTTCTGGGTAGGATACTATGGTATTTGTATTGCTTGACGTATTCGAAAAGAGTTCTGGCTCCTAACTGTTGTCAAATAATTGTAAAAAAAAAATGATCAGCATCTTAACTATTCAAGTGTGATCTGCTGGTCGATAGGCGTTAGTTCTAGGTACTTTCTGGGTAGGATACTATGGTATTTGTATTGCTTGATGTATTCGAAAAGAGTTCTGGCTCCTAACTGTTGTCAAATAATTGTAAAAAAAAAATTATCAGCATCTTAACTATTCAAGTGTGATCTGCTGATCGATAGGCGTTAGTTCTAGGTACTTTCTGGGTAGGATACTATGGTATTTGTATTGCTTGACGTATTCGAGAAGAGTTCTGGCTCCTAACTGTTGTCAAATAATTGTAAAAAAAAAATTATCAGCATCTTAACTATTCAAGTGTGATCTGCTGATGGATAGGCGTTAGTTCTAGGTACTTTCTGGGTAGGATACTATGGTATTTGTATTGCTTGATGTATTCGAAAAGAGTTCTGGCTCCTAACTGTTGTGAAATAATTGTAAAAAAAAAATTATCAGCATCTTAACTATTCAAGTGTGATCTGCTGATGGATAGGCGTTAGTTCTAGGTACTTTCTGGGTAGGATACTATGGTATTTGTATTGCTTGATGTATTCGAAAAGAGTTCTGGCTCCTAACTGTTGTCAAATAATTGTAAAAAAAAAATTATCAGCATCTTAACTATTCAAGTGTGATCTGCTGATCGATAGGCGTTAGTTCTAGGTACTTTCTGGGTAGGATACTATGGTATTTGTATTGCTTGACGTATTCGAAAAGAGTTCTGGCTCCTAACTGTTGTCAAATAATTGTAAAAAAAAAATTATCAGCATCTTAACTATTCAAGTGTGATCTGCTGATGGATTGGCGTTAGTTCTAGGTACTTTCTGGGTAGGATACTATGGTATTTGTATTGCTTGATGTATTCGAAAAGAGTTCTGGCTCCTAACTGTTGTCAAATAATTGTAAAAAAAAAATTATCAGCATCTTAACTATTCAAGTGTGATCTGCTGATCGATAGGCGTTAGTTCTAGGTACTTTCTGGGTAGGATACTATGGTATTTGTATTGCTTGACGTATTCGAAAAGAGTTCTGGCTCCTAACTGTTGTCAAATAATTGTAAAAAAAAAATTATCAGCATCTCAACTATTCAAGTGTGATCTGCTGATGGATAGGCGTTAGTTCTAGGTACTTTCTGGGTAGGATACTATGGTATTTGTATTGCTTGATGTATTCGAAAAGAGTTCTGGCTCCTAACTGTTGTCAAATAATTGTAAAAAAAAAATTATCAGCATCTTAACTATTCAAGTGTGATCTGCTGATCGATAGGCGTTAGTTCTAGGTACTTTCTGGGTAGGATACTATGGTATTTGTATTGCTTGATGTATTCGAAAAGAGTTCTGGCTCCTAACTGTTGTGAAATAATTGTAAAAAAAAAATTATCAGCATCTTAACTATTCAAGTGTGATCTGCTGATGGATAGGCGTTAGTTCTAGGTACTTTCTGGGTAGGATACTATGGTATTTGTATTGCTTGATGTATTCGAAAAGAGTTCTGGCTCCTAACTGTTGTCAAATAATTGTAAAAAAAAAATTATCAGCATCTTAACTATTCAAGTGTGATCTGCTGATCGATAGGCGTTAGTTCTAGGTACTTTCTGGGTAGGATACTATGGTATTTGTATTGCTTGACGTATTCGAAAAGAGTTCTGGCTCCTAACTGTTGTCAAATAATTGTAAAAAAAAAATTATCAGCATCTTAACTATTCAAGTGTGATCTGCTGATGGATAGGCGTTAGTTCTAGGTACTTTCTGGGTAGGATACTATGGTATTTGTATTGCTTGATGTATTCGAAAAGAGTTCTGGCTCCTAACTGTTGTCAAATAATTGTAAAAAAAAAATTATGAGCATCTTAACTATTCAAGTGTGATCTGCTGATCGATAGGCGTTAGTTCTAGGTACTTTCTGGGTAGGATACTATGGTATTTGTATTGCTTGATGTATTCGAAAAGAGTTCTGGCTCCTAACTGTTGTGAAATAATTGTAAAAAAAAAATTATCAGCATCTTAACTATTCAAGTGTGATCTGCTGATGGATAGGCGTTAGTTCTAGGTACTTTCTGGGTAGGATACTATGGTATTTGTATTGCTTGATGTATTCGAAAAGAGTTCTGGCTCCTAACTGTTGTGAAATAATTGTAAAAAAAAAATTATCAGCATCTTAACTATTCAAGTGTGATCTGCTGATGGATAGGCGTTAGTTCTAGGTACTTTCTGGGTAGGATACTATGGTATTTGTATAGCTTGATGTATTCGAAAAGAGTTCTGGCTCCTAACTGTTGTCAAATAATTGTAAAAAAAAAATTATCAGCATCTTAACTATTCAAGTGTGATCTGCTGATCGATAGGCGTTAGTTCTAGGTACTTTCTGGGTAGGATACTATGGTATTTGTATTGCTTGACGTATTCGAAAAGAGTTCTGGCTCCTAACTGTTGTCAAATAATTGTAAAAAAAAAATTATCAGCATCTTAACTATTCAAGTGTGATCTGCTGATGGATAGGCGTTAGTTCTAGGTACTTTCTGGGTAGGATACTATGGTATTTGTATTGCTTGATGTATTCGAAAAGAGTTCTGGCTCCTAACTGTTGTCAAATAATTGTAAAAAAAAAATTATCAGCATCTTAACTATTCAAGTGTGATCTGCTGATCGATAGGCGTTAGTTCTAGGTACTTTCTGGGTAGGATACTATGGTATTTGTATTGCTTGACGTATTCGAGAAGAGTTCTGGCTCCTAACTGTTGTCAAATAATTGTAAAAAAAAAATTATCAGCATCTTAACTATTCAAGTGTGATCTGCTGATGGATAGGCGTTAGTTCTAGGTACTTTCTGGGTAGGATACTATGGTATTTGTATTGCTTGATGTATTCGAAAAGAGTTCTGGCTCCTAACTGTTGTGAAATAATTGTAAAAAAAAAATTATCAGCATCTTAACTATTCAAGTGTGATCTGCTGATGGATAGGCGTTAGTTCTAGGTACTTTCTGGGTAGGATACTATGGTATTTGTATTGCTTGATGTATTCGAAAAGAGTTCTGGCTCCTAACTGTTGTCAAATAATTGTAAAAAAAAAATTATCAGCATCTTAACTATTCAAGTGTGATCTGCTGATCGATAGGCGTTAGTTCTAGGTACTTTCTGGGTAGAATACTATGGTATTTGTATTGCTTGACGTATTCGAGAAGAGTTCTGGCTCCTAACTGTTGTCAAATAATTGTAAAAAAAAAATTATCAGCATCTTAACTATTCAAGTGTGATCTGCTGATGGATAGGCGTTAGTTCTAGGTACTTTCTGGGTAGGATACTATGGTATTTGTATTGCTTGATGTATTCGAAAAGAGTTCTGGCTCCTAACTGTTGTCAAATAATTGTAAAAAAAAAATTATCAGCATCTTAACTATTCAAGTGTGATCTGCTGGTCGATAGGCGTTAGTTCTAGGTACTTTCTGGGTAGGATACTATGGTATTTGTATTGCTTGATGTATTCGAAAAGAGTTGTGGCTCCTAACTGTTGTCAAATAATTGTAAAAAAAAAATTATCAGCATCTTAACTATTCAAGTGTGATCTGCTGATGGATAGGCGTTAGTTCTAGGTACTTTCTGGGTAGGATACTATGGTATTTGTATTGCTTGATGTATTCGAAAAGAGTTCTGGCTCCTAACTGTTGTCAAATAATTGTAAAAAAAAAATTATCAGCATCTTAACTATTCAAGTGTGATCTGCTGATCGATAGGCGTTAGTTCTAGGTACTTTCTGGGTAGGATACTATGGTATTTGTATTGCTTGACGTATTCGAGAAGAGTTCTGGCTCCTAACTGTTGTCAAATAATTGTAAAAAAAAAATTATCAGCATCTTAACTATTCAAGTGTGATCTGCTGATGGATAGGCGTTAGTTCTAGGTACTTTCTGGGTAGGATACTATGGTATTTGTATTGCTTGATGTATTCGAAAAGAGTTCTGGCTCCTAACTGTTGTGAAATAATTGTAAAAAAAAAATTATCAGCATCTTAACTATTCAAGTGTGATCTACTGATGGATAGGCGTTAGTTCTAGGTACTTTCTGGGTAGGATACTATGGTATTTGTATTGCTTGATGTATTCGAAAAGAGTTCTGGCTCCTAACTGTTGTCAAATAATTGTAAAAAAAAAATTATCAGCATCTTAACTATTCAAGTGTGATCTGCTGATCGATAGGCGTTAGTTCTAGGTACTTTCTGGGTAGGATACTATGGTATTTGTATTGCTTGATGTATTCGAAAAGAGTTCTGGCTCCTAACTGTTGTGAAATAATTGTAAAAAAAAAATTATCAGCATCTTAACTATTCAAGTGTGATCTGCTGATGGATAGGCGTTAGTTCTAGGTACTTTCTGGGTAGGATACTATGGTATTTGTATTGCTTGATGTATTCGAAAAGAGTTCTGGCTCCTAACTGTTGTCAAATAATTGTAAAAAAAAAATTATCAGCATCTTAACTATTCAAGTGTGATCTGCTGATCGATAGGCGTTAGTTCTAGGTACTTTCTGGGTAGGATACTATGGTATTTGTATTGCTTGACGTATTCGAAAAGAGTTCTGGCTCCTAACTGTTGTCAAATAATTGTAAAAAAAAAATTATCAGCATCTTAACTATTCAAGTGTGATCTGCTGATGGATAGGCGTTAGTTCTAGGTACTTTCTGGGTAGGATACTATGGTATTTGTATTGCTTGATGTATTCGAAAAGAGTTCTGGCTCCTAACTGTTGTCAAATAATTGTAAAAAAAAAATTATGAGCATCTTAACTATTCAAGTGTGATCTGCTGATCGATAGGCGTTAGTTCTAGGTACTTTCTGGGTAGGATACTATGGTATTTGTATTGCTTGATGTATTCGAAAAGAGTTCTGGCTCCTAACTGTTGTGAAATAATTGTAAAAAAAAAATTATCAGCATCTTAACTATTCAAGTGTGATCTGCTGATGGATAGGCGTTAGTTCTAGGTACTTTCTGGGTAGGATACTATGGTATTTGTATTGCTTGATGTATTCGAAAAGAGTTCTGGCTCCTAACTGTTGTGAAATAATTGTAAAAAAAAAATTATCAGCATCTTAACTATTCAAGTGTGATCTGCTGATGGATAGGCGTTAGTTCTAGGTACTTTCTGGGTAGGATACTATGGTATTTGTATTGCTTGATGTATTCGAAAAGAGTTCTGGCTCCTAACTGTTGTCAAATAATTGTAAAAAAAAAATTATCAGCATCTTAACTATTCAAGTGTGATCTGCTGATCGATAGGCGTTAGTTCTAGGTACTTTCTGGGTAGGATACTATGGTATTTGTATTGCTTGACGTATTCGAAAAGAGTTCTGGCTCCTAACTGTTGTCAAATAATTGTAAAAAAAAAATTATCAGCATCTTAACTATTCAAGTGTGATCTGCTGATGGATAGGCGTTAGTTCTAGGTACTTTCTGGGTAGGATACTATGGTATTTGTATTGCTTGATGTATTCGAAAAGAGTTCTGGCTCCTAACTGTTGTCAAATAATTGTAAAAAAAAAATTATCAGCATCTTAACTATTCAAGTGTGATCTGCTGATCGATAGGCGTTAGTTCTAGGTACTTTCTGGGTAGGATACTATGGTATTTGTATTGCTTGACGTATTCGAAAAGAGTTCTGGCTCCTAACTGTTGTCAAATAATTGTAAAAAAAAAATTATCAGCATCTTAACTATTCAAGTGTGATCTGCTGATGGATAGGCGTTAGTTCTAGGTACTTTCTGGGTAGGATACTATGGTATTTGTATTGCTTGATGTATTCGAAAAGAGTTCTGGCTCCTAACTGTTGTCAAATAATTGTAAAAAAAAAATTATCAGCATCTTAACTATTCAAGTGTGATCTGCTGATGGATAGGCGTTAGTTCTAGGTACTTTCTGGGTAGGATACTATGGTATTTGTATTGCTTGATGTATTCGAAAAGAGTTCTGGCTCCTAACTGTTGTGAAATAATTGTAAAAAAAAAATTATCAGCATCTTAACTATTCAAGTGTGATCTGCTGATGGATAGGCGTTAGTTCTAGGTACTTTCTGGGTAGGATACTATGGTATTTGTATTGCTTGATGTATTCGAAAAGAGTTCTGGCTCCTAACTGTTGTCAAATAATTGTAAAAAAAAAATTATCAGCATCTTAACTATTCAAGTGTGATCTGCTGATCGATAGGCGTTAGTTCTAGGTACTTTCTGGGTAGGATACTATGGTATTTGTATTGCTTGACGTATTCGAAAAGAGTTCTGGCTCCTAACTGTTGTCAAATAATTGTAAAAAAAAAATTATCAGCATCTTAACTATTCAAGTGTGATCTGCTGATCGATAGGCGTTAGTTCTAGGTACTTTCTGGGTAGAATACTATGGTATTTGTATTGCTTGACGTATTCGAGAAGAGTTCTGGCTCCTAACTGTTGTCAAATAATTGTAAAAAAAAAATTATCAGCATCTTAACTATTCAAGTGTGATCTGCTGATGGATAGGCGTTAGTTCTAGGTACTTTCTGGGTAGGATACTATGGTATTTGTATTGCTTGATGTATTCGAAAAGAGTTCTGGCTCCTAACTGTTGTCAAATAATTGTAAAAAAAAAATTATCAGCATCTTAACTATTCAAGTGTGATCTGCTGGTCGATAGGCGTTAGTTCTAGGTACTTTCTGGGTAGGATACTATGGTATTTGTATTGCTTGATGTATTCGAAAAGAGTTGTGGCTCCTAACTGTTGTCAAATAATTGTAAAAAAAAAATTATCAGCATCTTAACTATTCAAGTGTGATCTGCTGATGGATAGGCGTTAGTTCTAGGTACTTTCTGGGTAGGATACTATGGTATTTGTATTGCTTGATGTATTCGAAAAGAGTTCTGGCTCCTAACTGTTGTCAAATAATTGTAAAAAAAAAATTATCAGCATCTTAACTATTCAAGTGTGATCTGCTGATCGATAGGCGTTAGTTCTAGGTACTTTCTGGGTAGGATACTATGGTATTTGTATTGCTTGACGTATTCGAGAAGAGTTCTGGCTCCTAACTGTTGTCAAATAATTGTAAAAAAAAAATTATCAGCATCTTAACTATTCAAGTGTGATCTGCTGATGGATAGGCGTTAGTTCTAGGTACTTTCTGGGTAGGATACTATGGTATTTGTATTGCTTGATGTATTCGAAAAGAGTTCTGGCTCCTAACTGTTGTGAAATAATTGTAAAAAAAAAATTATCAGCATCTTAACTATTCAAGTGTGATCTACTGATGGATAGGCGTTAGTTCTAGGTACTTTCTGGGTAGGATACTATGGTATTTGTATTGCTTGATGTATTCGAAAAGAGTTCTGGCTCCTAACTGTTGTCAAATAATTGTAAAAAAAAAATTATCAGCATCTTAACTATTCAAGTGTGATCTGCTGATCGATAGGCGTTAGTTCTAGGTACTTTCTGGGTAGGATACTATGGTATTTGTATTGCTTGATGTATTCGAAAAGAGTTCTGGCTCCTAACTGTTGTGAAATAATTGTAAAAAAAAAATTATCAGCATCTTAACTATTCAAGTGTGATCTGCTGATGGATAGGCGTTAGTTCTAGGTACTTTCTGGGTAGGATACTATGGTATTTGTATTGCTTGATGTATTCGAAAAGAGTTCTGGCTCCTAACTGTTGTCAAATAATTGTAAAAAAAAAATTATCAGCATCTTAACTATTCAAGTGTGATCTGCTGATCGATAGGCGTTAGTTCTAGGTACTTTCTGGGTAGGATACTATGGTATTTGTATTGCTTGACGTATTCGAAAAGAGTTCTGGCTCCTAACTGTTGTCAAATAATTGTAAAAAAAAAAATTATCAGCATCTTAACTATTCAAGTGTGATCTGCTGATGGATAGGCGTTAGTTCTAGGTACTTTCTGGGTAGGATACTATGGTATTTGTATTGCTTGATGTATTCGAAAAGAGTTCTGGCTCCTAACTGTTGTCAAATAATTGTAAAAAAAAAATTATGAGCATCTTAACTATTCAAGTGTGATCTGCTGATCGATAGGCGTTAGTTCTAGGTACTTTCTGGGTAGGATACTATGGTATTTGTATTGCTTGATGTATTCGAAAAGAGTTCTGGCTCCTAACTGTTGTGAAATAATTGTAAAAAAAAAATTATCAGCATCTTAACTATTCAAGTGTGATCTGCTGATGGATAGGCGTTAGTTCTAGGTACTTTCTGGGTAGGATACTATGGTATTTGTATTGCTTGATGTATTCGAAAAGAGTTCTGGCTCCTAACTGTTGTGAAATAATTGTAAAAAAAAAATTATCAGCATCTTAACTATTCAAGTGTGATCTGCTGATGGATAGGCGTTAGTTCTAGGTACTTTCTGGGTAGGATACTATGGTATTTGTATTGCTTGATGTATTCGAAAAGAGTTCTGGCTCCTAACTGTTGTCAAATAATTGTAAAAAAAAAATTATCAGCATCTTAACTATTCAAGTGTGATCTGCTGATCGATAGGCGTTAGTTCTAGGTACTTTCTGGGTAGGATACTATGGTATTTGTATTGCTTGACGTATTCGAAAAGAGTTCTGGCTCCTAACTGTTGTCAAATAATTGTAAAAAAAAAATTATCAGCATCTTAACTATTCAAGTGTGATCTGCTGATGGATAGGCGTTAGTTCTAGGTACTTTCTGGGTAGGATACTATGGTATTTGTATTGCTTGATGTATTCGAAAAGAGTTCTGGCTCCTAACTGTTGTCAAATAATTGTAAAAAAAAAATTATCAGCATCTTAACTATTCAAGTGTGATCTGCTGATCGATAGGCGTTAGTTCTAGGTACTTTCTGGGTAGGATACTATGGTATTTGTATTGCTTGACGTATTCGAAAAGAGTTCTGGCTCCTAACTGTTGTCAAATAATTGTAAAAAAAAAATTATCAGCATCTTAACTATTCAAGTGTGATCTGCTGATGGATAGGCGTTAGTTCTAGGTACTTTCTGGGTAGGATACTATGGTATTTGTATTGCTTGATGTATTCGAAAAGAGTTCTGGCTCCTAACTGTTGTCAAATAATTGTAAAAAAAAAATTATCAGCATCTTAACTATTCAAGTGTGATCTGCTGATGGATAGGCGTTAGTTCTAGGTACTTTCTGGGTAGGATACTATGGTATTTGTATTGCTTGATGTATTCGAAAAGAGTTCTGGCTCCTAACTGTTGTGAAATAATTGTAAAAAAAAAATTATCAGCATCTTAACTATTCAAGTGTGATCTGCTGATGGATAGGCGTTAGTTCTAGGTACTTTCTGGGTAGGATACTATGGTATTTGTATTGCTTGATGTATTCGAAAAGAGTTCTGGCTCCTAACTGTTGTCAAATAATTGTAAAAAAAAAATTATCAGCATCTTAACTATTCAAGTGTGATCTGCTGATCGATAGGCGTTAGTTCTAGGTACTTTCTGGGTAGGATACTATGGTATTTGTATTGCTTGACGTATTCGAAAAGAGTTCTGGCTCCTAACTGTTGTCAAATAATTGTAAAAAAAAAATTATCAGCATCTTAACTATTCAAGTGTGATCTGCTGATCGATAGGCGTTAGTTCTAGGTACTTTCTGGGTAGGATACTATGGTATTTGTATTGCTTGACGTATTCGAAAAGAGTTCTGGCTCCTAACTGTTGTCAAATAATTGTAAAAAAAAAATTATCAGCATCTTAACTATTCAAGTGTGATCTGCTGATGGATAGGCGTTAGTTCTAGGTACTTTCTGGGTAGGATACTATGGTATTTGTATTGCTTGATGTATTCGAAAAGAGTTCTGGCTCCTAACTGTTGTCAAATAATTGTAAAAAAAAAATTATCAGCATCTTAACTATTCAAGTGTGATCTGCTGATCGATAGGCGTTAGTTCTAGGTACTTACTGGGTAGGATACTATGGTATTTGTATTGCTTGATGTATTCGAAAAGAGTTCTGGCTCCTAACTGTTGTGAAATAATTGTAAAAAAAAAATTATCAGCATCTTAACTATTCAAGTGTGATCTGCTGATGGATAGGCGTTAGTTCTAGGTACTTTCTGGGTAGGATACTATGGTATTTGTATTGCTTGATGTATTCGAAAAGAGTTCTGGCTCCTAACTGTTGTGAAATAATTGTAAAAAAAAAATTATCAGCATCTTAACTATTCAAGTGTGATCTGCTGATGGATAGGCGTTAGTTCTAGGTACTTTCTGGGTAGGATACTATGGTATTTGTATTGCTTGATGTATTCGAAAAGAGTTCTGGCTCCTAACTGTTGTGAAATAATTGTAAAAAAAAAATTATCAGCATCTTAACTATTCAAGTGTGATCTGCTGATGGATAGGCGTTAGTTCTAGGTACTTTCTGGGTAGGATACTATGGTATTTGTATAGCTTGATGTATTCGAAAAGAGTTCTGGCTCCTAACTGTTGTCAAATAATTGTAAAAAAAAAATTATCAGCATCTTAACTATTCAAGTGTGATCTGCTGATGGATAGGCGTTAGTTCTAGGTACTTTCTGGGTAGGATACTATGGTATTTGTATTGCTTGATGTATTCGAAAAGAGTTCTGGCTCCTAACTGTTGTGAAATAATTGTAAAAAAAAAATTATCAGCATCTTAACTATTCAAGTGTGATCTGCTGATGGATAGGCGTTAGTTCTAGGTACTTTCTGGGTAGGATACTATGGTATTTGTATAGCTTGATGTATTCGAAAAGAGTTCTGGCTCCTAACTGTTGTCAAATAATTGTAAAAAAAAAATTATCAGCATCTTAACTATTCAAGTGTGATCTGCTGATCGATAGGCGTTAGTTCTAGGTACTTTCTGGGTAGGATACTATGGTATTTGTATTGCTTGACGTATTCGAAAAGAGTTCTGGCTCCTAACTGTTGTCAAATAATTGTAAAAAAAAAATTATCAGCATCTTAACTATTCAAGTGTGATCTGCTGATGGATAGGCGTTAGTTCTAGGTACTTTCTGGGTAGGATACTATGGTATTTGTATTGCTTGATGTATTCGAAAAGAGTTCTGGCTCCTAACTGTTGTCAAATAATTGTAAAAAAAAAATTATCAGCATCTTAACTATTCAAGTGTGATCTGCTGATCGATAGGCGTTAGTTCTAGGTACTTTCTGGGTAGGATACTATGGTATTTGTATTGCTTGACGTATTCGAGAAGAGTTCTGGCTCCTAACTGTTGTCAAATAATTGTAAAAAAAAAATTATCAGCATCTTAACTATTCAAGTGTGATCTGCTGATGGATAGGCGTTAGTTCTAGGTACTTTCTGGGTAGGATACTATGGTATTTGTATTGCTTGATGTATTCGAAAAGAGTTCTGGCTCCTAACTGTTGTGAAATAATTGTAAAAAAAAAATTATCAGCATCTTAACTATTCAAGTGTGATCTGCTGATGGATAGGCGTTAGTTCTAGGTACTTTCTGGGTAGGATACTATGGTATTTGTATTGCTTGATGTATTCGAAAAGAGTTCTGGCTCCTAACTGTTGTCAAATAATTGTAAAAAAAAAATTATCAGCATCTTAACTATTCAAGTGTGATCTGCTGATCGATAGGCGTTAGTTCTAGGTACTTTCTGGGTAGGATACTATGGTATTTGTATTGCTTGATGTATTCGAAAAGAGTTCTGGCTCCTAACTGTTGTGAAATAATTGTAAAAAAAAAATTATCAGCATCTTAACTATTCAAGTGTGATCTGCTGATGGATAGGCGTTAGTTCTAGGTACTTTCTGGGTAGGATACTATGGTATTTGTATTGCTTGATGTATTCGAAAAGAGTTCTGGCTCCTAACTGTTGTCAAATAATTGTAAAAAAAAAATTATCAGCATCTTAACTATTCAAGTGTGATCTGCTGATCGATAGGCGTTAGTTCTAGGTACTTTCTGGGTAGGATACTATGGTATTTGTATTGCTTGACGTATTCGAAAAGAGTTCTGGCTCCTAACTGTTGTCAAATAATTGTAAAAAAAAAATTATCAGCATCTTAACTATTCAAGTGTGATCTGCTGATGGATAGGCGTTAGTTCTAGGTACTTTCTGGGTAGGATACTATGGTATTTGTATTGCTTGATGTATTCGAAAAGAGTTCTGGCTCCTAACTGTTGTCAAATAATTGTAAAAAAAAAATTATGAGCATCTTAACTATTCAAGTGTGATCTGCTGATCGATAGGCGTTAGTTCTAGGTACTTTCTGGGTAGGATACTATGGTATTTGTATTGCTTGATGTATTCGAGAAGAGTTCTGGCTCCTAACTGTTGTGAAATAATTGTAAAAAAAAAATTATCAGCATCTTAACTATTCAAGTGTGATCTGCTGATGGATAGCCGTTAGTTCTAGGTACTTTCTGGGTAGGATACTATGGTATTTGTATTGCTTGATGTATTCGAAAAGAGTTCTGGCTCCTAACTGTTGTGAAATAATTGTAAAAAAAAAATTATCAGCATCTTAACTATTCAAGTGTGATCTGCTGATGGATAGGCGTTAGTTCTAGGTACTTTCTGGGTAGGATACTATGGTATTTGTATTGCTTGATGTATTCGAAAAGAGTTCTGGCTCCTAACTGTTGTCAAATAATTGTAAAAAAAAAATTATCAGCATCTTAACTATTCAAGTGTGATCTGCTGATCGATAGGCGTTAGTTCTAGGTACTTTCTGGGTAGGATACTATGGTATTTGTATTGCTTGACGTATTCGAAAAGAGTTCTGGCTCCTAACTGTTGTCAAATAATTGTAAAAAAAAAATTATCAGCATCTTAACTATTCAAGTGTGATCTGCTGATGGATAGGCGTTAGTTCTAGGTACTTTCTGGGTAGGATACTATGGTATTTGTATTGCTTGATGTATTCGAAAAGAGTTCTGGCTCCTAACTGTTGTCAAATAATTGTAAAAAAAAAATTATCAGCATCTTAACTATTCAAGTGTGATCTGCTGATGGATAGGCGTTAGTTCTAGGTACTTTCTGGGTAGGATACTATGGTATTTGTATTGCTTGATGTATTCGAAAAGAGTTCTGGCTCCTAACTGTTGTGAAATAATTGTAAAAAAAAAATTATCAGCATCTTAACTATTCAAGTGTGATCTGCTGATGGATAGGCGTTAGTTCTAGGTACTTTCTGGGTAGGATACTATGGTATTTGTATTGCTTGATGTATTCGAAAAGAGTTCTGGCTCCTAACTGTTGTCAAATAATTGTAAAAAAAAAATTATCAGCATCTTAACTATTCAAGTGTGATCTGCTGATCGATAGGCGTTAGTTCTAGGTACTTTCTGGGTAGGATACTATGGTATTTGTATTGCTTGACGTATTCGAAAAGAGTTCTGGCTCCTAACTGTTGTCAAATAATTGTAAAAAAAAAATTATCAGCATCTTAACTATTCAAGTGTGATCTGCTGATGGATTGGCGTTAGTTCTAGGTACTTTCTGGGTAGGATACTATGGTATTTGTATTGCTTGATGTATTCGAAAAGAGTTCTGGCTCCTAACTGTTGTCAAATAATTGTAAAAAAAAAATTATCAGCATCTTAACTATTCAGTGTGATCTGCTGATCGATAGGCGTTAGTTCTAGGTACTTTCTGGGTAGGATACTATGGTATTTGTATTGCTTGACGTATTCGAAAAGAGTTCTGGCTCCTAACTGTTGTCAAATAATTGTAAAAAAAAAATGATCAGCATCTTAACTATTCAAGTGTGATCTGCTGGTCGATAGGCGTTAGTTCTAGGTACTTTCTGGGTAGGATACTATGGTATTTGTATTGCTTGATGTATTCGAAAAGAGTTCTGGCTCCTAACTGTTGTCAAATAATTGTAAAAAAAAAATTATCAGCATCTTAACTATTCAAGTGTGATCTGCTGATCGATAGGCGTTAGTTCTAGGTACTTTCTGGGTAGGATACTATGGTATTTGTATTGCTTGACGTATTCGAGAAGAGTTCTGGCTCCTAACTGTTGTCAAATAATTGTAAAAAAAAAATTATCAGCATCTTAACTATTCAAGTGTGATCTGCTGATGGATAGGCGTTAGTTCTAGGTACTTTCTGGGTAGGATACTATGGTATTTGTATTGCTTGATGTATTCGAAAAGAGTTCTGGCTCCTAACTGTTGTGAAATAATTGTAAAAAAAAAATTATCAGCATCTTAACTATTCAAGTGTGATCTGCTGATGGATAGGCGTTAGTTCTAGGTACTTTCTGGGTAGGATACTATGGTATTTGTATTGCTTGATGTATTCGAAAAGAGTTCTGGCTCCTAACTGTTGTCAAATAATTGTAAAAAAAAAATTATCAGCATCTTAACTATTCAAGTGTGATCTGCTGATCGATAGGCGTTAGTTCTAGGTACTTTCTGGGTAGGATACTATGGTATTTGTATTGCTTGACGTATTCGAAAAGAGTTCTGGCTCCTAACTGTTGTCAAATAATTGTAAAAAAAAAATTATCAGCATCTTAACTATTCAAGTGTGATCTGCTGATGGATTGGCGTTAGTTCTAGGTACTTTCTGGGTAGGATACTATGGTATTTGTATTGCTTGATGTATTCGAAAAGAGTTCTGGCTCCTAACTGTTGTCAAATAATTGTAAAAAAAAAATTATCAGCATCTTAACTATTCAAGTGTGATCTGCTGATCGATAGGCGTTAGTTCTAGGTACTTTCTGGGTAGGATACTATGGTATTTGTATTGCTTGACGTATTCGAAAAGAGT
The DNA here is from genome assembly GCA_963932345.1 of Ophion ventricosus. Taxonomy (NCBI): domain Eukaryota; kingdom Metazoa; phylum Arthropoda; class Insecta; order Hymenoptera; family Ichneumonidae; genus Ophion; species Ophion ventricosus. The sequence continues at coordinate 788,991 of OZ010713.1, forward strand.
TCTGGCTCCTAACTGTTGTCAAATAATTGTAAAAAAAAAATTATCAGCATCTTAACTATTCAAGTGTGATCTGCTGATGGATAGGCGTTAGTTCTAGGTACTTTCTGGGTAGGATACTATGGTATTTGTATTGCTTGATGTATTCGAAAAGAGTTCTGGCTCCTAACTGTTGTCAAATAATTGTAAAAAAAAAATTATCAGCATCTTAACTATTCAAGTGTGATCTGCTGATCGATAGGCGTTAGTTCTAGGTACTTTCTGGGTAGGATACTATGGTATTTGTATTGCTTGATGTATTCGAAAAGAGTTCTGGCTCCTAACTGTTGTGAAATAATTGTAAAAAAAAAATTATCAGCATCTTAACTATTCAAGTGTGATCTGCTGATGGATAGGCGTTAGTTCTAGGTACTTTCTGGGTAGGATACTATGGTATTTGTATTGCTTGATGTATTCGAAAAGAGTTCTGGCTCCTAACTGTTGTCAAATAATTGTAAAAAAAAAATTATCAGCATCTTAACTATTCAAGTGTGATCTGCTGATCGATAGGCGTTAGTTCTAGGTACTTTCTGGGTAGGATACTATGGTATTTGTATTGCTTGACGTATTCGAAAAGAGTTCTGGCTCCTAACTGTTGTCAAATAATTGTAAAAAAAAAATTATCAGCATCTTAACTATTCAAGTGTGATCTGCTGATGGATAGGCGTTAGTTCTAGGTACTTTCTGGGTAGGATACTATGGTATTTGTATTGCTTGATGTATTCGAAAAGAGTTCTGGCTCCTAACTGTTGTCAAATAATTGTAAAAAAAAAATTATGAGCATCTTAACTATTCAAGTGTGATCTGCTGATCGATAGGCGTTAGTTCTAGGTACTTTCTGGGTAGGATACTATGGTATTTGTATTGCTTGATGTATTCGAAAAGAGTTCTGGCTCCTAACTGTTGTGAAATAATTGTAAAAAAAAAATTATCAGCATCTTAACTATTCAAGTGTGATCTGCTGATGGATAGGCGTTAGTTCTAGGTACTTTCTGGGTAGGATACTATGGTATTTGTATTGCTTGATGTATTCGAAAAGAGTTCTGGCTCCTAACTGTTGTGAAATAATTGTAAAAAAAAAATTATCAGCATCTTAACTATTCAAGTGTGATCTGCTGATGGATAGGCGTTAGTTCTAGGTACTTTCTGGGTAGGATACTATGGTATTTGTATAGCTTGATGTATTCGAAAAGAGTTCTGGCTCCTAACTGTTGTCAAATAATTGTAAAAAAAAAATTATCAGCATCTTAACTATTCAAGTGTGATCTGCTGATCGATAGGCGTTAGTTCTAGGTACTTTCTGGGTAGGATACTATGGTATTTGTATTGCTTGACGTATTCGAAAAGAGTTCTGGCTCCTAACTGTTGTCAAATAATTGTAAAAAAAAAATTATCAGCATCTTAACTATTCAAGTGTGATCTGCTGATGGATAGGCGTTAGTTCTAGGTACTTTCTGGGTAGGATACTATGGTATTTGTATTGCTTGATGTATTCGAAAAGAGTTCTGGCTCCTAACTGTTGTCAAATAATTGTAAAAAAAAAATTATCAGCATCTTAACTATTCAAGTGTGATCTGCTGATCGATAGGCGTTAGTTCTAGGTACTTTCTGGGTAGGATACTATGGTATTTGTATTGCTTGACGTATTCGAGAAGAGTTCTGGCTCCTAACTATTGTCAAATAATTGTAAAAAAAAAATTATCAGCATCTTAACTATTCAAGTGTGATCTGCTGATGGATAGGCGTTAGTTCTAGGTACTTTCTGGGTAGGATACTATGGTATTTGTATTGCTTGATGTATTCGAAAAGAGTTCTGGCTCCTAACTGTTGTGAAATAATTGTAAAAAAAAAATTATCAGCATCTTAACTATTCAAGTGTGATCTGCTGATGGATAGGCGTTAGTTCTAGGTACTTTCTGGGTAGGATACTATGGTATTTGTATTGCTTGATGTATTCGAAAAGAGTTCTGGCTCCTAACTGTTGTCAAATAATTGTAAAAAAAAAATTATCAGCATCTTAACTATTCAAGTGTGATCTGCTGATCGATAGGCGTTAGTTCTAGGTACTTTCTGGGTAGAATACTATGGTATTTGTATTGCTTGACGTATTCGAGAAGAGTTCTGGCTCCTAACTGTTGTCAAATAATTGTAAAAAAAAAATTATCAGCATCTTAACTATTCAAGTGTGATCTGCTGATGGATAGGCGTTAGTTCTAGGTACTTTCTGGGTAGGATACTATGGTATTTGTATTGCTTGATGTATTCGAAAAGAGTTCTGGCTCCTAACTGTTGTCAAATAATTGTAAAAAAAAAATTATCAGCATCTTAACTATTCAAGTGTGATCTGCTGGTCGATAGGCGTTAGTTCTAGGTACTTTCTGGGTAGGATACTATGGTATTTGTATTGCTTGATGTATTCGAAAAGAGTTCTGGCTCCTAACTGTTGTCAAATAATTGTAAAAAAAAAATTATCAGCATCTTAACTATTCAAGTGTGATCTGCTGATGGATAGGCGTTAGTTCTAGGTACTTTCTGGGTAGGATACTATGGTATTTGTATTGCTTGATGTATTCGAAAAGAGTTCTGGCTCCTAACTGTTGTCAAATAATTGTAAAAAAAAAATTATCAGCATCTTAACTATTCAAGTGTGATCTGCTGATCGATAGGCGTTAGTTCTAGGTACTTTCTGGGTAGGATACTATGGTATTTGTATTGCTTGACGTATTCGAGAAGAGTTCTGGCTCCTAACTGTTGTCAAATAATTGTAAAAAAAAAATTATCAGCATCTTAACTATTCAAGTGTGATCTGCTGATGGATAGGCGTTAGTTCTAGGTACTTTCTGGGTAGGATACTATGGTATTTGTATTGCTTGATGTATTCGAAAAGAGTTCTGGCTCCTAACTGTTGTGAAATAATTGTAAAAAAAAAATTATCAGCATCTTAACTATTCAAGTGTGATCTGCTGATGGATAGGCGTTAGTTCTAGGTACTTTCTGGGTAGGATACTATGGTATTTGTATTGCTTGATGTATTCGAAAAGAGTTCTGGCTCCTAACTGTTGTCAAATAATTGTAAAAAAAAAATTATCAGCATCTTAACTATTCAAGTGTGATCTGCTGATCGATAGGCGTTAGTTCTAGGTACTTTCTGGGTAGGATACTATGGTATTTGTATTGCTTGATGTATTCGAAAAGAGTTCTGGCTCCTAACTGTTGTGAAATAATTGTAAAAAAAAAATTATCAGCATCTTAACTATTCAAGTGTGATCTGCTGATGGATAGGCGTTAGTTCTAGGTACTTTCTGGGTAGGATACTATGGTATTTGTATTGCTTGATGTATTCGAAAAGAGGTCTGGCTCCTAACTGTTGTCAAATAATTGTAAAAAAAAAATTATCAGCATCTTAACTATTCAAGTGTGATCTGCTGATCGATAGGCGTTAGTTCTAGGTACTTTCTGGGTAGGATACTATGGTATTTGTATTGCTTGACGTATTCGAAAAGAGTTCTGGCTCCTAACTGTTGTCAAATAATTGTAAAAAAAAAATTATCAGCATCTTAACTATTCAAGTGTGATCTGCTGATGGATAGGCGTTAGTTCTAGGTACTTTCTGGGTAGGATACTATGGTATTTGTATTGCTTGATGTATTCGAAAAGAGTTCTGGCTCCTAACTGTTGTCAAATAATTGTAAAAAAAAAATTATGAGCATCTTAACTATTCAAGTGTGATCTGCTGATCGATAGGCGTTAGTTCTAGGTACTTTCTGGGTAGGATACTATGGTATTTGTATTGCTTGATGTATTCGAAAAGAGTTCTGGCTCCTAACTGTTGTGAAATAATTGTAAAAAAAAAATTATCAGCATCTTAACTATTCAAGTGTGATCTGCTGATGGATAGGCGTTAGTTCTAGGTACTTTCTGGGTAGGATACTATGGTATTTGTATTGCTTGATGTATTCGAAAAGAGTTCTGGCTCCTAACTGTTGTGAAATAATTGTAAAAAAAAAATTATCAGCATCTTAACTATTCAAGTGTGATCTGCTGATGGATAGGCGTTAGTTCTAGGTACTTTCTGGGTAGGATACTATGGTATTTGTATTGCTTGATGTATTCGAAAAGAGTTCTGGCTCCTAACTGTTGTCAAATAATTGTAAAAAAAAAATTATCAGCATCTTAACTATTCAAGTGTGATCTGCTGATCGATAGGCGTTAGTTCTAGGTACTTTCTGGGTAGGATACTATGGTATTTGTATTGCTTGACGTATTCGAAAAGAGTTCTGGCTCCTAACTGTTGTCAAATAATTGTAAAAAAAAAATTATCAGCATCTTAACTATTCAAGTGTGATCTGCTGATGGATAGGCGTTAGTTCTAGGTACTTTCTGGGTAGGATACTATGGTATTTGTATTGCTTGATGTATTCGAAAAGAGTTCTGGCTCCTAACTGTTGTCAAATAATTGTAAAAAAAAAATTATCAGCATCTTAACTATTCAAGTGTGATCTGCTGATCGATAGGCGTTAGTTCTAGGTACTTTCTGGGTAGGATACTATGGTATTTGTATTGCTTGACGTATTCGAAAAGAGTTCTGGCTCCTAACTGTTGTCAAATAATTGTAAAAAAAAAATTATCAGCATCTTAACTATTCAAGTGTGATCTGCTGATGGATAGGCGTTAGTTCTAGGTACTTTCTGGGTAGGATACTATGGTATTTGTATTGCTTGATGTATTCGAAAAGAGTTCTGGCTCCTAACTGTTGTCAAATAATTGTAAAAAAAAAATTATCAGCATCTTAACTATTCAAGTGTGATCTGCTGATGGATAGGCGTTAGTTCTAGGTACTTTCTGGGTAGGATACTATGGTATTTGTATTGCTTGATGTATTCGAAAAGAGTTCTGGCTCCTAACTGTTGTGAAATAATTGTAAAAAAAAAATTATCAGCATCTTAACTATTCAAGTGTGATCTGCTGATGGATAGGCGTTAGTTCTAGGTACTTTCTGGGTAGGATACTATGGTATTTGTATTGCTTGATGTATTCGAAAAGAGTTCTGGCTCCTAACTGTTGTCAAATAATTGTAAAAAAAAAATTATCAGCATCTTAACTATTCAAGTGTGATCTGCTGATCGATAGGCGTTAGTTCTAGGTACTTTCTGGGTAGGATACTATGGTATTTGTATTGCTTGACGTATTCGAAAAGAGTTCTGGCTCCTAACTGTTGTCAAATAATTGTAAAAAAAAAATTATCAGCATCTTAACTATTCAAGTGTGATCTGCTGATCGATAGGCGTTAGTTCTAGGTACTTTCTGGGTAGGATACTATGGTATTTGTATTGCTTGACGTATTCGAAAAGAGTTCTGGCTCCTAACTGTTGTCAAATAATTGTAAAAAAAAAATTATCAGCATCTTAACTATTCAAGTGTGATCTGCTGATGGATAGGCGTTAGTTCTAGGTACTTTCTGGGTAGGATACTATGGTATTTGTATTGCTTGATGTATTCGAAAAGAGTTCTGGCTCCTAACTGTTGTCAAATAATTGTAAAAAAAAAATTATCAGCATCTTAACTATTCAAGTGTGATCTGCTGATCGATAGGCGTTAGTTCTAGGTACTTACTGGGTAGGATACTATGGTATTTGTATTGCTTGATGTATTCGAAAAGAGTTCTGGCTCCTAACTGTTGTGAAATAATTGTAAAAAAAAAATTATCAGCATCTTAACTATTCAAGTGTGATCTGCTGATGGATAGGCGTTAGTTCTAGGTACTTTCTGGGTAGGATACTATGGTATTTGTATTGCTTGATGTATTCGAAAAGAGTTCTGGCTCCTAACTGTTGACAAATAATTGTAAAAAAAAAATTATCAGCATCTTAACTATTCAAGTGTGATCTGCTGATCGATAGGCGTTAGTTCTAGGTACTTTCTGGGTAGGATACTATGGTATTTGTATTGCTTGACGTATTCGAAAAGAGTTCTGGCTCCTAACTGTTGTCAAATAATTGTAAAAAAAAAATTATCAGCATCTTAACTATTCAAGTGTGATCTGCTGATGGATAGGCGTTAGTTCTAGGTACTTTCTGGGTAGGATACTATGGTATTTGTATTGCTTGATGTATTCGAAAAGAGTTCTGGCTCCTAACTGTTGTGAAATAATTGTAAAAAAAAAATTATCAGCATCTTAACTATTCAAGTGTGATCTGCTGATGGATAGGCGTTAGTTCTAGGTACTTTCTGGGTAGGATACTATGGTATTTGTATTGCTTGATGTATTCGAAAAGAGTTCTGGCTCCTAACTGGTGTCAAATAATTGTAAAAAAAAAATTATCAGCATCTTAACTATTCAAGTGTGATCTGCTGATGGATAGGCGTTAGTTCTAGGTACTTTCTGGGTAGGATACTATGGTATTTGTATTGCTTGATGTATTCGAAAAGAGTTCTGGCTCCTAACTGTTGTCAAATAATTGTAAAAAAAAAATTATGAGCATCTTAACTATTCAAGTGTGATCTGCTGATGGATAGGCGTTAGTTCTAGGTACTTTCTGGGTAGGATACTATGGTATTTGTATTGCTTGATGTATTCGAAAAGAGTTCTGGCTCCTAACTGTTGTGAAATAATTGTAAAAAAAAAATTATCAGCATCTTAACTATTCAAGTGTGATCTGCTGATGGATAGGCGTTAGTTCTAGGTACTTTCTGGGTAGGATACTATGGTATTTGTATTGCTTGATGTATTCGAAAAGAGTTCTGGCTCCTAACTGGTGTCAAATAATTGTAAAAAAAAAATTATCAGCATCTTAACTATTCAAGTGTGATCTGCTGATCGATAGGCGTTAGTTCTAGGTACTTTCTGGGTAGAATACTATGGTATTTGTATTGCTTGACGTATTCGAGAAGAGTTCTGGCTCCTAACTGTTGTCAAATAATTGTAAAAAAAAAATTATCAGCATCTTAACTATTCAAGTGTGATCTGCTGATGGATAGGCGTTAGTTCTAGGTACTTTCTGGGTAGGATACTATGGTATTTGTATTGCTTGATGTATTCGAAAAGAGTTCTGGCTCCTAACTGTTGTCAAATAATTGTAAAAAAAAAATTATCAGCATCTTAACTATTCAAGTGTGATCTGCTGGTCGATAGGCGTTAGTTCTAGGTACTTTCTGGGTAGGATACTATGGTATTTGTATTGCTTGATGTATTCGAAAAGAGTTCTGGCTCCTAACTGTTGTCAAATAATTGTAAAAAAAAAATTATCAGCATCTTAACTATTCAAGTGTGATCTGCTGATGGATAGGCGTTAGTTCTAGGTACTTTCTGGGTAGGATACTATGGTATTTGTATTGCTTGATGTATTCGAAAAGAGTTCTGGCTCCTAACTGTTGTCAAATAATTGTAAAAAAAAAATTATCAGCATCTTAACTATTCAAGTGTGATCTGCTGATCGATAGGCGTTAGTTCTAGGTACTTTCTGGGTAGGATACTATGGTATTTGTATTGCTTGACGTATTCGAGAAGAGTTCTGGCTCCTAACTGTTGTCAAATAATTGTAAAAAAAAAATTATCAGCATCTTAACTATTCAAGTGTGATCTGCTGATGGATAGGCGTTAGTTCTAGGTACTTTCTGGGTAGGATACTATGGTATTTGTATTGCTTGATGTATTCGAAAAGAGTTCTGGCTCCTAACTGTTGTGAAATAATTGTAAAAAAAAAATTATCAGCATCTTAACTATTCAAGTGTGATCTGCTGATGGATAGGCGTTAGTTCTAGGTACTTTCTGGGTAGGATACTATGGTATTTGCATTGCTTGATGTATTCGAAAAGAGTTCTGGCTCCTAACTGTTGTCAAATAATTGTAAAAAAAAAATTATCAGCATCTTAACTATTCAAGTGTGACCTGCTGATCGATAGGCGTTAGTTCTAGGTACTTTCTGGGTAGGATACTATGGTATTTGTATTGCTTGACGTATTCGAAAAGAGTTCTGGCTCCTAACTGTTGTCAAATAATTGTAAAAAAAAAATTATCAGCATCTTAACTATTCAAGTGTGATCTGCTGATGGATAGGCGTTAGTTCTAGGTACTTTCTGGGTAGGATACTATGGTATTTGTATTGCTTGATGTATTCGAAAAGAGTTCTGGCTCCTAACTGTTGTCAAATAATTGTAAAAAAAAAATTATCAGCATCTTAACTATTCAAGTGTGATCTGCTGATGGATAGGCGTTAGTTCTAGGTACTTTCTGGGTAGGATACTATGGTATTTGTATTGCTTGATGTATTCGAAAAGAGTTCTGGCTCCTAACTGTTGTCAAATAATTGTAAAAAAAAAATTATGAGCATCTTAACTATTCAAGTGTGATCTGCTGATGGATAGGCGTTAGTTCTAGGTACTTTCTGGGTAGGATACTATGGTATTTGTATTGCTTGATGTATTCGAAAAGAGTTCTGGCTCCTAACTGTTGTCAAATAATTGTAAAAAAAAAATTATCAGCATCTTAACTATTCAAGTGTGATCTTCTGATGGATAGGCGTTAGTTCTAGGTACTTTCTGGGTAGGATACTATGGTATTTGTATTGCTTGATGTATTCGAAAAGAGTTCTGGCTCCTAACTGTTGTCAAATAATTGTAAAAAAAAAATTATCAGCATCTTAACTATTCAAGTGTGATCTGCTGATGGATAGGCGTTAGTTCTAGGTACTTTCTGGGTAGGATACTATGGTATTTGTATTGCTTGATGTATTCGAAAAGAGTTCTGGCTCCTAACTGTTGTCAAATAATTGTAAAAAAAAAATTATCAGCATCTTAACTATTCAAGTGTGATCTTCTGATGGATAGGCGTTAGTTCTAGGTACTTTCTGGGTAGGATACTATGGTATTTGTATTGCTTGATGTATTCGAAAAGAGTTCTGGCTCCTAACTGTTGTCAAATAATTGTAAAAAAAAAATTATCAGCATCTTAACTATTCAAGTGTGATCTGCTGATGGATAGGCGTTAGTTCTAGGTACTTTCTGGGTAGGATACTATGGTATTTGTATTGCTTGATGTATTCGAAAAGAGTTCTGGCTCCTAACTGTTGTCAAATAATTGTAAAAAAAAAATTATCAGCATCTTAACTATTCAAGTGTGATCTGCTGATCGATAGGCGTTAGTTCTAGGTACTTTCTGGGTAGGATACTATGGTATTTGTATTGCTTGACGTATTCGAAAAGAGTTCTGGCTCCTAACTGTTGTCAAATAATTGTAAAAAAAAAATTATCAGCATCTTAACTATTCAAGTGTGATCTGCTGATGGATAGGCGTTAGTTCTAGGTACTTTCTGGGTAGGATACTATGGTATTTGTATTGCTTGATGTATTCGAAAAGAGTTCTGGCTCCTAACTGTTGTCAAATAATTGTAAAAAAAAAATTATCAGCATCTTAACTATTCAAGTGTGATCTGCTGATCGATAGGCGTTAGTTCTAGGTACTTTCTGGGTAGGATACTATGGTATTTGTATTGCTTGATGTATTCGAAAAGAGTTCTGGCTCCTAACTGTTGTCAAATAATTGTAAAAAAAAAATTATCAGCATCTTAACTATTCAAGTGTGATCTGCTGATGGATAGGCGTTAGTTCTAGGTACTTTCTGGGTAGGATACTATGGTATTTGTATTGCTTGATGTATTCGAAAAGAGTTCTGGCTCCTAACTGTTGTCAAATAATTGTAAAAAAAAAATTATCAGCATCTTAACTATTCAAGTGTGATCTTCTGATGGATAGGCGTTAGTTCTAGGTACTTTCTGGGTAGGATACTATGGTATTTGTATTGCTTGATGTATTCGAAAAGAGTTCTGGCTCCTAACTGTTGTCAAATAATTGTAAAAAAAAAATTATCAGCATCTTAACTATTCAAGTGTGATCTGCTGATCGATAGGCGTTAGTTCTAGGTACTTTCTGGGTAGGATACTATGGTATTTGTATTGCTTGACGTATTCGAAAAGAGTTCTGGCTCCTAACTGTTGTCAAATAATTGTAAAAAAAAAATTATCAGCATCTTAACTATTCAAGTGTGATCTGCTGATGGATAGGCGTTAGTTCTAGGTACTTTCTGGGTAGGATACTATGGTATTTGTATTGCTTGATGTATTCGAAAAGAGTTCTGGCTCCTAACTGATGTCAAATAATTGTAAAAAAAAAATTATCAGCATCTTAACTATTCAAGTGTGATCTGCTGATCGATAGGCGTTAGTTCTAGGTACTTTCTGGGTAGGATACTATGGTATTTGTATTGCTTGACGTATTCGAAAAGAGTTCTGGCTCCTAACTGTTGTCAAATAATTGTAAAAAAAAAATTATCAGCATCTTAACTATTCAAGTGTGATCTGCTGATGGATAGGCGTTAGTTCTAGGTACTTTCTGGGTAGGATACTATGGTATTTGTATTGCTTGATGTATTCGAAAAGAGTTCTGGCTCCTAACTGTTGTCAAATAATTGTAAAAAAAAAATGATCAGCATCTTAACTATTCAAGTGTGATCTGCTGATCGATAGGCGTTAGTTCTAGGTACTTTCTGGGTAGGATACTATGGTATTTGTATTGCTTGACGTATTCGAAAAGAGTTCTGGCTCCTAAATGTTGTCAAATAATTGTAAAAAAAAAATTATCAGCATCTTAACTATTCAAGTGTGATCTGCTGATCGATAGGCGTTAGTTCTAGGTACTTTCTGGGTAGGATACTATGGTATTTGTATTGCTTGACGTATTCGAGAAGAGTTCTGGCTCCTAACTGTTGTCAAATAATTGTAAAAAAAAAAATTATCAGCATCTTAACTATTCAAGTGTGATCTGCTGATGGATAGGCGTTAGTTCTAGGTACTTTCTGGGTAGGATACTATGGTATTTGTATTGCTTGAATTATTCGAAAAGAGTTCTGGCTCCTAACTGTTGTGAAATAATTGTAAAAAAAAAATTATCAGCATCTTAACTATTCAAGTGTGATCTGCTGATGGATAGGCGTTAGTTCTAGGTACTTTCTGGGTAGGATACTATGGTATTTGTATTGCTTGATGTATTCGAAAAGAGTTCTGGCTCCTAACTGTTGTCAAATAATTGTAAAAAAAAAATTATCAGCATCTTAACTATTCAAGTGTGATCTGCTGATCGATAGGCGTTAGTTCTAGGTACTTTCTGGGTAGAATACTATGGTATTTGTATTGCTTGACGTATTCGAGAAGAGTTCTGGCTCCTAACTGTTGTCAAATAATTGTAAAAAAAAAATTATCAGCATCTTAACTATTCAAGTGTGATCTGCTGATGGATAGGCGTTAGTTCTAGGTACTTTCTGGGTAGGATACTATGGTATTTGTATTGCTTGATGTATTCGAAAAGAGTTCTGGCTCCTAACTGTTGTCAAATAATTGTAAAAAAAAAATTATCAGCATCTTAACTATTCAAGTGTGATCTGCTGGTCGATAGGCGTTAGTTCTAGGTACTTTCTGGGTAGGATACTATGGTATTTGTATTGCTTGATGTATTCGAAAAGAGTTCTGGCTCCTAACTGTTGTGAAATAATTGTAAAAAAAAAATTATCAGCATCTTAACTATTCAAGTGTGATCTGCTGATGGATAGGCGTTAGTTCTAGGTACTTTCTGGGTAGGATACTATGGTATTTGTATTGCTTGATGTATTCGAAAAGAGTTCTGGCTCCTAACTGTTGTCAAATAATTGTAAAAAAAAAATTATCAGCATCTTAACTATTCAAGTGTGATCTGCTGATCGATAGGCGTTAGTTCTAGGTACTTTCTGGGTAGGATACTATGGTATTTGTATTGCTTGACGTATTCGAAAAGAGTTCTGGCTCCTAACTGTTGTCAAATAATTGTAAAAAAAAAATTATCAGCATCTTAACTATTCAAGTGTGATCTGCTGATGGATTGGCGTTAGTTCTAGGTACTTTCTGGGTAGGATACTATGGTATTTGTATTGCTTGATGTATTCGAAAAGAGTTCTGGCTCCTAACTGTTGTCAAATAATTGTAAAAAAAAAATTATCAGCATCTTAACTATTCAGTGTGATCTGCTGATCGATAGGCGTTAGTTCTAGGTACTTTCTGGGTAGGATACTATGGTATTTGTATTGCTTGACGTATTCGAAAAGAGTTCTGGCTCCTAACTGTTGTCAAATAATTGTAAAAAAAAAATTATCAGCATCTTAACTATTCAAGTGTGATCTGCTGATGGATAGGCGTTAGTTCTAGGTACTTTCTGGGTAGGATACTATGGTATTTGTATTGCTTGATGTATTCGAAAAGAGTTCTGGCTCCTAACTGTTGTCAAATAATTGTAAAAAAAAAATTATCAGCATCTTAACTATTCAAGTGTGATCTGCTGATCGATAGGCGTTAGTTCTAGGTACTTTCTGGGTAGGATACTATGGTATTTGTATTGCTTGATGTATTCGAAAAGAGTTCTGGCTCCTAACTGTTGTGAAATAATTGTAAATAAAAAATTATCAGCATCTTAACTATTCAAGTGTGATCTGCTGATGGATAGGCGTTAGTTCTAGGTACTTTCTGGGTAGGATACTATGGTATTTGTATTGCTTGATGTATTCGAAAAGAGTTCTGGCTCCTAACTGTTGTCAAATAATTGTAAAAAAAAAATTATCAGCATCTTAACTATTCAAGTGTGATCTGCTGATCGATAGGCGTTAGTTCTAGGTACTTTCTGGGTAGGATACTATGCTATTTGTATTGCTTGACGTATTCGAAAAGAGTTCTGGCTCCTAACTGTTGTCAAATAATTGTAAAAAAAAAATTATCAGCATCTTAACTATTCAAGTGTGATCTGCTGATGGATAGGCGTTAGTTCTAGGTACTTTCTGGGTAGGATACTATGGTATTTGTATTGCTTGATGTATTCGAAAAGAGTTCTGGCTCCTAACTGTTGTCAAATAATTGTAAAAAAAAAATTATGAGCATCTTAACTATTCAAGTGTGATCTGCTGATCGATAGGCGTTAGTTCTAGGTACTTTCTGGGTAGGATACTATGGTATTTGTATTGCTTGATGTATTCGAAAAGAGTTCTGGCTCCTAACTGTTGTGAAATAATTGTAAAAAAAAAATTATCAGCATCTTAACTATTCAAGTGTGATCTGCTGATGGATAGGCGTTAGTTCTAGGTACTTTCTGGGTAGGATACTATGGTATTTGTATTGCTTGATGTATTCGAAAAGAGTTCTGGCTCCTAACTGTTGTGAAATAATTGTAAAAAAAAAATTATCAGCATCTTAACTATTCAAGTGTGATCTGCTGATGGATAGGCGTTAGTTCTAGGTACTTTCTGGGTAGGATACTATGGTATTTGTATTGCTTGATGTATTCGAAAAGAGTTCTGGCTCCTAACTGTTGTCAAATAATTGTAAAAAAAAAATTATCAGCATCTTAACTATTCAAGTGTGATCTGCTGATCGATAGGCGTTAGTTCTAGGTACTTTCTGGGTAGGATACTATGGTATTTGTATTGCTTGACGTATTCGAAAAGAGTTCTGGCTCCTAACTGTTGTCAAATAATTGTAAAAAAAAAATTATCAGCATCTTAACTATTCAAGTGTGATCTGCTGATGGATAGGCGTTAGTTCTAGGTACTTTCTGGGTAGGATACTATGGTATTTGTATTGCTTGATGTATTCGAAAAGAGTTCTGGCTCCTAACTGTTGTCAAATAATTGTAAAAAAAAAATTATCAGCATCTTAACTATTCAAGTGTGATCTGCTGATCGATAGGCGTTAGTTCTAGGTACTTTCTGGGTAGGATACTATGGTATTTGTATTGCTTGACGTATTCGAAAAGAGTTCTGGCTCCTAACTGTTGTCAAATAATTGTAAAAAAAAAATTATCAGCATCTTAACTATTCAAGTGTGATCTGCTGATGGATAGGCGTTAGTTCTAGGTACTTTCTGGGTAGGATACTATGGTATTTGTATTGCTTGATGTATTCGAAAAGAGTTCTGGCTCCTAACTGTTGTCAAATAATTGTAAAAAAAAAATTATCAGCATCTTAACTATTCAAGTGTGATCTGCTGATGGATAGGCGTTAGTTCTAGGTACTTTCTGGGTAGGATACTATGGTATTTGTATTGCTTGATGTATTCGAAAAGAGTTCTGGCTCCTAACTGTTGTGAAATAATTGTAAAAAAAAAATTATCAGCATCTTAACTATTCAAGTGTGATCTGCTGATGGATAGGCGTTAGTTCTAGGTACTTTCTGGGTAGGATACTATGGTATTTGTATTGCTTGATGTATTCGAAAAGAGTTCTGGCTCCTAACTGTTGTCAAATAATTGTAAAAAAAAAATTATCAGCATCTTAACTATTCAAGTGTGATCTGCTGATCGATAGGCGTTAGTTCTAGGTACTTTCTGGGTAGGATACTATGGTATTTGTATTGCTTGACGTATTCGAAAAGAGTTCTGGCTCCTAACTGTTGTCAAATAATTGTAAAAAAAAAATTATCAGCATCTTAACTATTCAAGTGTGATCTGCTGATGGATTGGCGTTAGTTCTAGGTACTTTCTGGGTAGGATACTATGGTATTTGTATTGCTTGATGTATTCGAAAAGAGTTCTGGCTCCTAACTGTTGTCAAATAATTGTAAAAAAAAAATTATCAGCATCTTAACTATTCAGTGTGATCTGCTGATCGATAGGCGTTAGTTCTAGGTACTTTCTGGGTAGGATACTATGGTATTTGTATTGCTTGACGTATTCGAAAAGAGTTCTGGCTCCTAACTGTTGTCAAATAATTGTACAAAAAAAATTATCAGCATCTTAACTATTCAAGTGTGATCTGCTGATGGATAGGCGTTAGTTCTAGGTACTTTCTGGGTAGGATACTATGGTATTTGTATTGCTTGATGTATTCGAAAAGAGTTCTGGCTCCTAACTGTTGTCAAATAATTGTAAAAAAAAAATTATCAGCATCTTAACTATTCAAGTGTGATCTGCTGATCGATAGGCGTTAGTTCTAGGTACTTTCTGGGTAGGATACTATGGTATTTGTATTGCTTGATGTATTCGAAAAGAGTTCTGGCTCCTAACTGTTGTGAAATAATTGTAAAAAAAAAATTATCAGCATCTTAACTATTCAAGTGTGATCTGCTGATGGATAGGCGTTAGTTCTAGGTACTTTCTGGGTAGGATACTATGGTATTTGTATTGCTTGATGTATTCGAAAAGAGTTCTGGCTCCTAACTGTTGTCAAATAATTGTAAAAAAAAAATTATCAGCATCTTAACTATTCAAGTGTGATCTGCTGATCGATAGGCGTTAGTTCTAGGTACTTTCTGGGTAGGATACTATGGTATTTGTATTGCTTGACGTATTCGAAAAGAGTTCTGGCTCCTAACTGTTGTCAAATAATTGTAAAAAAAAAATTATCAGCATCTTAACTATTCAAGTGTGATCTGCTGATGGATAGGCGTTAGTTCTAGGTACTTTCTGGGTAGGATACTATGGTATTTGTATTGCTTGATGTATTCGAAAAGAGTTCTGGCTCCTAACTGTTGTCAAATAATTGTAAAAAAAAAATTATGAGCATCTTAACTATTCAAGTGTGATCTGCTGATCGATAGGCGTTAGTTCTAGGTACTTTCTGGGTAGGATACTATGGTATTTGTATTGCTTGATGTATTCGAAAAGAGTTCTGGCTCCTAACTGTTGTGAAATAATTGTAAAAAAAAAATTATCAGCATCTTAACTATTCAAGTGTGATCTGCTGATGGATAGGCGTTAGTTCTAGGTACTTTCTGGGTAGGATACTATGGTATTTGTATTGCTTGATGTATTCGAAAAGAGTTCTGGCTCCTAACTGTTGTGAAATAATTGTAAAAAAAAAATTATCAGCATCTTAACTATTCAAGTGTGATCTGCTGATGGATAGGCGTTAGTTCTAGGTACTTTCTGGGTAGGATACTATGGTATTTGTATTGCTTGATGTATTCGAAAAGAGTTCTGGCTCCTAACTGTTGTCAAATAATTGTAAAAAAAAAATTATCAGCATCTTAACTATTCAAGTGTGATCTGCTGATCGATAGGCGTTAGTTCTAGGTACTTTCTGGGTAGGATACTATGGTATTTGTATTGCTTGACGTATTCGAAAAGAGTTCTGGCTCCTAACTGTTGTCAAATAATTGTAAAAAAAAAATTATCAGCATCTTAACTATTCAAGTGTGATCTGCTGATGGATAGGCGTTAGTTCTAGGTACTTTCTGGGTAGGATACTATGGTATTTGTATTGCTTGATGTATTCGAAAAGAGTTCTGGCTCCTAACTGTTGTCAAATAATTGTAAAAAAAAAATTATCAGCATCTTAACTATTCAAGTGTGATCTGCTGATCGATAGGCGTTAGTTCTAGGTACTTTCTGGGTAGGATACTATGGTATTTGTATTGCTTGACGTATTCGAAAAGAGTTCTGGCTCCTAACTGTTGTCAAATAATTGTAAAAAAAAAATTATCAGCATCTTAACTATTCAAGTGTGATCTGCTGATGGATAGGCGTTAGTTCTAGGTACTTTCTGGGTAGGATACTATGGTATTTGTATTGCTTGATGTATTCGAAAAGAGTTCTGGCTCCTAACTGTTGTCAAATAATTGTAAAAAAAAAATTATCAGCATCTTAACTATTCAAGTGTGATCTGCTGATCGATAGGCGTTAGTTCTAGGTACTTTCTGGGTAGGATACTATGGTATTTGTATTGCTTGATGTATTCGAAAAGAGTTCTGGCTCCTAACTGTTGTGAAATAATTGTAAAAAAAAAATTATCAGCATCTTAACTATTCAAGTGTGATCTGCTGATCGATAGGCGTTACTTCTAGGTACTTTCTGGGTAGGATACTATGGTATTTGTATTGCTTGACGTATTCGAAAAGAGTTCTGGCTCCTAACTGTTGTCAAATAATTGTAAAAAAAAAATTATCAGCATCTTAACTATTCAAGTGTGATCTGCTGATCGATAGGCGTTAGTTCTAGGTACTTTCTGGGTAGGATACTATGGTATTTGTATTGCTTGATGTATTCGAAAAGAGTTCTGGCTCCTAACTGTTGTCAAATAATTGTAAAAAAAAAATTATCAGCATCTTAACTATTCAAGTGTGATCTGCTGATCGATAGGCGTTACTTCTAGGTACTTTCTGGGTAGGATACTATGGTATTTGTATTGCTTGACGTCTTCGAAAAGAGTTCTGGCTCCTAACTGTTGTCAAATAATTGTAAAAAAAAAATTATCAGCATCTTAACTATTCAAGTGTGATCTGCTGATCGATAGGCGTTAGTTCTAGGTACTTTCTGGGTAGGATACTATGGTATTTGTATTGCTTGATGTATTCGAAAAGAGTTCTGGCTCCTAACTGTTGTCAAATAATTGTAAAAAAAAAATTATCAGCATCTTAACTATTCAAGTGTGATCTGCTGATCGATAGGCGTTAGTTCTAGGTACTTTCTGGGTAGGATACTATGGTATTTGTATTGCTTGACGTATTCGAAAAGAGTTCTGGCTCCTAACTATTGTCAAATAATTGTAAAAAAAAAATTATCAGCATCTTAACTATTCAAGTGTGATCTGCTGATGGATAGGCGTTAGTTCTAGGTACTTTCTGGGTAGGATACTATGGTATTTGTATTGCTTGATGTATTCGAAAAGAGTTCTGGCTCCTAACTGTTGTTAAATAATTGTAAAAAAAAAATTATCAGCATCTTAACTATTCAAGTGTGATCTGCTGATCGATAGGCGTTAGTTCTAGGTACTTTCTGGGTAGGATACTATGGTATTTGTATTGCTTGACGTATTCGAAAAGAGTTCTGGCTCCTAACTGTTGTCAAATAATTGTAAAAAAAAAATTATCAGCATCTTAACTATTCAAGTGTGATCTGCTGATGGATAGGCGTTAGTTCTAGGTACTTTCTGGGTAGGATACTATGGTATTTGTATTGCTTGATGTATTCGAAAAGAGTTCTGGCTCCTAACTGTTGTCAAATAATTGTAAAAAAAAAATTATCAGCATCTTAACTATTCAAGTGTGATCTGCTGATCGATAGGCGTTAGTTCTAGGTACTTTCTGGGTAGGATACTATGGTATTTGTATTGCTTGACGTATTCGAAAAGAGTTCTGGCTCCTAACTGTTGTCAAATAATTGTAAAAAAAAAATTATCAGCATCTTAACTATTCAAGTGTGATCTGCTGATGGATAGGCGTTAGTTCTAGGTACTTTCTGGGTAGGATACTATGGTATTTGTATTGCTTGATGTATTCGAAAAGAGTTCTGGCTCCTAACTGTTGTCAAATAATTGTAAAAAAAAAAATTATCAGCATCTTAACTATTCAAGTGTGATCTGCTGATGGATAGGCGTTAGTTCTAGGTACTTTCTGGGTAGGATACTATGGTATTTGTATTGCTTGATGTATTCGAAAAGAGTTCTGGCTCCTAACTGTTGTCAAATAATTGTAAAAAAAAATTATCAGCATCTTAACTATTCAAGTGTGATCTGCTGATGGATAGGCGTTAGTTCTAGGTACTTTCTGGGTAGGATACTATGGTATTTGTATTGCTTGATGTATTCGAAAAGAGTTCTGGCTCCTAACTGTTGTCAAATAATTGTAAAAAAAAATTATCAGCATCTTAACTATGCAACTTGTGATCTGCTGATGGATAGGCGTTAGTTCTAGGTACTTTCTGGGTAGGATACTATGGTATTTGTATTGTTCGATGTATTCGAAAAGAGTTCTGACTCCTAGCTGTTGTCAAATAATTGTAAAAAAAATGATCAGCATCATAACTATGCAAGTGTGATCTGCTGATGGATAGGCGTTAGTTCTAGGTACTTTCTGAGTAGGATACTATGGTATTTGTATTGTTCGATGTATTCGAAAAGAGTTCTGGCTCCTAATTGTTGTCAAGTAATTGTAAAAAAAATTTATCAGCATCTTAACTATGCAAGTGTGATCTGCTGATGGATAGGCGTTAGTTCTAGGTACTTTCTGGGTAGAATACGATGGTATGTGTATTGTTCGATGTATTCGAAAAGAGTTCTGGCTCCTAACTGTCGTCAAATAATTGTAAAAAAAAATTATCAGCATCTTAACTATTCAAGTGTGTTCTGCTGATGGATAGGCGTTAGTTCTAGGTACTTTCTGGGTAGGATACTATGGTATTTGTATTGCTTGATGTATTCGAAAAGAGTTCTGGCTCCTAACTGTTGTCAAATAATTGTAAAAAAAAATTATCAGCATCTTAACTATGCAACTTGTGATCTGCTGATGGATAGGCGTTAGTTCTAGGTACTTTCTGGGTAGGATACTATGGTATTTGTATTGTTCGATGTATTCGAAAAGAGTTCTGACTCCTAGCTGTTGTCAAATAATTGTAAAAAAAATTATCAGCATCTTAACTATGCAAGTGTGATCTGCTGATGGATAGGCGTTATTTCTAGGTACTTTCTGGGTAATATTCTATGGTATTTGTATTGTTCGATGTATTCGAAAAGAGTTCTGGCTCCTAACTGTTGTCAAATAATTGTAAAAAAAAATTATCAGCATCTTAGCTATGCAAGTTGTGATCTGCTGATGGATAGGCGTTAGTTCTAGGTACTATCTGGGTAGGATACTATGGTATTTGTATTGTTTGATGTATTCGAAAAGAGTTCTAGCTCCTAACTGTTGTCAAATAATTGTAAAAAAAATTATCAGCATCATAACTATGCAAGTGTGATCTGCTGATGGATAGGCGTTAGTTCTAGGTACTTTCTGAGTAGGATACTATGGTATTTGTATTGTTCGATGTATTCGAAAAGAGTTCTGGCTCCTAATTGTTGTCAAATAATTGTAAAAAAAATTTATCAGCATCTTAACTATGCAAGTGTGATCTGCTGATGGATAGGCGTTAGTTCTAGGTACTTTCTGGGTAGAATACGATGGTATGTGTATTGTTCGATGTATTCGAAAAGAGTTCTGGCTCCTAACTGTCGTCAAATAATTGTAAAAAAAAATTATCAGCATCTTAACTATTCAAGTGTGTTCTGCTGATGGATAGGCGTTAGTTCTAGGTACTTTCTGGGTAGGATACTATGGTATTTGTATTGCTTGATGTATTCGAAAAGAGTTCTGGCTCCTAACTGTTGTCAAATAATTGTAAAAAAAAATTATCAGCATCTTAACTATTCAAGTGTGATCTGCTGATGGATAGGCGTTAGTTCTAGGTACTTTCTGGGTAGGATACTATGGTATTTGTATTGCTTGATGTATTCGAAAAGAGTTCTGGCTCCTAACTGTTGTCAAATAATTGTAAAAAAAAATTATCAGCATCTTAACTATGCAACTTGTGATCTGCTGATGGATAGGCGTTAGTTCTAGGTACTTTCTGGGCAGGATACTATGGTATTTGTATTGTTCGATGTATTCGAAAAGAGTTCTGACTCCTAGCTGTTGTCAAATAATTGTAAAAAAAATTATCAGCATCTTAACTATGCAAGTGTGATCTGCTGATGGATAGGCGTTATTTCTAGGTACTTTCTGGGTAATATACTATGGTATTTGTATTGTTCGATGTATTCGAAAAGAGTTCTGGCTCCTAACTGTTGTCAAATAATTGTAAAAAAAAATTATCAGCATCTTAGCTATGCAAGTTGTGATCTGCTGATGGATAGGCGTTAGTTCTAGGTACTATCTGGGTAGGATACTATGGTATTTGTATTGTTTGATGTATTCGAAAAGAGTTCTAGCTCCTAACTGTTGTCAAATAATTGTAAAAAAAATTATCAGCATCATAACTATGCAAGTGTGATCTGCTGATGGATAGGCGTTAGTTCTAGGTACTTTCTGAGTAGGATACTATGGTATTTGTATTGTTCGATGTATTCGAAAAGAGTTCTGGCTCCTAATTGTTGTCAAGTAATTGTAAAAAAAATTTATCAGCATCTTAACTATGCAAGTGTGATCTGCTGATGGATAGGCGTTAGTTCTAGGTATTTTCTAGTTAGGATACGATGGTATGTGTATTGTTCGATGTATTCGAAAAGAGTTCTGGCTCCTAACTGTTGTCAAATAATTGTAAAAAAAAATTATCAGCATCTTAACTAGGCAAGTGTGATCTGCTGATGGATAGGCGTTAGTTCTAGGTACTTTCTGGGTAGGATACTATGGTATTTGTATTGTTCGATGTATTCAAAA
Source organism: Ophion ventricosus (assembly GCA_963932345.1). Taxonomy (NCBI): domain Eukaryota; kingdom Metazoa; phylum Arthropoda; class Insecta; order Hymenoptera; family Ichneumonidae; genus Ophion; species Ophion ventricosus. The sequence continues at coordinate 810,220 of OZ010713.1, forward strand.
AGATTTCTGGCTCCTAAATGTTGTCAAAAAATTGTAAAAAAAATGTATCAGCATCTTAACTATGCAAGTGTGACCTGCTGCAATACAATATTAATATAAATATATTAATATTAATTTTAATATTAATATTAATATATTCAAAAGTATAGTATAGTTTGCGCGTACACCGCAAACTATACTTTAAATTCGAGTACAAAAATTTGTATACAGTCTTCTATATGTATATATTGACTATGAGTATTGATAAAAAAAAAATCCATTCATCGTTTGCTTGAAAATAATTACGAAAAATACACCCTCGTACCGCGCACGAACCGTGGTGTGGGGCCTTAGGAGTTAAATTTTGGAAAATTCTGAAATACGTGTTTCATTATTTGTATAGACAAAAAACGGAATAGCAAAAATATTATTTATTTACTTTTATCAAGCCCGAAACGCTCAAAATGTAAGCCTCTACGCTAAAATACCCCCTTAATAGTCTAAAGAATAACAAAAACAAAAATTACCAATAGAAAGAAGGAAATGAAAATGCTGGAGGTGACCGCTCGAAGACACTTCCAAAAAGGACCCTTTTGTTTCACGAGCTGCAACGTGTTCAAAGCTTATCAAACCGACAGGGGCCGAGAGGAGCGGAGGGGTAGCAGTGAGCTTGGAAGCGTTTTCCTGTCTGTTTATTGAAATTCGTCACGATTTGTTCCTACCACCCACATGATACATGAGAAGGGAGTATATGACGGTGGCCGGATGTCATGGACGACCAATCGGTCCATTGAACGATGAGACGAGCTGCTGCCTTCTGAAAATTCAAAAGACCGTTTATTGTCCATGTCGAATCGATTCGCGTGGGCTCTTTGAAGGCTCTCACAAGTTTCAATCGGCAAAAAAAAACAGAGAGAAGCGACGTGCAGTTGTCGACGTAATGAAGAGACTGGACAGAATGAAGCTGTGGCGACTTTTTGTTGGCCTGAAATTGCACTGGCTGCTTAATAATCGCGACGTGTTTATGATATTGATTGATTGACTACTTGCCACGTGAAATGAGCTAGTACGATCACGTATTCTGTTATTGGATGGTTGTTGATTTTTCATACGCTACAAGCACCGCTGATTGAGCAGCTTGCGTTGATTCGGCGTTTCAGAACAGCAGCGCACTCGGTCATAGAAAACCATGAAATTCCTTCGAGAATTGATAATTGGCAAATTTACAATCCATCGTGGAGTTAGCGAGATGAACTTGCTACTGTCGAGGATAGAGCATTGACGTAGGCAGGATTTTTTTTTCTCGGCGGTGGATGGGGGTGAGGGGTGTTTCAAGAGGAGCCAGCCCGACAACAACTGGTTTTGTTCACTATCAACTTTTTAGGATACCGTGCTCAAAGGACAAAACGGACACCTATTGCAGAGTGACTGCTGTCTGTCCGTCCGTATGGCACTGGTCTCTAGCTCGTAAACGGAATGAGTTACAGAACTGAAATTTCGATATTTTGCGTAGAATGTTGACCCAAAAATGAATATTGAATTATAAATTCAATTTAAGGGGCCAGTTCACTTTGGAGCCACGAAAAAAAGGCTATTTTTGGGGATTTTTTTTTTTAGGATTTTATAAAAGATATGAATATAAAAGTTGTTGGGCTTGATAAATAAAGTCTTGAAATACATTTAAAAAAAATGTTTTAATTAATTTTTATTCATTTTTAAGTACAAAAACTATAGTTTAACGTAACGCCTCAAAAATAGGTGGCCTAGGTAGCTCCATCACAACTCGGCAACGACTTGTCCGAAACAAAAAAATCAAAGTCCATTAGATTCAGTATGACACCAGCTACAAAATGACCCTCGGATATAAAGTTTTATCAAAAAATAAAAAAATGGCAGATGAAAAACGAAAAAAGTATTAAAAAAACGCGTTTTTTTCGCAGTTTTTCGCAACAAAAAAAAAGAGTAAAAATCAAAATTTTAAAACCATCGAGGGTCATCTTGTTGCGAATCATGTTTACAATATGTGATTCAAATTTCAAGAGAATCGGTTTATTAGTTTTAGAGATACGATGGAGCTAGATTTTGAAAACGTTGTTTCGAGAAAAAACGCGTTTGAAGTTTATACAATGAAAAACTCTTACCTAAACTCAATCGGCAATTCCTGCACCGTACAAAATCCCTTCTGATTGCTCATCATCGTCGATTTCTTCAAGTCTTGCTTGCTCTCGTTTGGTTCTGGTCTCTTTTGAGCACTCAGAACTGCGGCGGTTTGCAGAGCGGGGAGGTTTGTTTGCAGGAGCTCATTTCGTCTACGCTCAGGTAGACGAAATGAGGTCCTGACGTTCAGGTAAAAAAAAAATACTTAGAGAGCGCGGATTTTCATAAAATTTTGACACAATATTTCTGAATGTATGTACTTTCAAAAACAGTAAAAAAAATCGATTTTTTGAAATTTTCAAAGTGGACTGGCCCCTTAATTATTATTCATAGGGTGTCCCATTGGTGAAAAAGGAGCCGTAAAAAAAATTTCTCACCCTGGCATGTAGGGTGTCATTGTCTAAAGCTCATTGAGTAGATTAGAAATATATGGTTTATTCTTTTTCATCTTCGAAATTAAAGAAATGGCGAGCCGTCAAAGTTATTAGTTTTGGACCATTTTTGTTACGGGGTCTATCTCAATAACTAAACTAGTTAGGTATTTGAAATTTTATTCGATGTTCGGTACGGAATTATCCATAGATTGAATATTAATTTAGAATGCTCAGAATGCAGAGTTTACGATGGCAACTGATAAACAGCACATTCGGCACTGCATTTTATACGAATTCCAACAAGGAACAAAATGCTTCTAAAGCACGGGAATCAATTAGTAGTGTTCTTGGTGCGGACGTTGTGTCTTATGAAACGTGTCATTATTGGTACAAACGTTTTAGAAGTGGTGATTTCGATCTTAGTGACCAGCCACGCACTGGACAGGATACGAAGGGTGTGCTTTATTACGAACTCCTGGAAACTGGTCAGACGGTGACTGCGGAACGCTACAGCCGACAATTGAACAAACTGAGCGAAGAACTTGATCAGAAAAGGCTATTTACTGGGACAAGGAAGCAGGCAAGTCATACTGCTGCATGACAACGCTCGACCTCACGTTGCTCGCGCGACTCAGAAGACCCTCTTGAACTTGGGATGGCAAGTTCTCCCGGACGCGGCATATTCACCAGACTTGGCCCCATCCGACTACCATTTGTTCCGGTCAGTGCAAGCACGCCTTAGTGGATAAACAGTTCAAAACGCTGGACGATGTGCGTTAATTCGTCGATGACTTTATCGCCTCGAAGCCTGCAAGTTTCTTTCGCGACGGCCATTCGTATGTTACCTGAGAGATGGCGCAAGGTCATAGAAAACGATGGACAATATTTCCAAAATCAAGTTCGTGGTTCTCTATTTTTTTATATTAAATAAATTTGCTGAAAAATTCTGTAAAAATTAAGTCATACACCTAATATTATTAAATATTCAGCTTACAGCAGAAGTATACGGAGCTTTCTTTAGCTATTATCACCCACACATCACCGGACACATATTTTTACCCTGAGGATTCTGTACGCCTCCGCTCTAACTCCGCACTCGCCACATTTCTACCCGATTTGGACTTTGACGGTCCTAATTTGTCCGCTGATCAATCAATGTGATTCAAAATTGGTCCTATCGCAATGGCTCGACAGATCGTTGAATCATCTGCGATCACATATCGAAAATTACATTTGGTCGTGACTGGACGCGAGGCAAGAAGGAAAAGATAAAAAAAAAAGCGTAGGAAATCGTCAAAAAAAAACTCAATGCAGCTCGGATGCAGTACTTCAGAATGATTGAAGGCTTTTAGGCAGCCATCGCGCGCTTCAATCATACCAACTGTCGATTCTCGCGGAATAATTAATACCGCGGATGCTTTGCAGGACGAATAAACAAGTATATTACGTTTGGCGGTAAATACACGAACGTGATCGAGTCCTTTTGCGCATTGGCCGTTTTGACGCTGGCAAAAGAGCAAAAATGTCATCACGCTATTGGACTATATACCTACATATATATATTGGCTTTGCAATTACACACTCTGATCGCGGTAACGGACAGATTAACGTATGAGCATTCGACATCAATTCTGTGTAACTCTCGAGCTATCTCTCGTTTTAGATTCTCTCTCTCTCTCTCTCTCTCTGTCCCTCTCTTTCGATACGGATCATCAATGTCGATAATTAGAGTGACTGAAATCGATATAAATCTTCTGGATGAAAGGCAGCGAGGTGGGAGGGGGAGGGGACAGGCATTTTGGTAAAGCTGACATCCGCCTTTGGAGAACTTTATAGCCTTGTTGCTTCATCCCCATGCTCGTTCTCTCTCGGTCTCTGACGTCTTCGTTCGGTATCGACAGTCACGTCCAATTATATCATCACTTTGTGGACAGTTTGACGTATTGACGAAACTTTCGACACTCGTAGATAGAGCGGCCGAGTGAGAGGGTCGTGGATGGCTTGAAACGAGAAAAATGAGGGAGAATGAAGAGAAAAAAAGGAGTTTGCTAATCGATGTCCATTCCTTGTTAGGTGCCCAAACATCACTGCGCTCGCCTTTGTCCTTCCTGCCTCATTCTACTCTTCTCTCTCTCTCTCTCTCTCTCTCTCTCTCTCTCTCTCTCTCTCTCTCTCTCTCGCTTAAATATAAATAGCTTTTTGATGTGGAATTGAAATAATTAGCCCTCTCTTCGATCAAGTATTGGGTCTATGCATAATTCCGTATCGAAAATCGAGTAAATATCAAACGCAAAATATTTACCAAAAAGAAAAGCGATTTCAATCAACGAAGTAGGGGAAAGGTGGACGAGTTGATCCTATGGGAAACGATTATCATTTTCAATTGCGACGATACTGTTATAGGGTTACGTGGGTTTCGAAGCCAAAAAAAGCATATTTTTTCTATTTTTTTTTTACCAGGTGTACAAGTATGAAATGCGGACTTCAGACGACAGATGGTGCACCAATGCAGTTTGTGCTATAAAGATTTGACACTGCGCCATTTTGTTGTGTCATCAACAAGTGTCAGACGCGCACGAGTGATAAATTGGAAAAGTGTGTGCATAGTGTTGTGTTGTTGTGTTCAATATGTCGAAATTTATACCGAACAAAGAGCATTCGCAGAAAGCATTAATTTTTTGTTTTCATTTGAAGAAAACTGCTGTTGAATCATACCGATTACTTCGAGAAGCTTATGATGAACATGCTCCATCGCAAGATACGTGTGAACGATGCTTTCGGCGTTTCAAAAGTGGTGACTTCGATGTTGCAGACAAGGAACATGGAAAACCGCCAACAAAAATACGAAGATGTGGAATTGCAAGCATTGTTGGACGAAGATCATTCGCAAAGACAAAAACAACTCGCCGAACAATTGGGCGTTAGTCAACAAGCTGTTTCCAATCGGCTACGAGAGATGGGAAAGATTCAGAAGACCGGTAGATGGCTACCACACGAGTTGAACGACAGGCAAATGGAAAAGCGCAAAAACACATGTGACATTTTGCACGCTCGGTACAAAAGGAAGTCGTTTTTGCATCGTATAGTTACAGGGGATGAGAAGTGGATTTATTTTGATAGTCCCAAGCGCAAAAAATCATGGGTAGACCCAGGCGCACCATCCACATCGACCGCAAGACCGAATCGCTTTGGCAGAAAGACGATGCTCTGTGTTTGGTGGGACCAGAGGGGCGTGGTCTATTACGAGCTGTTAAAACCTGGGGAAACGGTTAATACTAAACGTTACCAACAACAATTGACCGATTTGAACCGTTCGCTGCTTGAAAAAAGGCAAGAATACCGAAAGAGGCAACACAAAGTCATTTTTCTTCATGACAATGCTCCATCGCATACGGCAAAACCGGTTCGCGACACGTTGGATGCATTCAGCTGGGAAGTTCTACCCCATGCGGCTTACTCACCAGACTTGGCTCTTTCCGATTAACACTTGTTTGCATCGATGGGTCACGCACTTGCCGAGCAGCGCTTTGGTTCGTACGAAGATGTGAAAAAATGGCTCGATGAATGGTTCGCAGCAAAAGGGGAAGATTTTTACTGGCGTGGTATTCACAAATTGCCCGAAAGATGGGAAAAATGTATAACAAGCGATGGAGCATACTTTGAATAAAACACTCTTTATCATTCTTCCGAATTTAACGTGTTTTTTTTTTAGAAAAAAAATCCGCATTTCATACTCGTACACCTGGTACATCTTTAAAAGCATTTTCGATGCTAAAAAAATTGCAACGATGTCGCTTCGAAGCTAAGTGAAATTTTCACGACCGAGCAATTTTCGCGGAAACCGCATTATCAGGATGCTTGGACAGTCGTTGGATCGGCGATGTTATTGAAGAACTGTCCGGTGAAGAATAAACGATGAAGGAGCCTCGGCGGAATCGATATCTCTATTTCCATCCCTCTCTCTCTCTCTCTCTCTCTCTCTCTCTCTCTCTCTCTCTCCTGCGGGCGCGTTTCAACCCGAAATGCAACGCCAGCATCGACGCGTCTAAAGCCGGTTCCGATTGGATGGACCGAATTGTAATTACCGGAGTAACTAATGACGTCGGATAGCGCATTCGGGAGTTGCGTCGTCGCGCCAGTCATCCAGTCGCAGGCGTCTCTCGCCTCGTGTTGTCCGATATTCTCTGCAGCCGCCGAGCGGGCGGGACGGCTAATTTATAACTGTGATATTAATGAAGAATCGGCAGTCGCTTGAATCAATCATTCCATCGTGTAAGAACGCATCGATCGCAATTGTTGCGTTGTTATTGGCTCCGTGCGCAAACACGAGCGCTCCCGTAGCGTTCGTATTTTTTGTGGGCTCTGTCAAAAGCTCGACAATTTTTGTTATAATATCGTGATAAATTATAACAATTAAAATCGCATCTCAATTTGCATTTGATTGGTTCGCGTGGAATAGATTTGTCTGTTGAAAGACGGCAAGAAGTGTCGCTTTTCAGTAAAGTACAAAATAAAGTTTGTAAAGTAGAGTGAGGACCATCGGGCACTTTTTTGCTTAAGTGGCAATAAAACAGTAGTTTTTTTTTTCACATAATCGATTTTTTATTTCTCATGTCAGTAGCACATATATTTGGCTATAATTATTACAAAGAACAATCCTCCAATTATAATTGGTCTTGAGGCGCGAAAACCATTTAAACGGTAAAAAATTAGGGGTTTTTATGGTTTTTTTTTTCATGAAAAGAATACAAATGTAAATTTGTAACTTTGTGGGTGTTTCATTTAATATTTTAATGCAAATATATTTTTTTTTTGTTTTCTGCGACGCAAATTGCCAGTCGTGTACATCAAAGTTCAGAGGAAGTCGCTAAAAAAGTTTCCGCACTGCTGGAGTTCTCCCTCACGCGGTCATTGTCTGAAACAAAAAAAAATCAAAATGATTCTTGAAGGTAACATCCATACGCTGTCGGTGAACCAGGATTTTGGAAATATATGCAAAATTCACGAAATGACACCTTGATAAAGTCAATTTTGTGATTTTTCATGAAATTTTTACTATATTTAAGGGCAAAAGTGCGTTTTATTTTTGGAATTCAAATACTGTTTAGGTTCACCGACAAACTGCTGGTATAAGGGAGATGTGTGAAAAATTTCAGCAAAATCGGTTGAATAGTTTTTGCGTAATCACTCGAGCAGTTGGGAAAAGTACACTTTTGAGAAAAACGCGCTCAAAGTTTCAACAAGGGAAAACTTAATGATTTTAATGTCTTGCCGGCTAATCAGCGATTTCAGCGCGATACAGGACTCCTTCGGCTTTCTCGTAAAAACGATTTTTCTGTTGATGCTGCTCTCTACGGGCTTTCCGACCCTCATTGGACGATGGAGAGCTGCGACGCTCCTGGCGCGATACGCGTCGCTCGTCGCCTTTCTTTGCGAATTTCTTCGATTGCCCCTCAACGCTGAAGTCCAGAGCGCTCATAACTCTTAAAATTGCAGAATTTCCCTCGTCGAATATGCTGGCTGCAACGTAAGCTGCAATTTCGATGACACTCAAGCCTGAATGCAAATGTTTCGGAGCTAAGCGCCGTACGGTGGAGTCGAAACCTTCGTTTGCATTTTGCGCGTGGCCATCCAAGCGTATCTCCAATAAATCATGATTGGATAAATCCGTGTATATCGGCAAGAGATGCTTGTGGACATCAGGATGGAGAGGCGCAAGGTGTTTGAAAGTTTCACCAGTAGCCTGAGCTTTTTGCCACTCCCACCAGCTATGATTATGTTGGTTTCCAAAAAAATGTTCTCTTCCGTGGAGGTCCCTTGGGTGTTGCATGAGAACCTTTTGGGTACGCGGACATTTTTAGAAGCATTAAACTCACAACTGGTACAAGGTCAAATTTGAAGTACCTGCGACGCTCCGAATCGACAACGATGGGCCCTACCGAGTATAGTACGACTGCCAAACATAAAAGATCGGAGCAAGACGAAATATAGGAGGTCGCACCTCTTCGTCTACTCGGCACGAACGCTCTTGGCGTTTTTCCGCAAAAACTCAGGCAATTCTTGGAATTTCGCTCTACAAATTGGACACAATATTCTTAAGACATTGAACTATCGATTTATGGGGCGGGGGGGGAGGAATCGATTTTTGCAAATTTGTAAAAAAAAATTTGGGATAAAAACTGTCGAAAAATGGTCGAAAATTTGAACTTTTGGTTAAAAAGTCTGCGTAATTTTCAATTTTATACTTTTTTCATAATTTTATAGATTTATCATTCCCCTATATGTATCAGTGATCGAAAAATATTTTTGTTTTCTGTTTCAGATGAACCGTAAAAATTTGAAAAATGGAGCACTTTTCGATGGCACAGGAAAAACGCCTGGGGAAAAAGGCTATAACGTCGCCATTTTACTTTGTAAGAAAAAATAATGTTTTTGAGCTCTTTAAAACTATAATAAAATCACATAAAAATTTTAAAATGATGCGATTATTTCATAACCCTCAAAAAAAATTCCCAAAAAAATGGCTCATTTTCGGGCGCCTAAAGGGTTTTCTCCCCTCAATATACAAAGACATCCCCTGAAGGGATTGTTGGCGCATTCAAATAGTTTACGAGAAATCGAATTTCAAAGTTTATTTTTGTTAGCCCGCGCGAGTATATGTATATCGCTCGCCACGTTCGATGATTCGTTCTTGATTTCTTGCAAGTTGATTATTGGATTTACCTCTGTGGTGGATTTTAAAGATGCTACTGATAATGATTTATTTGTTACTCTTTTTTTTTAGCTCTGTCAACTCTGGATTGAGATTTTCGGAGGTTATAAGAGTCACTCGCAAATTTCGAAAAGGATTTTCTATTTTTCAGAGCATATTTTTTACAACGAACGTCTCGGAAGACACTCGCCCCGATGGGCCAAAGTGTCTCATTTTCAGCGTGGTCGGGTTCTACTGCTAAAAAAGCACTGCTAAAAAAGTACTGCTAAAACTGTACTGCTAAACGGGCTCTACTGCTAAAACTGTACTGCTAAAAGGCTCCACTGCTAAATAGGCTCCACTGCTAAAACTGGACTGCTAAAACTAGCTTCTGACAGAGGGCTCATATAAGTCCCACTGATGGAGGTTATACTCTACTTTTTGCGGTTTTTTTGACGATTTTTTGGAATTTTTCTGAGAAAAACTTAGCTTGCTATCGGCGCCATTGTGCTGCACTCGGCGGGAGGTTATACTGTACGACGATTGTCACTAGTCGTCGCGGCCTCCTCCTTAAGGGGCCAGTCCACTTTGAAAATTTCAAAAAATCGATTTCTTTTTTAACTGTTTTCGAAAGTACATACATTCAGAAATATTGTGTCAAAATTTTATGAAAATCCGAGCTCTCTAAGTATTTTTTTTTTACCTGAACGTCAGGACCTCATTTCGTCTACCTGAGCGTAGACGAAATGAGGTCCTGCAAACCTCCCCGCTCTGCAAACCGCCGCAGTTCTGAGTGCTCAAAAGAGACCAGAAGCAAACGAAAGCAAGCAAGACTTGAAGAAATCGACGATGATGAGCAATCAGAAGGGATTTTGTACGGTGCAGGAATTGCCGATTGAGTTTAGGTAAGAGTTTTTCATAGTATAAACTTCAAACGCGTTTTTCTCGAAACAACGTTTTCAAAATCTAGCTCCATCGTATCTCTAAAACTAATAAACCGATTCTCTTGAAATTTGAACCACATATTGTAAACATGATTCGCAACAAGATGACCCTCGATGGTTTAAAAAATTTTATTTTTACTCCATTTTTGTTGCGAAAAACTGCGAAAAAAACGCGTTTTTTTTTTTACTTTTTTCGTTTTTCATCTGCCATTTTTTTATTTTTTGATAAAACTTTATATCCGAGGGTCATTTTGTAGCTGGTGTCATACTGAATCTAATGGACTTTGATTTTTTTGTTTCAGACAAGCCGTTGCCGAGTTGTGATGGAGCTACCTAGCCCACCTATTTTTGCGGCGTTACGTTAAACTATAGTTTTTGTACTTAAAAATGAATAAAAATGAATTAAATTTTTTTTTTATGTATTTCAAGACTATTTATCAAGCCCAACAACTTTTATATTCATATCTTTTATAAAATCCTCAAAAAAAAATCGCGAAAATAGCCTTTTTTTTCGTGGCTCCAAAGTAGACTGGCCCCTTAATTTCTGCCATGATCTCCTTCCTCGCCGCTTGCGCAGGCTCAGGAGCACCGCAGGTGTGCCTTTTTTTGTGGAGTTTTTCTGGAATTTTTCGGAGAATATTTTTTTGAATTTTTCTGAGAAAACTTCATGTCATTTTCACTTTGTTTTCAATGTTATATTAACTTTTCAATGATTTTCAATGATTTCCAATAAAACTTTTCAAAAAACATACCCTTTTGCGTTTTAGCAGTTTCAATGATTTCCAATAAAACTTTTCAAAAACATGCCCTTTTGCGTTTTAGCAGTTGAGACTCTTTAGCGGTGCTGCTTTTAGCACTAGAGTCTATTTAGCAGTCCAGTTTTAGGACTAGAGCCCATTTAGCACTGGAGCTTTTAGCAGTACGATTTTAGCAGTAGAGCTTTTAGCAGTAGAGCCCGTTTAGCGATAGAATTTTAGCAGTAGAATTTTAGCAGTAGAGCCATTTTCAGAGCCGATTTTTTTTTAAGAGCCTTTATCTTTAGGTGGCTTATGGAACAATTCATTTTTATTATCCGTCTTGCAGCCTGGCACACAGCACAATCTCGTGTAATTCTTCGTTTTTTTTGTTGTCCATTATCAATGTATTTTGACAATGTTTACTATACTAGAAGAGCGTTTGCCTTAGGCCACGAGAGACGCCAAGACCTTTGGTGTTCGCGAAAACTTCCGTATGCTTATTGTTTTTCATCCTTCCTGTTTTTTACGAGTCCGCTGTGAGTGTTTTACGTTCTTGGGTAAGCATCCAAGAAACGTTTCTCCGCGTCGCTAGAGGCGACGAGAACGAGGAACGTGGGTGTACCGCCGCGCACAACGAATCTACAATCGAGAAAATGAGGATTGAAGTTTTTTTTTTTTTAGGGCTCATGACTTTCGGGAGAGAGCAGGCGAATTTTGGAAAAGAGCATTTTCGTGAGCGTTTTTAGTGACAGGAAATGTCAGATTGCTTTGCGTAAGAGGTACGCAAAACTTGAGATTTTTTATTTTTTAAATTTATGCGAGTTTTCATTCTAGTTCATCGTTGGTTATAATTATTGATTGTAACTCATTTTTATTAAGGGGTTACGTGGGTTTGAAAATTACAAGAAAATCCATTTTTTTTAAATTTTATTATCTAATAGTATTGGGAGTACAAATAAGTCTCCGCTGTTTGACAAAAGATGGCCACACCAGGAGGTTATGGTTGAAATTGGACATCTGGCAAGACCATAATCTTGAAGTATTAGTGATTTTGCTTCAGCATTACATAATTTTTTGTCGTGCGAAAATGTCGAGTTTTGAGCCGAATAAGCGTAATTTGCGAGAACTTTTGATTTACTTCTTTAATTTGAAGAAATCTGCAGCTAAGGCGCATCGATTGCTTGTAGAAGTATATGGTGAGGCTGCTTTAAGCGAGAGAAGTTGTGGCGAGTGGTTTCAAAAGTTTAAGAACGGTGATTCTGAGGTTGAAGACAAAGAAACAAATAAGTCTCCGCCGTTTTTTATAAAAAAGAATTGAGCATTTATTGTGAAAGAACGGTACTTTATGTTTTATTCAAAGTATTGTCCATCGCTGGCCACTACTTTTTGCCATCTTTCTGGCAGCATATGGATACCGCGTCGGAAGAACGCTTCATCTTTTGAGGCTATCCACAAAACGACCCAATTTTTGGTATCTTCATACGATGTGAAGTGCTGCTCAGACAGGCCGTGGCGTCATCGATCGAAATAAATTATAGTCAGAGGGAGCAATGTCTGGTGAATACGGCGGGTGGGGTAAAACTTCCCAACTGAGTGTTTCCAAGTAGGTTTTGACCGGCGCCGCAACATGTGGACGAGCATTATCATGCAGGAGAATAATTTTGTCGTGTCTGGAGTAGTAGTGGGCGCGTTTTTCCTTGAGTGCTCGGCTCAATCTCATCAATTGTGTTCGGTAGAGAGGCCCAGTAATGCTTTCGTTCGGTTTGAGCAACTCATAATACACGACACCAAGCTGATCCCATCAAATACACAACATGAGTTGTTTTTCCATGAATATTCGGCTTGACTGTCGATGTTGAAGGATGGCCAGGTGGTCCCCATGATTTCCTCTTCTTTGGGTTATCGTAGTGGATCCATTTTTCATCACCAGTGACTATAACGATGCAAAAAACCCTTTCGCTTATGCCTGGCAAGCAGCATTTCACATGTGCAAAATCGGCGTTCAACGTTTCTCGGCTTCGGTTCATATGGAAACCAATTTCCTTGCTTTTCAATCATTCCCAACGATTTTAAACGATGTGAAATTACTTGTTGAGTCACTTCTAACGTAAGTGCAAGTTCTTCTTGCGTTTGGCACGAATCTCCCTCCAATAATGCTTCCAATTCCGCGTCTTCGTACACTTTCGGCCTTCCGCTACGTTCTTTGTCTTCGACGTCAAACTCACCGTTCTTAAACTTTTGAAACCACTCGCGACAACTTCTCTCACTTAAAGCAGCCTCACCATACGCTTCTACAAGCAATCGATGCGCCTCAGCTGCAGATTTCTTCAAATTAAAGAAGTAAATCAAGAGTTCCCGCAAATGACGCTTATTCGGCTCAAAACTCGACATTTTCGCACGAAAAAAATGATGTCATGCTGATACAAAATCGCTAATATTTCAAGGTTATGGTCTTGCCAGGTGTCCAACCTTACGATATGACGTTTTACATCTGACAATTTCAACCATAGCCTCCTGGTGGGGTCATCTTTTGTCAAACGGCAGAGACTAATTGGTACTTCTAATTTATATATTATATTAAAAAAAAAAATCGAAAATATGCTTTTTTGGCTTCGAAACCCACGTAACCCCTTAAGCGCTACCTGTAATCTACCAATTTTTTAAAAGGGACCTAGCTTATGCGCCCAGAAAATACGGGTCTCCGCGAAAGGAATACCGTAAATCCTATTTGCCGATGCATAAACATTATTCTCATTCACGAGAAGCTCTTTACCACGTTGCGTAGGTGAGTCTTACTTTTCGTATTGGAGAACGCTGCCAAGACTTCGATCGAGCGCGACCTTGTGAACGGAGCTTTTGTTCGGTCCTTCGAAATAAATGTTCAAGTTGGCAAGAACGTAACGTCTCTCACGATCCCATTCGGGTGGCTCCTCAAAGAGATCTTTCATTTGATCGACGATCCTGAAATTACACAATTCTTTAATAACTTACTATCGCTCGCTACTCTACCCGCGAGGACGTTAAGATTTGATCCAGAGAGGAGATAAACGAAGAGAGAAGAGAAGAAGAAATAAAGAAAGAAGGTAGAGTATCGTAACTTCCAGGCACGTCGCTGCTTACCAATCGTGCCCATTTTCTCATATAAACTTCAACACCCTGTTGCATCCCTAATTAGGAGTTTTGAAAGATCTCAAAATACGGTTTTTATTATTCGTTTTGCAGAATACTATAAATAATAACAGATAACTATATAAACGTATGCCAAAGTCGTATTAGTCTTCATTAAGGCCTTAGGCCACTCTAGAGGCCAAAAAAAGGGCATATTTGTGAATTTTATCAGCGAAACCATAAAATAAATCGGAATTACAAAATAGGGGTTTTATTATACACAAAGGCAAAGTGGGCTCACGGTGTGTCCTCGTGAAAATTCTGAATGAAGTCAGTCTGCAGAGTTTCCGGGTAAAGAATGGTGACCGGCCAGATCACACGACCAGCCTCGTCCATTTTCACTCTGTGTTGGGCCAATTGAGGCAACAGAGGCTGAAGATCCCGAAGCTCGAAGTTTCTTTTACCCTCGGCAGTTTCAACTTTTATTTTTCTCCTTGTTATCGTCTCGACCAGTTGATCGTCCTCTTTCTCCGTTCGTTTGGCACGTGCTTCGCGCATTCTTGCGTCCCGCTGCGTCTTTTTCTGTCGATTCGGTGGAGTAGAAGTCGAAGGGATAAGATCGTTCAAGCCCGCGAGAACGTACGAAGAAACATAATAAATAAATATATAAGGTGTAGTAAAAAGAAATCCATTATTTTTGCATGAATTGAAAGCTTTATTTAGCGTAGTTAGAATGATCCGATTTAGGTCTGATATGCACCGTTTTGATCGACAACTTGTTGCCACTTTGAAGGTAATTTCATTATGCCTTTCTCATAGAAACCCTCGTCCCTATTGGCAAAAAAACTGGGACAGTCGATTTTCACAAGCTTCTCTTGAGGCGAATTTTTCACCAGCAAAATCATTCGCCCTAGACAGGAACAGGTGGTAATCACTTGGTGCCAGATCCGGACTATAAGGTGAATGCATAAGAACCTCCCAACCAAGCTCCCGGAGCTTCTGGCGAGTCACTATCGATGTGTGTGGCCTGGCGTTGTCCTGATGGAACACAATTCCTCTCCTATTGGCCAAAGCTGGCCGCTTCTGGGCGATTGCTTCCTTCAGACGGTCCAATTGTTGACAGTACAGGTCCGAATTAAGAGTTTGGCCGTAGGGGAGCAGCTCATAGTAGATGATTCCCTGCCAATCCCACCAAACACACAGTAAAATCTTCCTGACCGTCAATCCTGGCTTGGCCACCGTTTGCGCCGGCTCACCGCGATTCGACCACGACCGTTTTCGCTCGACGTTGTCGTAAGTGACCCACTTTTCATCACCGGTCACCATCCGCTTCAGAAATGGCTCGATTTTGTTGCGATTCAGCAGCGATTCGCAGATGGAAATTCGGTCCATGAGGTTTTGTTTGCGTAAACTCGTGTGGCACCCATACATCGAGCTTCTTTTTGTATCCAGCCTTATTCAAGTGGTTCCAAACGGTTTTTTGTGCAATGTTTAGCTCCTGGGTAATCGAAACAGTGCTTAC
Source organism: Ophion ventricosus (assembly GCA_963932345.1). Taxonomy (NCBI): domain Eukaryota; kingdom Metazoa; phylum Arthropoda; class Insecta; order Hymenoptera; family Ichneumonidae; genus Ophion; species Ophion ventricosus. Next base: position 825,732 of record OZ010713.1, read on the forward strand.
ATGACGCTCGGACTCGACGATTTCCATTATTTTATCGATATTTTCGACAATTGGCCTTCCAGAGCGTGGTGCATCTTTGACATGAAAATTACCGGAACGGAATCGACGAAACCAAAATTGCGCGTGATTGGCTGTTACAGTATCAGGACCATAAACAATATTCACATTTTCAGCCGCCTGGCTTGCGTTTTCGCCTTTATCGAAGAAAAAACTGTAAACTATGGCGTATTTTCACTTTGCTGGTGGTCATCGTTGACGCGCGCTCAAAAAATATTGAGTCGAGCAATCACAAAACTGTCTGAGATGTTTATTTTAGTACGAAATCTTATCTTTCTAACGCCATCTAGCGTAATCCGATCGCGCTTATACAACGCGAGATACAGATCACTAAAGCCATCTATTGCAAAAATAATGGATTTCTTTTAACTACGCCTGATATAAGAAAATACCGAAAATAAACATTATCCGAAGGCGCATCCAACAATGCAAACTTCGGTCTCGTAATTATTGCATGATCCTTTTGTTCGCTTACCCTCTCCGCAATCGCCCGATCCCTGAGCTTGGACACTTGTTCATTCGCTTCGTACGACTCGAGATACTTGTCGCATAGTTCTGCGCATCGCTCGTAATCCCTCGTGTGGAAACAGCACTCGGCCGCTCTCTGATGAGCCTTGCGATAGCTCGGATCTAGTTTCATAGCGTGTTCACTGTCATATAAACTTGATCTACCGATTCGCAAAGAAATCATTATTATTCTATTTTTTGCACGATTATTCTTCAAACCCTGCCTATATTTCTTCCAGTCTCGACGAATTTATTCGTGAGAAAATCAAGGAAACGAAGCTTTACTTTATTCTTCGTTTCTTCACCTCTGTACAGCTCACCTATAATTCTTCAGCATAAAATTAGCGGCCGCTCTGTTATTGTAGAGTTGCGCCATGAGAGCAACGTTCTCGCACTTGGTTTTTATACCTTCCGTGTAGCTCATTATCGCCAAACGGTAATTCTTGTACTTGTAATTGTAATTGCCGTCCTCTTTGTAATTCGCAGCGAGCTCTGTATTGCGAAAGACAAAAGAGAATAATGTTACACTGTTTGTTAATTGTTGACATCTTTGTAAATGAAAACGATCAGTTTTATCCCACCGACGAAACGTAGAGGCGAAGTGAGAGAGAGACCACGGAAAGTGAAATGTAAAAACACGTAGAGGTTGATGATAGGGTGAACATTTATATCTAAAAAAAACATTTTTTTAAAAACAACCTTTTTATTTAATGTACCAAAAAGTAGAAAATAATTTTTTTTTAACGAGTCACCTGTACGTGACTATGAATAAATCTTGGGGCGCTAAACTTTTTAAATGTTTAATAAATTTGATTTGAATTTGAAATTAGCACAATAGTAATTAGAGAAATTATTATTAAACGTTTATACTGAGTTTCCCGAATTTTATTTAAGACATCTAAGCTTGATTTACAGTAAATTAAATACAGTTGATATAACTGCTTTATGTAAATTAAAGATTGTATTGGGTGAAGTAAAAAGTTCTGAGCATTTTCCGCTAGATGTCTTTAGTGAGCCATAACTCACGATGTATACATCGCATCGGGTCATACTATACGGCGATTTAAAGGTGACATTACGCTTGAAAAAAAGTTCTTTGACAGTTTTGTGTTTGGTGAAGCCAGTTGTGTGTTACAGCGTTCCAAAATGGAGGTAAAAATAGAGAAAATTCGATTTCTTCAGTACCACTACGACCAAGGTGAAAAGGCGGAGCAGGCGGCTAAACAAATTTGTGCTGTTTATGGAGCCAATACAGTATCGAATGCAACAGCAAAGCGGTGGTTCCAACGATTCCGTTCTGGTAATATGGACGTCGAAGATTGAGGCACGCTCTGGTAGGCCAATCGTCGAAAATGTCGATAAAATCATGGAAATCGTCGACTCGGACCGGCGTGTGAGCACTTATTCCATTGCCCAGAAACGGAAGATTAGCCAGAAAACCGTTTGGAACCATTTGCATAAGGCTGGTCTCAAGAAGAAGCTCGATGTACGGGTGCCACACGAATTGACGCAAAAGAACCTTTTGGACCGAATTGATGCCTGCGATTCTTTGCTGAAACGTAACGAAATCGAGCCATTTTTGAAGCGGATGGTGACTGGCGATGAAAAATGGGTCACATACGAGAACTACAGCCGAAAAAGATCGTGGTCCAATCGCGGTGAGTCGGCCCAAACGATCGCCAAGCCCGGATTAACGGCCAAGAAGGTTTTGCTGTGTGTTTGGTGGGATTGGAAGGGAATCATCCACTATGAACTGCTCCCATCGGGCCAAACACTCAATTCGGACCTCTACTGTCAAGAACTGACCAGATTGAAGCAGGCGATCGACCAGAAGCGGCCAGAATTGGCCAATAGGAAGGGTGTTGTGTTCCATCAAGACAACGCCATGCCGCACATATCTTTAACGACGCGCCAGAAGCTCCGAGAGCTTGGATGGGAGGTTCTATCGCACCCGCCGTATAGTCCAGACCTGGCACCAAGCGATTATCACCTTTTCAAGCATTTGCAAAATTTTCTTCATGGTACAAAACTGGCCTCAAGAGAAGCTTGTGAAAATGAGCTGGTCAAGTTTTTTACCAATAGGAACGAGGACTTCTTCAATCGCGGAATTATGAAATTGCCTTCAAAATGGACAAAAGTTATCGAACAAAACGGCGCATATTTGATCTAAATCGGATAATCCTATGTTAATTTAATCGTCGAAATAAAGCGAAAAAACGCTCAGAACTTTTTACCTCATCTAATATGTCAAAAATTTTCATCGCTCCAAGCTTTTATTTATAGTCACATATAGATGACTTATTAAAAATAAAGTTCTACTTTTTAATACATTACATAAAAGCTTGTTTTTAAAAAATGTTTTTTTTTTTAAGATATAAATTATTTTCTACTTTTTAGTCTTTAATTGATTTTACTAGAGATCTGAAATTTTTGCAAAGAGGAATTAATTCTTCCAAACGAACCGGTGTTATTATTGATTGATTGTCAGAAGAAACCCTGGAGAACTGTGATAGGTGACATCTATCATAGATGTTGTCTCACCTCACCTATTGTACCTTACCTTTTAACCTATTTTATCTATTGAATCCTTTTTTGCATGCACCTCTTAGATGCATGTTTGCAAAATTTCTGGGCTCTAAGTAGTCGTGAAGTGGGTGAAATATCGATTTGCCATTTTGCCACTCACAACAAGTGAACTTAAATAAAAACGTGTAACTTGTAAATAAAAACAAAAAAGGGAAAAATGCGTCACACGATTGACGGAAGTCAGTCCGACGACTCGTAGAGAACAATTTCTCGTTTGTATCTATGCTCAATCATGCGCACCCTCGGGTGTATTGTCATCCTCGCCGTACTTGAGCTGCTGCAGGCCCTCCATGAGCGGCGAAACAGGATCGCCAGGCTGCGGTGTGTTTTTCATGAAGAAAGGATGTTTATCCATTTCTTCTTGCCAGCGATCCTCCGGCCACCCCTCCGCGTAAGATTTCTTCTCCAAGCTGTTGATGTAATCGTCCAGCTCAGAGTCAAGCTTGGCTGCCAGTTCCAGACGCTCCTGCTCCGTCCATTTCTTCTTCTTCTCGGACTCGTCTCCCCGCGGCTCCGCCATCGTCCGGGTCTCGTAAGCGTTGGAAAGTTAAAAAAACAATTCGAAGCCTGCGAACAATGCGTTGGAACGAATGAACCTCTGACGAAGTTATCGGCTACTCGCGCTGGGAGTACAAATTAATTCGGTCCGTTTTTTTGTGGTAAAAAATCCATTTATTTCAAAATAAAAGGTACGAATAGATTAATCATAGTATTGTCAATCGCTGGCTACTACTTTTTCCCACCTCTCAGGCAATTTTCGAATTCCATCTCGAACAAAAAGTCTCGTCTTTTGAGGCGATCCAAGTTTTGAGCCAATTTTCGATATCTGCGAAAGAAGTGAACCGGTGAGCTGCTAAATCCTGCTGCATCCGTCGGAACAACGAGTAATCAGAAGGAGCAATGTCCGGAGAATACGGCGGGTGCGGTAAAATATCCCATTTGAGCGTTTCCAAATATTTTTTTACGACTTTTGCGACACGAGGCCGAGCGTTGTCATGCAGAAGAATAATTTTGTCATGTCTTTGCTCGTATTCCGGCCGTTTTTCTCGTAATGCACGGCTCAAACGAATCAATTGTAGTCTATACCGATCGCCCGTAATGGAATCGCCAGGTTGTAGCAGCTCATTGGCTCATTTGGCTGTCCAGGGCGAGGCTTGTCTTCAACGCTGAAATCACCGTTCTTAAAGCGTCGAAACCATTCCCTACATGATTTATCAGTTGGAGCATCATCACCATAAACTTCAACAAGCATTCGATGCGCTTCAGCTGCACTTTTCTTCCAATTAAAGCAGAAAAGTAAAATTTGCCGCAAATGCTGCTTAGTTAACACAAACATTTGACATATTCGACACAGTAAAAAACAAGGTTTTTCATGGAACTCAAAGCGATATGAACTGAATGTTATTGACAGATGTCTAACCTCTCTGAAAGCACCGAAATCAGCTGTCACTATGAAACATTCATAACAGCCAGAGCCATCTCTTGAAAACGGACCGAATTAATTTGTACTCCCAATAATTGCCTCGTGATAGTGAAGTGTGTATTATTCTTAAGGGCTTACATACACCTGGGTAGGTCAAAAAGATCGATTTTTCAAAAAGGTGCTCATTCGAAAGTACTATCCTTTGAGTGTTTACCCTAAAAATTTCATAAGGAACTTCGTAGTAATGACGAAGTTATAGCGTTTTTTTAACTGACCGGGAGAGCAACGATTAACGGTTGGGGCGCAGGTAGACGCGGCCTTTGTCATCTGTTTGACTATGAGTTTGACTATGAATGAGGTTGACACAGCAAAAAAAAAAAGATCGAATGGAAGCGTCAACATCTAAGGAAGATCCGTCATATGGCCCAGGAATCGACGATTTCATGTAAGTTTAAAATAAACCAGTTATTTCAGTGTAAAGTGTACTCAAAACTTTAAACACGTTTTACTCGAAACAGTGTTTTCAAAATCGGTACCAGAAATATCTCCGCAACTACTGGACCGATCGGGATCAAGTTTTGCACAGTTATGCTTCACACAATAATCTAGTAATTATCGAGCCGTTTTTTCGATACCTGGCATAGTTTTTTTTTTTCATCATAAGTACTGAACAATTTTGAGGCGAAAAATCGCCTGTTTTATTCCAGTGACTGCCATGACACGAAAAAATTAAATTTTTCAATATCGGCTCGATAAGTACTAGTTTTATCTATCTACTTTAAGAAACAAATATTTTTTTTAGATAAAAAATGGCAGAGGCACGTCTGGTACCGCAAACGTTGTCATCAAAAACACGTCCCAGGAATACGACTGTAACTTTTTTACCGTTTGGACTTTTTTAACCAAATTTTCACACAATGTAGATAAAATGTCACACGTTAAAATGTATATCATGGTTGTTCAATAAAATTCAGTTTTATACACCAAACAAATTCTTAAACATAACATAAGGGGGGAAGACTATTAACAAATTTGAAAAAAAATAGATTTCCGCCCTCCCCCCATAAATCAATGTCTTAAGAATATTGTGTCCAATTTTTAGAGCAAAATTCCAAGAATTGCCTGAGTTTTCACGAAAAAACGCCAAGAGAGTTCGTGCCGAGTAGACGCAGAGGTGCGACGGAGGATGGCGGTGCATGCGCCCTCCTTTATTTCGTCTCGCTCCGATCTTTTATGTTTGCTAGTCGTACTATACTCGGTAGGGCCCATCGTTGTCGATTCGGAGCGTCGCAGGTACTTCAAATTTGACCTTGTACCAGTTGTGAGCTTAATGCTTCTAAAAATGTCCGCGTACCCAAAATGTTCTCATGCAACACCTAAGGGACCTCCACGGAAGAGAACATTTTTTTGGAAACCAACATAATCATAGCTGGTGCGAGTGGCAAAAAGCTCAGGCTACTGGTGAAACTTTCAAACACCTTGCGCCTCTCCATCCTGATGTCCAGAAGCATCTCTTGCCGATATACACGGATTTATCCAATCATGATTTATTGGAGATACGCTTGGATGGCCACGCGCAAAATGCAAACGAAGGTTTCGACTCCACCGTACGGCGCTTAGCTCCGAAACATTTGCATTCAGGCTTGAGTGTCATCGAAATTGCAGCTTACATTGCAGCCAGCATATTCGACGAGGGAAATTCTGCAATTTTAAGAGTTATGAGCGCTCTGGACTTCAGCATTGGGGGACAATTGAAGAAATTCGCAAAGAAAGCCGACGAGCGACGCGTATTGCGCCAGGAGCGTCGCAGCTCTCTATCATCCAATGAGGGTCGGAAAGCCCGTAGAGAGCAGCAGCAGCAGTAAAATTGTTTTTACGAGAAAGCCGAAGGAGTCCTGTATCGCGTTGGAATCGCTCATTAGCCGGTAAGACATCAAAATCATTAAGTTTTCCCTTGTTGAAACTTTGGGCGCGTTTTTCTCAAGTATATTTTTCCCAACTGCTGGAGTGATTACGTAAAAACTATTCAACCGATTTTGATGAAATTTTTCACACATCTTCCTTATACCAGCAGTTTGTCGGTGGACCTAAATAATATTTGAATTCCAAAAATAAAACGTACTTTTGCCCTTATAGTAAAAATTTCATGAAAAATCACAAAATTGACTTTACGAAGCTGTAATTTCGTGAATTTTGCATATATTTCCAAAATCCTGGTTGAACCGACAGTGTACGGGTGTTACCTCTGAGAATCATTTTGATTTTTTTTTGTTTTCGACAATTACAGCGCGAGGGAGAACTTTAGCAATGCGGAAGATAAATAAACCCCTAATTTTTTACCTTCTAAATGGTCTTCCCCCTTTAAATTGAAACTTTCCTAACCATGTTTTGCGTTCGATAATGCATGTTTTCGAGCAATTAAAAAGCAACTTCCATTACATTCCAACGGAAAAATCAATGATATTCGTGTGAGAATGGAACGAGATATTTCTAGCGATAAACTTGCTACCTTCTAATACATCGTGAAGGTTATGTTCGCGTGTCAAAAATTTGTCTTCCCGTCATTAGACGCAATCGGTCACCTCGCAATATACAACAGAACGGAGACCGATCCTACGTCACGCGCAGGATATAATTTGTACTTTATCTTCCGGATAATTCGAGCAAGAACCAACCGTAATTGTGACAGCCGCAAAACGTCTCTATCGACGAGAACGAGCACGTGGTTACGGCCAGTTGGTGTCGCCGCACTGCACAACAAACTCGTTTATCAGCGGCCATGGAAATGATGGAAACCCGGAACTCCAATGGAAGGGGCAAGGAGGTTAGAGTAGAAGGAGTCCGATCTGTGCATTTCAAAGTGGCTACAAAAACATGCACAAACAGGGATGGCGCCACTATCTCTAAGACCTCGAGAAGTAAGCAGAGCTTCAGCCTCACAGACAGCTTCTTCTCATAATTCATTTGTTCCGTTTCTGTCACACGCAGCTCACTTCTCGAGGTCTTAGCGATATTGGCGCCATTCCTGTTTGTGCATGTTTTTGTAGCAACTTTTTTCAAGTCTCTCCATAAGAGTTCGGACTCCTACTCTAACCTCCTTGTGAAGGGGTGTGGGAAAAGAACGGTCTCTTACATGCAGGTCTGAAAACTGGACGACCTCAATTGGGACCTGAATCAATTGGACGACCTGAGCGCTCCGTGTCTTCGGTGGTTGTTCGACCGCATTCAAAATCCGCATACCATCGGCAAATGGTTGTTTTCGACGGGGACACTTTTGCCGGTAACACTTTTCAAGCCATTGCTGAGCTTGAAATGTATTTTTTTTCCCATAAAAAAAACAGTGTTTGATCAACAGAAGAAACTCATTTTTATCCATCGTTTAAGGCAGAACACCACTGTGACCCCCTGTTTTTTTGCCATTTTTCAAGAATTTTTTTTTGTGAGAAAAAAAAGAGATATTCGAAAAAAATTTTTTTTTTGTTTTGTTCGTTGTTTATTGAAGATACATAAAAAAAAAAATTCCAATTTTTCACGCCCCATGGTGACGCTGGGGAAGCTCCCGCGTCAGGTACTGTTGCCTCTGCAGTGGTTCGCGGCACGCAGCAGAACTCTCTTCAAAGTCGATCTGAAAAAAAATACCGAGTGTTTTCGTTGATAATATGATATTTTGAAGAGAAGTACACAGGGATTTGAAAAAATATTGATTTTTAAAAAATAGGCACGCTTTTGAAATTAAAGGACGATTTTCGAGCAAAATTTCTCGTCGAAAATAGGCTATAACTTTTTTTATTATTGAGATATCGAAAAAATCCTATGTACTTCTTTAGATAATCTAGTTTTATTGATGCAGTCGAAATTTGAAGTCGATCGGATAAAAATTGCTCGAGTTCTGCTGCGTGCCGCACTCAAAAAAAGTGGTTTTGAGAAAAACGCGTTCAAAGTTTTAGGTTTGTTAATTTATGCGATAAATTGGAAAAAAATTTTTTTTACCTTTAATCAGCGATGCCGGCACCACATAGCTGGCCTTCAAGAAGCAAATGATTGTCCCTAGCATCTTTTCTCGAACTTGTAGAGGCTCTTCTTGCCTCTTTTGCAGCGTCTGTGAGCGAGCGCTCCGCCAGCTCGATCCGCGCTGCGTCGGTTTCAACGCAAAAATTGAAAAAATTTGGGCCGATAGTTATCCCCAACGTCTCCAAAACTTTCATCAGGCTTCTCAGGCCATCATTGAATAATAATACCGCGATATCAGCTGCAATATCGACGATTTTTTTGCTCCCGGACTGACACTTGGGGGCTATTGCCCAAACTGATTTGTTGTAGCTTTCGTTGTTGTTTTGCGTGAAGCCGCCCAAACAACGCTGCAGCAAATCGTCTCTGCTCAAATTTTCGAAGACTGGCGTAATTGCCTCCAATACTTCCTCAGGAAGAGGCGGCTGCGCGGGACCCCGAGCGTTACGGAGCGCTGCACCGCTCCACAAAATATTCAATGTCTCCGAAAATAATTATTTTTTCGACCTGGGTCCAACGGCATCTTAATCTTAAATGTATTTTAGATTTTTCTAGATGGTTTTCAAAAAATCGATTTTTTGAAGCCGTCACAGTGGTGTTGTCCATTAAGCAAAAACAAATGTAGCGTCACTTAAGGCAGTAGTCTGCTTTACAGGCTTCAAAAAATCGATTTTTCGTTTTTGTCTTAAATCTATTCCAAAACTATCCAAGAATATGTGTTCAAAATTTTAGAGGCCAATTCGACATATTTTCGAAGCTAGATCAGTTTTAGTGGCCGAGCGTCGAGCAGGTGCGAATGCTCGGGCAGAACTTTACAGCCCGTTTTCTCGAGTTTTCATTTTCACAAGTTTTGGAAAACGGTGCCGGCGATAGTAAAAACAATATATGTCCGATCGAAAAAAACCAAAGTGATCTAGCTTCAGTATTGAATTATCTTCTATTTGAACTAAAAAAGTTGGACAAAAGTACTATTTAAATTACTTGTTTTGCAACTTAAAGTGAATTTTTTTTTTCAAAAAAGTGAATTTTTTTTTCAAACTTCGAAAAAATTTGGAATTTCGTCATTTCTTCGGTATTTTTTTAGTTCATATAGAAAAGGAACTTATAAAAACTAAAAAAAAATTTGGTTCCACTGTTTCAGATGCATCGCACGACCTCCATCACCGGCACCGATTTACGAGTGCACACTCCAGGCGCCCCAGAAAAATCGTTACAACTTTGGCAAATTTCAATAATTTGTAATAATAAAAATTGTTTTTTAAAGCTTGAATATAATATACTATCGTCTCAAAATTTCGTTTACCGCAATCATTTCCTTCCCTTTCAAAAAAATTGTTGAAAAAACGCTTTTTTTCGGCTCCTAAAGCAGACTACTGCCTTAACCGTCAATATCTCGACAACGACTGAACCGAATGTTATGAAATTTTAACACGTATCTTTTGAAGGTTGGTACTACCGAAAAACAAAAGCGGCATGGCATTGGCGGCGCCATCTGTGTGTAAGTCCCGGGGTTTAATGACCCATGTGTTAGCAGAGCTCACAATTTATCGCGGTTGATAAATCGCGACTGGACAGATCCACACGCCCTCTCTCTCTCTCCCACTCCCTCTCTCTCTCTCTCTCTCGCTCTCCCTCTCTCTCGCGCTATATCGAGATCACGCGGTTTCGCGATCACGCGGTTTCCCCTCTCTGCTGAAAAATCCACAACCCGGCGTGAGTTTATCGTCTGTATTGTGTTTCCAGTCCTCGCACGCGTCGCGCATAATCGCGTTTAAGTCCGTCGATCCGGTCGTATCTGGAAAAACAAAAAAAAACAATCCGAAGAAAATAATTTCGCGAGGTAGACTTGTATATTTTGGTAATTGGCGATTCCACGTAAATTTTTCAAGCTAATCAAGAAATAGCGAAAAAATGAGTACGACGAGATTTACGGGTATCAAGTTGGGACCGCCGATCGAGGTGTTTGCCCTTCAAAAGACCTTCGCCGATGATCCATTTGAAAAAAAGTGCGGCTTGACGACCGGCGGTGAGTAATTTCGCAAATTTAATTTTTTTTTCTTTTTGCCTACCTTGTGTCTCGTATCTCGACAATTTAAACGCCTCAATTATCGCACTTTAGTGACGTATTCGTTATCCAAATAGCAATTGGCGAGTGATGTCTAGTGTGGCCACTGGAGCAACGATAATTGTGCAACGTCGTCCTTGTGACGTTGCCGGCAATGTTATTTTTATTCTGCCCGAGTGTTTTTAATGAAATTGACCTTAGTCACTCGCCGCTGCGACAAGCATATATTTCTCTTTTATCGTGCGACACTACTCCCCGTATATCAGTGCCCGAGGTTCAGAAGTTTGTCGCGGCGCACGCTCCGAATCTCGTCCGGAGCTTGCGACACGGAGGAGATTCGTTTTTTTCTTCTCCGATCGCTTATTGTTTTGTTCTTCGCTCGTATCTTATCTCGACGACCTTTTTCGCTGTCGCAACTGATCCAGGGAGACGTTAATCTTTTCCGGCATTGGGAAATCGAGCGCTTTTTGTTCCTCGCGCTTACCTCAGCCCGATGAAAAATATGAGAATATTCGACTAGTCGGAAAGAAAAGATGCCAAAATGACTCTCGAGTCGTCGGAACGCAACTTTTTTGTTTACTTTCATTTCTTATTTTCTTCATTTTTATCGTTATCCAAAGTCAGACGATTCGTTTGCGCAACTTTTTACAAAAAATTGCTTCGCTTAAGGAGTATTGGAGTGTTACGGACGATTCAAGATTTGACAAAAAAATATATGTGTATTTCATCGTCCCGACTGTACCGAGTCTACAAATTTTTTGAATTTTACCACAAAACGCCAGAGCCAAAAATAATATTGGGAGTACAAATTAATTCGGTCCGTTTTTTTGTGGTAAAAAATCCATTTATTTCAAAGTAAAAGGTACGAATAGATTAATCAAAGTATTGTCCGTCGCTGGCTACTACGTTTTCCCACCTATCAGGCAATTTTGTGAGGTTGAAGTCTGCGTCGTTTAAACGCAATGAAAATTCATATTTTTCAATCCATTTAGTTTATTTGGCAGATTTTGCCTATAAAAATTCCTCGTTCATTTTTTAAGATACTTGTTTGGCGATTTACAATATAAATCTTTAAAAAATAACTCCTATAATAATAAAAATGTGGAAAATAGAATACAAAAAAAAACTTTCATTGCGTTTCAGCGATGCAAACTTCAACACCATGCAATTTTCGAATTCCATCTCGAACAAAAAGTCTCGTCTTTTGAGGCGATCCAAGTTTTGAGCGAATTCTCAATTTCTGCGACAGAAGTGAACCGGTGACCTGTTAAGTCCTGCTGCATCCGTCGGAACAACCAGTAATCAGAAGGAGCAATGTCCGGAGAATACGGCGGGTGCGGTAAAATATCCCATTTGAGCGTTTCCAAATATTTTTTTACGACTTTTGCGACACGAGGCCGAGCGTTGTCATGCAGAAGAATAACTTTGTCGTGTCTGCTCGTATTCCGGCTGTTTTTCTCGTAATGCACGGCTCAAACGAATCAATTGTAGTCTATACTGATCGCCCGTAATGGAATCGCCAGGTTGTAGCAGCTCATAGTACACAACACCCTTTTGGTCTCACCAGATACACAGCGTGACCTTCGAACCATGGATATTCGACTTTGGTGTTGATGTTGAGGTCGATGGCAACGATTTACCGGGGAAAGCGTAGTATTTTTTCTTCTTGGAGTTATCGTAGAATATCCATTTCTCATCCCCGGTCACAAGCCGATGTAAAAAAACCCTTTCTTTTTTGCCTTTGAATGAGCTGCTCACAAGAGAAAAATCGCCTTTCAACGTTTCGCAATTTCAGTTCACGAGGCACCCAATTTCCTTGCTTTTGAATAAATCCCATGGATTTTAGTCGTACGGAAACTGCTTGTTGAGTCACTCCCAATGAATCTGCAAGCTCTTCTTGCGTTTGACTCGGATCTTCATCGAGTAATGCCTCCAATTCGTTGTCTTCGAATTTTTTTGGCTCTCCAGGGCGAGGCTTGTCTTCAACGCTGAAATCACCGTTCTTAAAGCGTCGAAACCATTCCCTACATGATTTATCAGTTGGAGCATCATCACCATTAACTTCAACAAGCATTCGATGCGCTTCAGCTGCATTTGTCTTCCAATTAAAGCAGAAAAGTAAAACTTCCCGCGAATGCTGCTTAGTTAACACAAAATTTGACATATTCAACACAGTAAAAAACAAGGTTTTAAATTGAACTCAAAGCGATATAAACTGAATCTTATTGACAGATGTCTAACCACTCTGAAACCAGCGAAATCAGCTGTCACTATGAAACATTCATAACAGCCAGAGCCATCTCTTGAAAACGGACCGAATTAATTTGTACTCCCAATACGAAAAAACATCAGAACTAAAAATAATATGTGAGCGGAGAGATATAAATATATGTAAATTTTTTCGTTGAATAGAAAGAGAATGCAAGAAAAAAGAAGTGGTCGTAACGATCCAAATTCGTTTATAAAAAACGAAACCTTTATAAAAAAAAATCCCTACGTGGTGCCACAGAGACTGGATTTTCGAACAGTTTAAGACTTGGCGCATGCAAATCGGATGAATAGTTTTTTTTAAATATGTTGTCAACCAGGTTGAAAAACGTAGTTTCGAGAACAAACGCGTTCAAAGTTTCGCTGAAGGATAATTCAACGTACAAACTAAATTTTTTATTTGTCTCTTTTTTTTTTCTTTCTCACCGTTAGTCAGCTATTCCTGGACCATACAAAAGCTCCTCAGCATCCAGAGACTCATCATTTTTTTTTCATGTTTTGCACGCAGACGACCCTCATGCGTGCTTTTTTTTCGGCTTCGTGCTCGGCTTCGCATATTCGCTTCTCGTCGATGTTTTGACAATATTGGTCGAGTGTTTCACCAATTTTTATGTTTAACATCTCCAATACATTTATGAGGCCAATATGACCATTGTTAAAAAGTATTGAAGCAATATTAGCGGCAGTTTCAACTGTGGGTCTGCCGCTCCACGATGTCTTTGGCGCAAATTTCCATATAACAGAGTTCAAACACTCGTTGTTATTCTGGTGAAAAGCGCCTAAACAATCGTTGAAGAAGCTCGTCTTTACTAAGGTCCACGTATATCGGTTTTATTGCCGCACATCTGCCGGCTCGGCGCGGTCGTGCGCTTCGAACGGTTTCACATCAAATGCTGTATCTCCGCCAATTTGACAAATTTCTTTAAAACAATTTGGTGAGAGCCTTCTTAAGGGGCCAGTTCATTTTGGAGCCACGAAAAAAAGGCTATTTTCGCGATTTTTTTTTTGAGGATTTTATAAAAGATATGAATATAAAAGTTGTTGAGCTTGATAAATAAAGTCTTGAAATACATTTTAAAAAAAAAATTCATTCATTTTTATTCATTTTTAAGTACAAAAACTATAGTTTAACGTAACGCCTCAAAAATAGGTGGGCTAGGTAGCTCCATCACAACTCGGCAACGGCTTGTCTGAAACAAAAAAATCAACGTCCATTAGATTCAGTATGACACCAGCTCCAAAATGACCCTCGGATATAAAGTTTTATCAAAAAATAAAAAAATGGCAGATGAAAAGCGAAAAAAGTGAAAAAAAAAACGCGTTTTTTTCGCAGTTTTTCGCAAAAAAAAAAGAGTAAAAATCAAAATTTTAAAACCATCGAGGGTCATCTTGTTGCGAATAATGTTTACAATATGTGGTTCAAATTTCAAGAGAGTCGGTTTATTAGTTTTAGAGATACGATGGAGCTAGATTTTGAAAACGTTGTTTCGAGAAAAACGCGTTTGAAGTTTATACTATGAAAAAGTCTTACCTAAACTCAATCGGCAATTCCTCCACCGTACAAAATCTCTTCTGATTGCTCATCATCGTCGATTTCTTCAAGTCTTGCTCGCTTTCGATTTTTTGAAATTTTCAAAGTGGACTGGCCCCTCAACAAATGTATCTTTCAGAAAATGAAAAAAAAAAAAAATGACAAAAAACAATTCTTTTTACCGTGGTGTGGGGCCTGAAGCAAATATTGGCCATCTTGTCTTCTCATGAGCATTCGCCATCTTGTCTTCTCCATTCTTATCTTCTCCTCAATATACCTTAACGCTCTACTAGTTATTTCTAAGATTATGTGGCTTTAGAAACGGGTCGCACGATTTTGGGCTTTTCGAGGGATAGATTATGTAGGGGTTGGTTTTTACCTATTCCATGGTACCTTTTGCCTTCCGCAGAGACGCGTAGTTTTTTTTCTTTCTTCAAGTGAATACTTACGCGACACGAATAGGCGTTACGAATCGCGTGTGTTAAGTCGAGCAAGGAAATGGAGAAATCGAAGAACAGAGAGAGAGAGAGAGAGAGCGACAGACGGATGTATAAGCGAGACAGTGATAGGCCAACGATACTCAGGTTTACGTGTATTGGTACGTACAGGAGAGCAGCGCGCATGCGCGCCTTTCTATGCGTTACGTGCGTGAGCCGCAGTAACGTGTGAAGTTTCATACGGCGTCTTCTTGTCTCATGTCGATTTCACGATTTCATTTCGCATCATTTTATTATATATATATATATATATGTGTGTACTATGCACCTAGAGTGTTAACATTTTACTATTTATTTCTAAGTTTACGTGTGGACAACAACATTAGTGATTTAATATATGGTGTAAATGAAAAGCATTGGGAATATTGAAAGTGTGGTTAAGAATGGCTGATGATCGGGGAACGGATGGGCCGTCAACAAATTTTACATTTATTGAAGGTAGGTGTTCTTCATATGACATTCAATTGTATATATATATATACCAGGTGTACAAGTATGAAATGCGGATTTTTTTTTCTAAAAAAAAAGCACGTTAAATTCGGAAGAATGATAAAAAGTGCTTTATTCAAAGTATGCTCCATCGCTTGTTATACATTTTTCCCATCTTTCGGGCAATTTGTGAATACCACGCCGGTAAAAATCTTCCTCTTTTGCTGCGAATCATTCATCGAGCCATTCTTTCGCATCTTCGTACGAACCAAAGCGCTGCTCGGCAAGCGCGTGACCCGTAGTTGCAAACAAGTGGTAATCGGAAGGAGCCAAGTCTGGTGAGTAAGCCGCACGGGGTAGAACTTCCCAGCTGAGTGCTTCCAACGTGTCGCGAACCGGTTTTGCCGTACGCGACGGAGCATTGTCATGAAGAAAAATGACTTTGTCTTGCCTCTTTCGGTATTCGGGGCTTTTAACAAGCGGCGAACGGTTCAAATCGGTCAATTGTTGTTGGTAACGTTTAGTATTAACCGTTTTCACGGTCTTGAAGTTTGCATCGTTGAAATGCAACGAAAATTCTTTTTTATATTTTTGATTTCCTCATTTTTATTGTTTTACGAAATCGTTTTTTTTTTTTTTTTTTTATAGATTTAAATTCTACCTTTCTATATGAGCTACTTAAAAAACAATGGAGTGTTTTTCTTAACGAAGATTTGCCAAAAGATATTAGAGCTATCGAAGAATAATAATTTCCGTTGCATACCAACGATGCGAACTTCAATCTGATTCGTTTTCCCAGGTTTTAACAGCTCGTAATAGACCAAGCCCCTCTGGTCCCACCAAACACAGAGCATCGTCTTTCTGCCAAAGCGATTCGGTCTTGCGGTCGATTGTGGATGATGCGCCTGGGTCTACCCATGATTTTTTGCGCTTGGGATTATCAAAATAAATCCACTTCTCATCCCCTGTAACTGTACGATGGAAAAACGACTTCATTTTGTACGGAGCGAGCAAAATGTCACATGTGTTTTTGCGCTTTTCCATTTGCCTGTCGTTCAACTCGTCTGGTACCTATCTACCGGTCTTTTGAATCTTTCCCATCTCTCGTAGCCGATTGGAAACAGCTTGTTGACTAACGCCCGATTGCTCGGCGAGTTGTTTTTGTGTTTGCGAATCATCTTCGTCCAACAACGCTCGCAATTCCACATCTTCGTATTTTTGTTGGCGGTTTTCCATGTTCCTTGGCTGCAACATCAAAGTCACCACTTTTGAAACGCCGAAAGCATCGCTCACACGTATCTTGCGATGGAGCATGTTCGCCGTAAGCTTCTCGAAGTAATCGGTATGATTCAGCGGCACTTTTCTTCAAATGAAAACAAAAAATTAATGCTGTCCGCTAATGCTCTTTGTTCGGTATAAATTACGACATATTGAACACAACAACGCAACACTATGCGCACACTTTTCCAATGTATCACTCGTGCGCGTCTGACACTTGTCGATGACACAACAAAATGGCGCAGTGTCAAATCTTTATAGCGCAAACTGCATTGGTGCACCATCTGTTGTCGGAAATGCGCATTTCATACTTGTACACCTGGCATATAAAAATCACAATTTCAAACAAACAGAAAAAAAGTCCAAGCCGTACGGCGAATGTAAGTAAACGTGCTCTTATTACTAGTAAAGGCTGTTAATAATTTTCATTACGGATCAGAGTTAGCTTAAAATGATAATATTATTTTATTCCAAAGGCCTTCGCAGGGCAGCCAAAAGCTTCCGACAGCCTCCACAGGCCCTTCGCAGGTATAAAAGGTCAAAAAAGAATAATCGAAACAAAACCAAAAAAAAAGTGTGCTTGCGGAGGACCATGGGGCTGCTGCAGAGGCCTGCGAAGGCGTCCAGAGGCCATACGGAGGCTTTCGGAAAAAAAAAAAAACAAGAACGAAAAAGTAATAATTGAAATAACAATTAAAATTATAAGATTAAAAAAAAATAAATCAAGAATTAAAAAATAATAACAATTGAAAAAATACAAAAACAATAAAAATCTATATTATACGGTTGCTTGTCTACAATGTAATTTTAATTTCAATTGATTCGACAATTCTTTTCAGTTCTGTCCGAAACTCCTCCATCTGAAAAAGAAAGTAAAAAACGAAAAAATCATGAAATACTATCCGCTGATCCATTGGCTAATGCTGAGTATTCTTTGCTCGCTGACACAAAAAAGAAAAAGAGAGCAGACTGTCAGCGTGCCTACAGAGTTCGTCGGGCTGCCAGAAAAGTGGCGAATGTGCCAAAAGAAAAGAAAGCCGAGAAAAAGCGGCGTGATATTGAGGATATACGGAGATACAAAGCTATACGTCAGCGATGCTATAGAGCTCGTCAAAGATGTATACGGAGATACAAAGCTATACGTCAGCGATGCTATAGAGCTCGTCAAAGATGGAAGCGTGAACACGCCCTTGCGATAAATAATGGTCAATCGGATTTACCTATCGCCGATGCACAGCCATTCCCGTCTTCATCCGTTAACGAACCAATTAAGTATACTCTACCGTAACTTGTCTGTCATCCAATGATTTACAAAAAAATAATACCGAGAGTGTGAAAAACGAAAAACGAAAAAAAAAAAAAAAAAAGAAATCTACGGTTTGCTTTTTTTATTATCAAATTTTAATTTCAATTTGATTCGACATTCTTTTCAGTTCCATCCGAAAATCCTTTATCTGGAATTGAAAGTCAAGAATCAAGCGGTAATGAAATACTACGTGCTGACCCGTTGACCACCGCTGAGTGTTCTACCTTGGTCGTTGAAAAAAGAAGAAAAACTAGTGCAGAATATCAGCGTGACTACAGAGCTCGTCGGGGTTCCGGTGATGCGGAAGAATTACGAAAACAAAATGCCGTGGAATATCAACGAAGGTATCGAGATCGAAAAAAAACGGAAGCCGAGGAAAACCAGTGTGAAAAAGTCGAGTCACTGAGTGCCAATGTTATTCGTCAGCGACGCTTTAGAGCACGTCGAAAAGCAAAGCGTGAACGCGCGTTTTTAAAAAATATTGGTAAACCGGAATTCCCACTCGCCGATGCACAGCCATTCCCGTCTTCATCTGTTAACAAACCAATTAA
>OZ010713.1:844437-879463 GCA_963932345.1 Ophion ventricosus
AAAAAAAAAAAATCGATTCGAAAATTTTACACTGTCATGATCCCTTGAGACGTTCGGCCATTCGAGAGAAAGAAAACAGGCATATTGAGGGATTTTTTTTCCAGCGGAATAATAAAATTAATCGATATTTCGTGCACAGGGCTTTGTTGTATTACTGATGATACAGAATCATTTTTTTCGTAGTGATTTATAACAAATTATGGTGCCGAAGTTTGCATCGTTGGAATGCAACGAAAATTTTTCATGCTTTTCTTTATTTCTTTATTTTTCTTATTACCTAAAATCTTTTTTTTTTTTACAGGATTGATGAAGATTTGTTCGAGTTTACGCTTGTTAATTTAATTTGTTACGTTTCCGCTCAGTTCGAAACACGTGCTTTCAGACAAAACGCGCAAAACACTTTTGAGTAGTAGTAGTAGTAGTAGTAGTTTTATTTTTCTTAGGTATACCCTTTCGGGTTTTTACACAGTACCCCCCCCCTATACATATTTTTCCATACAACATCAGCTTACCACTCAATAAAATTTCTTTTTTACTTTACATTTTTTGTTTCACTCGCTCAGCCATTCTGACATACTGAAACAGCTCTTGCACCGGTTCTCCCTTCAATGCCCGCTCTATTTTTTTTTCTAGACTCTCCCCTTGCACTGCGATTCGCCCATACCGTCAGATCATCTACCACTTCTTTTTTTTATTAATTCCCTAATTTTTCCGCATTCGCATAGATGAGCCAGGGTCTCCACTTGTGTCCGACATGCCCGACAGTTCGTATCCGTATAGCCCTTGTTTCCTTCTTTTCCTATGTTCCCGCACCTCATTCTCGCGCCCACACCTCCTTTGTGTCTCCTTTTATTTCCGTGTTCTCCCAATATCCTTCTATTCCTAAGTTCTGCTTCCTGAATTTGTACCCGCTGCAGTACGTTTACCTCTCTATCTTGCTCCAGTCTTCCTGTATCTCCTGGTCAATTTTTATTTTGCCAGCTCGCTCGATTGCCCGCTCGACTCCGGCCGTATCCCCGTTTCTTATTTTTTTGCCATATTTGCCCATCCCCCGTTTCTTCCATGGCTAACTTCATTTCTTTTCCCCATTTTGTTGGATTTCCTGTTCATAATGCGTCGAGCTTCCTCCCTCAGGCAAATCTTCGGCAATCTGTGGTTTTCCATCTTCATCACTTCGCCTAAGTATTTCGCAGCTCTCTTCCGCATTTCTGTATTTATTTCCCGTCAGCCTGCTTCCATTCTCCAAATGTAATTTGGCGTATTTTCCTTTATACCCATGGCCATCTTCGTGTATTTAGCCTGCAGTCTTTCTATTACGCTTTTTTTTCCGCCAGCCCCATATCTCTACCCCGTGGAACATGCCACTTTTCGCTAAAGTGTCCATAAGGTAAAGCCTCCTTTTTAGGCTGTTAATTCTTGCTCTCTTGAAAATTCCCCATGACGCGTTGATCACCTGCTTTATTTTTCCCGCTATAGTCTTGGTGAAAACACTTTTGAGTATTATAAAATCATAGAAAATTCTCATATACCTCTGATCTGCGATGCTTGCATCATACAATTGGCCTTCCCCATTGATGTTCTCCTCCTCTGTTCCCTCTCCGAATGCTCTGAAGCTGAACCGTGCCTTTTGTGGAGCTTCGGGTAGCGATTTTTTGGAAATCTTGATGCTCTTTCGCCTCCAGGCACATGACTGTTTGGGCTACTTAGAGATTCTAACCGCCCATTATATCTTAGTATATCATTTTTAAGATCCTCAGGCACCTTTCGAGCAAAAGAATTTGTTTTTTTTTTCGACCATTCCAAAATTGCAGACTGGCCTAACCCCTTAATTGAATATTGGAGTTAATCCACGACGCGTTTACTCGTTTCAGGAAGGGTCACATTCGCGAAATGTCCTCCAGGATAATAGCGATGCGAGCCGGTCTATACGAGGAGTTGCAGAAGCGGAAGACGCCAGGCACTTGGGAGCACATAATATCGCAAATCGGGATGTTTTCCTACACCGGACTAACTGGTACGCGGAACGGGGCGGGGGGATATTATGATATGCCAGGCATCAAATTTTAACCGCGCGACATTGATATTTCAAGCAAAAGAAACACTTTTTCAGCAGCGATAAAAGTCGAATTTTGATTAAATAACGGACCTATAGCGATTGGAGAAAAAAAAACGATTTTTTGCTACATTTTGCAGCCACGGCGATCTTTTTATGGTTTTCGCTTGTGCGCGTGCGCGTGGACGTGTGAGATAAAGTTGCAAAAAGGTCCACTCTCTGATCGAACTGAAATTTCGATTGAGCTTGGATGGGAGGTTCTATCGCACCCGCCGTATAGTCCAGATCTGACACCAAGCGATTATCATCTTTTCAAGCATTTGCAAAATTTCCTTGATGGTACAAAACTGGCCTCGAGAGAGGCTTGTGAAAATGAGCTGGTCAAGTTTTTTTTTACCAATAGGGACGAGGACTTCTTCAATCGCGGAATTATGAAATTGCCTTCAAAGTGGACAAATGTTATCGAACAAAACGGCGCATATAAGGTGTAGTAAAAAGAAATCCATTATTTTTGCATGAAATTGAAGGCTTTATTTGGCATAGTTAGAATGATCCGATTTAGGTGTAATATGCACCGTTTTGATCGATAACTTGTTGCCACTTTGAAGGTAATTTCATTATGCCTTTCTCATAGAAACCCTCGTCCCTATTGGCAAAAAACTGGGACAGTCGATTTTCACAAGCTTCTCTTGAGGCGAATTTTTTCACCAGCAAAATCATTCGCCATAGACAGGAACAGGTGTTAATCACTTGGTGTCAGATCCGGACTATAAGGTGGATGCATAAGAACCTCCCAACCAAGCTCCCGGAGCTTATGGCGAGTCACTATCGATGTGTGTGGCCTGGCGTTGTCCTGATGGAACACAATTCCTCTCCTATTGGCCAAAGCTGGCCGCTTCTGGGCGATTGCTTCCTTCAGACGGTCCAATTGTTGACAGTACAGGTCCGAATTAAGAGTTTGGCCGTAGGGGAGCAGCTCATAGTAGATGATTCCCTGCCAATCCCACCAAACACACAGTAAAATCTTCCTGACCGTCAATCCTGGCTTGGCCACCGTTTGCGCCGGCTCACCGCGATTCGACCACGACCGTTTTCGCTTGACGTTGTCGTAAGTGACCCACTTTTCATCACCGGTCACCATCCGCTTCAGAAATGAGTTGATTTTGTTGCGATTCAGCAGCGATTCGCAGATGGAAATTCGGTCCATGAGGTTTTGTTTGCGTTAACCCGTGTGGCACCCATACATCGAGCTTCTTTTTGTATCCAGCCTTATTCAAGTGGTTCCAAACGGTTTTTTGTGCAATGTTTAGCTCCTGGGTAATCGAAACAGTGCTTAAATGACGCTCGGACTCGACGATTTCCATTATTTTATCGACATTTTCGACAATTGGCCTTCCAGAGCGTGGTGCATCTTTGACATGAAAATTACCGGAACGGAATCGACGAAACCAAAATTGCGCGTGATTGGCTGTTAAAGTATCAGGACCATAAACAATATTCACATTTTCAGCCGCCTGGCTTGCGTTTTCGCCTTTATCGAAGAAAAACTGTAAAATATGGCGTATTTTCACTTTGCTGGGTGGCCATCTTTGACGCGCGCTCAAAATATATTGAGTCAAGCAATCACAAAACTTTCCGAAATGTTTATTTTAGTACGAAATCTTATCTTTCTAACGCCATCTAGGCGTAATCCGATCGCACTTATACAACGCGAGATACAGATTACTAAAGCTATCTATTGCAAAAATAATGGATTTCTTTTTACTATACCTAATATTTTATCTAAATCTGATAATCCTATGTTAATTTCGTCGTCGAAATAAAGCGAAAAAACGCTCAGAACATTTTACTTCGTCCAATACATAACATATTATTTTTAAAAGCTCTTTATTTTTAAAACACATATTTTGTTGAATTTTAAAAGTTTGGAAGTCTAAGCAGGCTCCATAGAAGCAGAGAGGAGTAGAAGGGAATGAGAGGAAGGGAGTTCGTTTACCAAACGCTTCGTCATGCAGAGGTTTTGTTCACAAAAATTTCATGTACAGAGGTTAAGGGCCCTGAAAACAAATTCGTTATATCTATATAGTTTTTCTTCGTTGTATCAAAGTTTCGGGTGTCTCTCGGAAGGGAATGGACAAATCTTCGGTATATCGAGGATTTCCTTATATCGCGGTTTGACAGTACTTTTTATACGAATAACGAAGGCACTCGTTCGAGCTTTATTTTAATTATTTCTTTATGCCTGCTCAAAGGTCAAATAAAATTAATCCATTATTTGACTTGAATTATTTTGCATCGAAGTATTTCTGGGGGGGGGGGGGGGGGGGGTGAGTGTGTTATTTACTTTTGGCCAAAATATCAATGTCGCACGGTGAAAATTTGGCGTCCGGGATATCGTAACACTGTCCGGGACGGCTTTGGGAGCAACGAGACGAGATTTTTCCCCGTCATCATGCCGACGATTCGTCCTCTTTTTTTGTTTTGTTTTCCAGAACGGCAAGTCGAGCATTTGCGTGATCACTATCACATCTACATGCTGCGCAGCGGACGCATCAACATGTGCGGCCTCAACGAGACAAACCTAATTTACGTGGCAAATGCCTTTCACGAAACGATCTTAAAGTTTCCGCCCTCGTAGAAGATCGCGCTCCACCGAGGTTCGTAAGGAATTTGGTCAAGGATTCTCGGCTCCGTTGTACAAGGCGACATGTATAACATACCTGTTGAACGTAAACGGGCTCCAAACGAGATGAAAGCGAAGCGAACAAACAGAAATATCAACGAAAACCGCGATTTATTCACGGGCAACGTGACTACCTCAAATTAAGCGCGAGATTATTCGAGAATAAAGTTCAAATACGTACTTTACATACGTACACGAAGATTACGATATACCACCCCCCCCCCCCCCCCCCTCACCCGAGTGAAATTTTTTATCTATCGAGGAAGAGAGGTACACGAGAGTGCTACCATCCAATTAATTCTCATTCCGGTATCTGCCCAGTAGACTCAAGATCCAACAAACGCGTGACCAAAAAAAAGAACTTTCAATAATGCCAGAAAAAAAAAAACAATGTAGACAAAACATCGGTTACTCCGAGGTTGACTCGTTGTCTTCTCGATGCTACTTTATTGTCAATTTCTGCTAACGGTCCGAATTGCATTGCCCGTAAATCTGGTTTCGTCACAATCCTCGCGGTGTCGCGGTGAAAAGTTCGCGCTCATCTGAATTTGCCGGATTGGATTTAATTTTGAGTTTGAATCATTGGAATCTTATTTTTAACGTGAAATTTCGCCGGATTTCCATTCGGCAAGTCCAATTGCATTTATCGAGCGAATTTTTTTCGTGGCTACAAGAAATCATTAATAAATTTGATCTTATTTGAATTTAAATTCCATTGCTGTTGTCACGCGGAAGAATTAATCCTCATATAAATTCAGTAATTTGAATTGAAAGTACATTGCAATTTGTTTTTAATATTTTGCCGGAATTGCGTTCATTAGGGCGAATTGAATTTCTCGAGCGAATTTTTTTTAGAAGAGCAATAAGAAATGTTGAAAATAAATGTAAACTCTTATTCACTCTAAACTGAATTTAAAATTTAATTTCATTTGAATTTGCATTCGTCGTGAATGAAATTGCATTAATGTAGATTCAAGGAAATTCAAATTTAGATTAGGGACGAAAACACCAAGTTAACGTTGCCGATTGAGCCGCGAGGATTTTTTTTTTCGAGCCAGGCTTGTTGGCTACTCGTACAATAAGTAATTACTAATTACTTGTACTTTGAGTAATTACTAATGACTCGTACTTTAAGTAATTATTCGTATATTGAGTAATTACTAATTACTCGTACATTGAGTAATTAATTACTTGTACATTGAGTAATTACTAATTACTTGTACATTGAGTAATTACTAATTACTTGTACATTGAGTAATTTCTAATTACTTGTATATTGAGTAATTACTAATTACTTGTACATTGAGTAATTACTAATGACTTGTACAATGAGTAATTACTTGTACTTAAAGTAATTATTTGTACATTGAGTAATTACTAATGACTTGTACAATGAGTAATTACTTGTACTTAAAGTAATTATTTGTACATTGAGTAATTACTAATTACTCGTACATTGAGTAATTACTTGTACATTGAGTAATTACTAATTGTACATTGATTAATTACTAATTACTCTTACATTGAGTAATTACTAATTACTTGTACATTGAGTAATTGCTAATTACTTGAACATTGAGTAATTACTAACTACTCGTACGTTGAGTAATTACTAAATACTCGAATTACTCGTATATTGAGGAATTACTAATTACTCGAATTACTCGCACATTGAGTAATTACTAATTACTCAAATTACTCTTGCATTGAGTTATTACTAATTACTCGAATTACTCGTATATTGAGTAATTACTCAAATTACTCTTACATTGAGTAATTAGTAATTACTCGTACATTGAGTAATTACTAATTACTCGTACATTGAGTAATTACTAATTACTCGTACATTGAGTAATTACCGATTACTCGTACATTGAATATTTGTTGGAATTGTGGTATACAGTGGTAATTTTGTAAGCTCCAGTAACCCAAACACTGTGGAGAACTGGAGTGATCTAGCTACTCCGGAGGCTTCTAAAAAGAATGGCCATAAATTTTTCGAATTTCCGTACATCTCGTTATTCGTAAGCTTACTCGTAAATCCGTACAAGCCTCATACGCGAGTACGATTATATTGAAATTTGCATCGTTGAAATACAACGAAAAATTAACTCTTTTGAATTGCCAACATTTTTTCGCAGATGCAGGCTATTAAAATCAAACATTTTCTAAGATCCTCTTTGAAGATCGACAAGTTGAATCAGCAAAAAAAATACTTTGCTTAATAATGAAGATAAGAAAATGAAAAAAAAAAAAAAAATTCAAAGAATATTCGTTGCATGCAACGATCCAAACTTCAACGCCATTAAGTATTAGAATTCTTCATTAACGTTTCGCGTACCAATGAACCCGCTGTAGTAAAGTTTCGTAAGATTCGAGAGTGACTGAAAAGTATAGAGTAACAAAAAAAAAACCAAAATTTCACGTGTCAACTCGAGTCCTTCGGACAGAAGTAGCCACGGTCTCAAGGTCGCTCATATATTTTCTCGAACATGTACACTCGAATGAGGTTGAAGTTTGCGTAATTGAAATCAAATGAAAATTGATATTTATCGAATTCCTTTAATTTCCTTTGGCAGATTGTGCCTACGGGACACGTTCAAGCATTTTTTAAGCTATTGCGATCTTTGAAATGAATCTTTAAAAAAGATCTTCGGTAATAATAAATAAAAAAAAGGAAAGTAAAATGTAAAGAGCTTCCGATGGGTTCCAACGATTCCAAGCTTCGACGCAATACACTCGAGCGATTTATACCACACGAGCAATAGTATTATTATTGAAACGGGAATGCGACAAACGTGGCGGAGTAGAGTGAAGACAGGCGAGATAAAGCGTTATATGTATTCCTCAGAGGTACGGGGTCCTTTCCCTTTTACCATCCCCTCCCTTATTCCTTCCATTCCTTCCGACATTCACAATTTTTCCGGAGTTCCCTACATTCCTTCCAGAGTTCCCTACATTCCTTCCAGAGTTCCCTACATTCCTTCCAGAGTTCCCTACATTCCTTCCAGAGTTCCCTACATTCCTTCCAGAGTTCCCTACATTCCTTCCAGAGTTCCCTACATTCCTTCCAGAGTTCCCTACATTCCTTCCAGAGTTCCCTACATTCTTTCCAGAGTTCCCTACATTCCTTCCAGAGTTCCCTACATTCCTTCCAGAGTTCCCTACATTCCTTCCAGAGTTCCCTACATTCCTTCCAGAGTTCCCTCCATTCCTTCCAGAGTTCCCTACATTCCTTCCAGAGTTCCCTACATTCCTTCCAGAGTTCCCTCCATTCCTTCCAGAGTTCCCTCCATTCCTTCCAGAGTTCCCTACATTCCTTCCAGAGTTCCCTACATTCCTTCCAGAGTCCCCCCCCCCCCCCCCCCCCCCCCAGAGTGTTGACCGCAGCCACTCTTTCCTAATGCACTACTGTATCGCATTTGCACGAGGGCCCAGGGAAACTGCGGAAAACCTGGGCCGATACAGGCGGCTATAATATCGCTGAGTTTCAGTTGCATTACCATCAGAAACTCAGACAAACTGCCGCCCGCTCAGAGGTTGACGCGCAAACCAGTGCACGGGCAAGCGGTCACCGCTCCAAGTATTGACAGCCTCCAATGCTGCTTAACTTCAGTGACCGCCGCCGAGTCCGCACACCGACCGCGCGCCCACCACTGTCGTTTCGATAAAGCGTTATATTTTTCATTATAATTCGTACTTTCTGAGATATCGATGGTCCCGAGCGGCTCTATCTTATCTCGCTCAGACCTTCGAGCAGTAGCGTAATTGAAAGGGTCTCATATGTACCAGCGTAACTCTCGCGCCCTGCGCGAAGTATCGTATCTCGGCGGACCCTGTTCATTCTGACGCATCTCCGGGCGCTCGTGAGATCCATCGTATCTCCCGCAGCCTTAGAACGGAGTATCGTAACTCGCCGACTGCGGTATGCTCTATCGTATCTCAGATGCACCAAAACGTTTCATCGTATCTACGAATCGCAAGTTTTCAGTAAACGCGGTTTGAAAGTTTCCCGTTCTCAAAAATAAAATGTCACTGAATCGTCACAACATTTATGTTTTAATATTGCGCATTATACGCAGAATATTTTTTAGACATGAAAAGCGTTGTGAAAATAGAAACATAATATACTATTATCATAATATTCATCATATCTTTCGGTCGAAAGGTCTTTGGTAGGCCTTCCCTCCGACAGCCGTCGTGCTTCGACGAAAGGTCTTTCATTCAAATTATTAGCACATGTATGTGTGCTAATAATTTGTATGGAACCGTATGAAAAATAGCTGCTTGTAGAGATTTACCTAATGCATATTTTTTTCTAATGAAATTCTTTCATACTATGTAAAGTTTTCGTAATAAAATTTAAACAATAAAATATCTCGTAACTGGTAATGAATTTTTGTTTCAAATAAAATCGCGAAATCTCAGTCAATTTTCAAACGAATAGATATAGTGATAACCGTAATACAATTCTTGTGTCGCCCAACCTCAAAATGTGTTAATAATATCATTAGGATTATTATTTTTCTATATTTCATGATTAATTAATTATCTGTTTAAATCAATGAATTATTATATTATTTCCATTCACGTCATAATAATAACATACTTACATAACTGTTATCGCTACATAACTTATTCTGTTATCTGATAACAATATTCTGATAACATAACTGTTATCGCTACATAACTTATTCTTTTATTGTAAGTTGTCGAGATTTTCGACGACTTACGATAGAGTAGAAACTAGAATGGAACTTTCAGAGCGCGGGGGGATACGATATCTTGCTTTACTTTACTTAATTATAGCACAATAAATTATCAAAATGATTTAAAATTTTGTCTGGGCATTCTTCAAGCTCGAACGAACTTGGTAGTGATGTTTTTAAAAAATCACCAAATTTCGACTTACGATGAAACGTTTTGGTGCATCTGAGATACGATAGAGCATATCGCAGTCGGCGAGTTACGATACTCCGTTCTAAGGCTGCGGGAGATACGATGGATCTCACGCGCGCCCGGAGATGCGTTAGAATGAACAGGGTCTGCCGAGATACGATATTTCGCGCAGGGCGCGAAAGTTACGCTAGTACATCTGGGACCCTTTCAATTACGCTACTGTGTAAAGGTCCGAGCGAGATAAGATAGAGCCGCTCGGGACCATCGATATGAGCTTTTGCAGCACGTGAAGTTTGCTGAGATCACTTCCAAGTTTGAAAGCTTTTTTTTTTTTTGCGCAACTTGATGTCGCAAGTCCGCAATAAAAATACATTAAAAAAAACGTTTGAATGATTTTTATAGCCTAAATCGGCAAAAAAAAAAAACAATGTTATCAATGAAAAAAAGAATTTTCGTTGCGTTTCAACGATGCGAACTTCGAGATGATTCAACGAGCATAATGGAGAATTTTTATTGTCGGCGAGACGGTGATCCGAGAATCCTTGTTTACGTTCTATCGTATATTGTGTAGAAATATTTGTTGCAAGGCAAGATTTTCCCATTGAGTTCGTATTTTGCCGCAAATTTGTTATGTGTACCGAGTGTGACTTCGGCCCTCGTGTGAAACGCTGTGAAAGTAAATAATAAAACACAAAGAAACGGTAATGTGTACAAATAAATCCAATAACGGCATGGGCGACCCAAAAAACGTCTCTGAATTCATTTTTTGTGTATGGTTTACCTACTAGATTAGGCACAATTACATTTATTGTCTAAAAAACGTGTTTTTTTCGTACTGTAGTGATGATCAACATCCACTAAGTGCAACATAAGCCCTTAATAGTGATATTGAAGTAACAATTGATCTCCTAACATCCTACATATACATTTACATTCGTCGTTATGCGCTAAACATTTTTTTTATTCAAGAAAAACAGAGTGGAAGTAGGTGACATACCAGTATGTCACTATGCTTCAAAGGGTTAAAAAAAATGAAGTTGACCTTCAAATGTCCGAAGTACCTCCACCTGCAAAAAAAACTATTATCGCCATCGGATGGCCCCTTTCGTACCGTGCGATTTCATTTCAGCAAATATTTCTGTGAACCTTATAGTGTCGAAGATATCCAAGGTGCTAATAGTTATTGATCCACCCTGTATAAGGCCTTAACCCTTTCAGTCATGCATTTTTCATCTGCACCGATTTTGATGAAAATTGGCACTCGGGGGTTTTCGGGGTCGGTGATCACGAATCCGGCATTAAATTTTCAAAATTCAAAATGCCGGATCCAATATGGCGGACGTGAAATTCCAAATACTTATTAATTCTTCTAAAACTTTGTACTCAGGGGTTTTCGGGGTCGCTGATCACGAATCCGGCATTAGATTTTCAAAATTCAAAATGCCGGATCCAATATGGCGGACGTGAAATTCCAAATACTTATTAATTCTTCTAAAACTTTGTACTCAGGGGTTTTCGGGGTCGCTGATCACGAATCCGGCATTAAATTTTCAAAATTCAAAATGCCGGATCCAATATGGCGGACGTGAAATTCCAAATACTTATTAATTCTTCTAAAACTTTGTACTCAGGGGTTTTCGGGGTCGCTGATCACGAATCCGGCATTAGATTTTCAAAATTCAAAATGGCGGACGTGAAATTTCAAATACTTATTAATTCTTCTAAAACTTTGTACTCAGGGGTTTTCGGGGTCGCTGATCACGAATCCGGCATTAAATTTTCAAAATTCAAAATGGCGGATCCAATATGGCGGACGTGAAATTCCAAATACTTATTAATTCTTCTAAAACTTTGTACTCAGGGGTTTTCGGGGTCGCTGATCACGAATCCGGCATTAGATTTTCAAAATTCAAAATGTCGGATCCAATATGGCGGACGTGAAATTCCAAATACTTATTAATTCTTCTAAAACTTTGTACTCAGGGGTTTTCGGGGTCGCTGATCACGAATCCGGCATTAAATTTTCAAAATTCAAAATGCCGGATCCAATATGGCGGACGTGAAATTCCAAATACTTATTAATTCTTCTAAAACTTTGTACTCTGGGGTTTTCGGGGTCGCTGATCACGAATCCGGCATTAGATTTTCAAAATTCAAAATGGCGGATCCAATATGGTGGACGTCAAGTTTTATATATCTTTCTACTCAATATTTTGGCCTGAATTTCGTCACTTGGGGGATTTTGGAATCGCTGATCACGAATCTGAAGTCATAACTTTATAATTTCTAAATCCAAGATGGCAAATGCCGTCTTGTCTCTCTTTGTCTATATTTTTTTTTTTTGTCTTTTATCGATAAATTATAATCTGTTATGTACATAACAATAAATAATTGTGCAGGTAACTGGAACAAAATAATTTCAGAGTGAGCATCCATCGATGCTTAATATCTCTGGGTTGCGCAGTAAGACGATTTTTTCGGGGGTTAATTGAATCTTTCTCGTAGGTCGATTGGTTTAAATTTCTTGAGTCTTCTGGAGATTAGGTTAGAGTCTAGGACGGTTCTGGCCAGCTCATTGGAGTGGGTTTGTAATCGTCCTTCGTATCTTTCGCTGCAGCGTTGGATTTCCTTTGCAATTGTGTTTATTCCGAGGTCTCTGTGAATGGTGGCATTACTGACATACCAAGGAGCATCGAGTAACATTCTCAGAGTTTTAGATTGGAACCTTTGCAGGATTTCTAAGTTGGAGTTGCTAGCCGTCCCCCATAACTGGATTCCGTGTGTCCACACAGGCTTGAGGATGATTTTATAGATGCTAAGTTTATTGTTTAAGGATAGCTTTGATTTACGGCCAATTAACCAATACATTTTGCGTATTTTTAGGTCTAGCTCTTTTCTTTTTGTTTTGATGTGTTTTGACCATGTTAGTCTTTTGTCGAGATCCATACCCAGGTATTTCACATCGTTGGCGGTTGACAGTGGATGGCCGTGCAGATTAACTTTCGGGCAGTCACCTCTTTTTGTGGCGAAAGTAACCTGGACAGATTTGGTTTCACTGGCTTTTATGCGCCAACTTTGTCTATATTTGTGTCTCTCTCTTAGCGCTACCCGGAACTAAAGACGAGGACGTGGAGAGCATCTAGTTTCACTTTTGTTTGTTTTGTTTTTTCAGTTTTTTTTTATTCTTTGTTCTTTTTCTGCTTGATTTTTTTTTTAAGGGGTGGGACCACGGTCTTACATACAGGTCTGGAAACTTCGTCGGATGGAAGGGATCGCTTACTGACGAAAATTTTTTAATGCACTGGCCGCTAGGAGCGCTGCTATCTTAAAAGAGTTGGCGGCGAAGTGTGGTACGGGGGCAGACGGAGGTATTGAAAAAAGACAGAGCTAATCGCCGCAATACTCTGCATCTGCCTGTCTCCGTAACACCTCATTTCAATTATTGGTTCTGCAGTATATATATATATATATATATTGGTGGTATATCTACCAATATAGCTAATTATAATGAATAAAATTAAGCGGTGAACCAACCCAACAAGCCGCCAAATCTAATTAAACCCCAAGCGTGGCTATAACTTAAATATTAGAAAACTGTCTTATTCGTGTAAAGATAATCGTAGTCGCACGGATAGGGTGCTGAGCTACCGTTTTGAAGGAGCCGAGTTCGATCCCCGAAGAGAGTGGGCTTTTTTTTTGCATTTGCATAGGTTTCTGGTTATGTATTAATTATTTATACACATTGTATTGTTTTTGTATGTCATTATTTTCTTTCTATCAAATAAAAATTCTAATTAATTTTTAAATAAAAGTTTTTATTTTTTTATCGGTTTTTTGGTCGTTGGTAAAGGTTTCGAACTATGGGTAAATAACAAAATGATGAAATCATTTATACCACGTCGCATTTTATTATTACAACACGCGAAATAACGAGTGCTTCGATAATTCAATTCTGCTTCCAGTTTTGCACCCCGGCACAACACAGATTCTCGGCATTTTTTCACTTTCGATAAGTCAATAGCACAGGAAATCCACTAATGAGTCGCTTTTGTTTACAAAATTATTTTTCGTGGTTATATTCAACTGGGGGCAAGATTTCAGCGCCGCGTAGTGTCAATTCTCAACGAATATTTTCGTCCGTAAGCGGCCTACCCCCACCATGCGAATTCTGGCAGTTTTCCAGACCTGTATGCAAGACCGTGGGTGGGACCGTAGCGGTCCCACTGTGACTGAAAGGGTTAAGAGAGATGGATGAGAATAGAGAAAATGAAAAATAGAGTTGTTGTCCTGCCATTTTTCTCATTATCCAAAACCCCTTTTTTGCAAATTAAAGTCGTAGATCCCTAATGAGAAACCCAAACAAACTTTTGCATAATTTTTCGAAGAATCGGCAAAAATAACAATTTTTTTTCTGGAGAATAACCGTTTCATTCCAATGATGCAAATTTCAATGGCGTTATCGTTGTGTATTTACAATATGTACAATCGACGAAACGTTAATAAACGAGTGCTAAGAAAGATTTCACATGGTGTGTGTGTGTGTGTGTGTGTGTGGGTAAGTGTTGATCAATTGTTCCACTTGGATACTTTCTTCTTGAAGGTTTCGGTGCCGTCGGACTCAACCGCCGTGTAAAAGCCCATTCCCTCGTACTTCGAGCGCATGTAGAAAATGTAAGCGGCGCAGCCGGTCATCGCTGCGATCCCCAGTCCCATTATTATTGCGTTCTGATGACAATGCATTTAATTTAAAAAAAAAAAAACAAAAATCGCCTTTCAGAAAAATGATTTTTTAAATGGTTTGGTGTACTTACGGGACGAGCGTACAGTTCGTAATTAACCGCTCGAAAGAGCATCGTGCTACGAAGAGACCGGAGACCGTCACCAGGCTGGGCGTTCGGCGCTTTGTCCTTCATGTTTGTTTTTCCCCCACTTTTGGTAAATAACGTGCTGTCGGTTTGTAACTTCATTCACGAATTAAAGATTTGTTTTTGTTTATTGATAAGCCGAGGGGATTGAGTGGCTTGGGAGCGATGTTACGGCACTGATGGCGAACAGCTGATCGTCAGCTGTGAATTGGGAGACAACGAACATGAGGAAAATGTAGCAGAAAGCGGCCGCGAAAACGGTTCACGGATTGCCCGTAATTATTATTGCCGAATTGCGTCGCGTGCAGCGCTAGTAGTCGTCTGAACTGATACTATAAGGTGTAGTGAAAAGAAATCCATTATTTTTGCACTAGATGGCTTTAGGAATTTGTATCTCGCGTTGTATAAGTGCGATCGGATTACGCCTAGATGGCGTTAGAAAGATAAGATTTCGTACTAAAATAAACATCTCGGACAGTTTCGTGATTGCTTGACTCAATATTGTTTGATCAATTTTTCTTCGATAAAGGCGAAAACGTAAGCCAGGCGGCTGAAAATGTAAATATTGTTTATGGTCCTGATACTGTAACAGCCAATCACGCGCAATTTTGGTTTCGTCGATTCCGTTCCGGTAATTTTCATGTCAAAGATGCACCACGCTCTGGAAGGCCAATTGTCGAAAATGTCGATAAAATAATGGAAATCGTCGAGTTCGAGCGTCATGTAAGCACTGTTTCGATTACCCAGAAGCTAAACATTGCACAAAAAACCGTTTGGAACCACTTGAATAAGGCTGGATACAAAAAGAAGCTCGATGTATGGGTGCCACACGAGTTAACGCAAAAAAACCTCATAGACCGAATTTCCATCTGCGAATCGCTGCTGAATCGCAACAAAATCGACCCATTTCTGAAGCGGATGATGACCGGTGATGAAAAGTGGGTCACTTACGACAACGTCAAGCGAAAACGGTCGTGGTCGAATCGCGGTGAGCCGGCGCAAACGGTGGCCAAGCCAGGATTGACGGTCAGGAAGATTTTACTGTGTGTTTGGTGGGATTGGCAGGGAATCATCTACTATGAGCTGCTCCCCTACGGCCAAACTCTTAATTCGGACCTGTACTGTCAACAATTGGACCGTCTGAAGGAAGCAATCGCCCAGAAGCGGCCAGCTTTGGCCAATAGGAGAGGAATTGTGTTCCATCAGGACAACGCCAGGCCACACACATCGATAATGACTCGCCAGACGCTCCGGGAGCTTGGTTGGGAGGTTCTTATGCATCCACCTTTAGGAATCTGTATCTCGCGTTGTATAAGTGCGATCGGATTACGCTAGATGGCGTTAGAAAGATAAGATTTCGTACTAAAATAAACATCTCAGACAGTTTTGTGATTGCTTGACTCAATATTGTTTGAGCACGCGTCAAAGATGGCCACCAGCAAAGTGAAAATACGCCATATTTTACAGTTTTTCTTCGATAAAGGCGAAAACGCAAGACAGGCGGCTGAAAATGTGAATATTGTTTATGGTCCTGATACTGTAACAGCCAATCACGCGCAATTTTAGTTTCGTCGATTCCGTTCCGGTAATTTTCATGTCAAAGATGCACCACGCTCTGGAGGGCCAATTGTCGAAAATGTCGATAAAATAATGGAAATCGTCGAGTTCGAGCGTCATGTAAGCACTGTTTCGATTACCCAGAAGCTAAACATTGCACAAAAAACCGTTTGGAACCACTTGAATAAGGCTGGATACAGAAGAAGCTCGATGTATGGGTGCCACACGAGTTAACGCAAAAAAACCTCATAGACCGAATTTCCATCTGCGAATCGCTGCTGAATCGCAACAAAATCGACCCATTTCTGAAGCGGATGATGACCGGTGATGAAAAGTGGGTCACTTACGACAACGTCAAGCGAAAACGGTCGTGGTCGAATCGCGGTGAGCCGGCGCAAACGGTGGCCAAGCCAGGATTGACGGTCAGGAAGATTTTACTGTGTGTTTGGTGGGATTGGCAGGGAATCATCTACTATGAGCTGCTCCCCTACGGCCAAACTCTTAATTCGGACCTGTACTGTCAACAATTGGACCGTCTGAAGGAAGCAATCGCCCAGAAGCGGCCAGCTTTGGCCAATAGGAGAGGAATTGTGTTCCATCAGGACAACGCCAGGCCACACACATCGATAATGACTCGCCAGAAGCTCCGGGAGCTTGGTTGGGAGGTTCTTATGCATCCACTTTATAGTCCGGATCTGGCACCAAGTGATTACCACCTGTTCCTGTCTATGGCGAATGATTTTGCTGGTGAAAAAATTCGCCTCAAGAGAAGCTTGTGAAAATCGACTGTCCCAGTTTTTTGCCAATAGGGACGAGGGTTTCTATGAGAAAGGCATAATGAAATTACCTTCAAAGTGGCAACAAGTTATCGATCAAAACGGTGCATATTAGACCTAAATCGGATCATTCTGACTATGCTAAATAAAGCCTTCAATTTCATGCAAAAATAATGGATTTCTTTTTACTACGCCTTATATTTAGAAATGTGAATTTTGCCTATCAGCTTTAAATTATTATTTTCAATTAATAATATTAAAAATTGAATTCACTGTACAATTCTCATAAATTTGCAAATACTTTCGAAATACAATGAAAAGTCCTCTCTCACTCGACTAACTTCAGACCGTTCCGTTGATCGGACAACTTCAAGCGCAAGCCTGCGTATTTTGACAGCTCCGCGCAAAAGTGTCACACTTTCAATCCTCCTATCATCAATATTGAAAAAAAGAAAACATGTACCGAGCCTCGTTAGAATTGGATCTCTCGCGGCACGTGAAAGCAACGATACTCCAATGAACGTATCGTAATCGAGCAAAAAAAATGCCTCCCTTGGTTAATTTGATATCGTGCAGTATAATTGGTAATGATAGTCTTCCATCAAGTACAGGAAAAAAAAAATACTCTTGATGTTATTGCAAGATTACGATGTTTGGCAAATTTTAATCGTAGAGAAAGATTGCAACGGGGACGTTCTCTGGAGCTGGTCTTACCCCGCAGTCGCCGACTCGCAGAAATCTTACGTCACGCGAAAATGGAACTCTCGCACCAAACAGAGCGGCGTTCAATCCTTCGTAGGGACGAGACTCGCAGACGTGTGGATTTATATTCACAGCAGCGAAGCTTTCGCCGCCAACA
Organism: Ophion ventricosus; assembly: GCA_963932345.1. Classification (NCBI taxonomy): domain Eukaryota; kingdom Metazoa; phylum Arthropoda; class Insecta; order Hymenoptera; family Ichneumonidae; genus Ophion; species Ophion ventricosus. The sequence goes on from OZ010713.1 coordinate 862,130, forward strand.
AGCTACCCAGGGTGAGAATCCTAATATCATAAATCTGACTTTCTGTCTGTCCGTCTGTTTGTTACACAATCGGACTAAAACGGCTCGATCGATTTCAATAAAATTTAACGTGTAGATAGCTTATGGCCTGGGTTAAGTCATACTTTTCATTCCAATATCTGATATTTTAATTTTTTTATTTTAATGTTTTTCCTAAGGTACACGCTGTTCGCGTTTATTACCTTATTTTTTCCTCTACTGTGAACTGTTTCTTTTCTCCTTTTCCTTGCAGCCGCAGCCGACTTCCCCCTCTGTATCATATTTCATCATGACATTTCTGTCATGGGTATAGGAAAACTGCGGAAAACCTATACCAATATACAGCCAGTCATCAAATTCGTCCCCCCAGTCGTGGAACTAGTCTTATTTCGCCGCGAAATGCCGAAGAAAAACATTTCACGACGAAACGTACGCGACTGGGATTCGAACCCGGGACCTCCCAGTCCGCTGGTTTAGTGGCAAGCACGCTAACCACTAGACCATTGCACCGGTCAATCTAATATCTAATATTTTTCTTATTATAATATTGGGTGAAGTAAAAAGTTCCGAGCGTTTTCCACTAGATGTCTTTAGTGAGCCGTATCTCACGATTTATACATCACATCGGGTCATACTATACGGCGATTCAAAGGTGACATTACGCTTCAAAAAAAATTCTTTGACAGTTTTGTGTGTTGGTGAAGCCAGTTGTGTGTTACAGCATTCCAAAATGGAGGTACAAAAAGAGAAAATTCGATACATTCTTCAGTACCACTACGACCAAGGTGAAATGGCAAAGCAGGCGGGCAAAAAAATTTGTGCTGTTTATGGAGCCAATACAGTATCGAATGCAACAGCAAAGCGGTGTTTCCAACGATTCCGTTCTGGTAATATGGACGTCGAAGATGAGGCACGCTCTGGTAGGCCGACCGTCAAAAATGTCGATAAAATCATGGAAACCGTCGAGTCGGATTGGCATGTGAGCACTTATTCCATTGCCCAGGAACTGAAGATTAGCCAGAAAACCGTTTGGAAGCATTTGCATAAGCCTGGTGTTAAGAAGAAGCTCGATGTATGGGTGCCACACGAATTGACGCAAAAGAACCTTTTGGACCGAATTGATGCCTGCGATTCTTTGCTGAAACGTAATGAAATCGAGCCATTTTTGAAGCGAATGATGACTGGCGATGAAAAATGGGTCACATACGAGAACAACAGCCGAAAAAGATCGTGGTCCAATCGCGGTGAGCCGGCCCAAACGATCGCCAAGCCCGGATTAACGGCCAAGAAGGTTTTGCTGTGTGTTCGGTGGGATTGGAAGGGAATCATCCACTATGAGCTGCTCCCATCGGGCCAATCACTCAATTCGGACCTCTACTGTCAACAACTGACCAGATTGAAGCAGGCGATCGACCAGAATCGGCCAGAATTAGCTAATAGGAAGGGTGTTGTGTTCCATCATGACAACGCCAGGCCGCACACATCTTTAACGACGCGCCAGAAGCTCCGAGAACTTGGATGGGAGGTTCTATCGCACCGCCGTATAGTTCAGACGTGGCACCGAGACATTATCACCTTTTCAAGCATTTGCAAAGTTTTCTCGATGGTACAAAACTGGCCTCAAGAGAGGCTCGTGAAAATGAGCTGGTCAAGTTTTTTACCAATTGGGACGAGGACTTCTTCAATCGCGGAATTATGAAATTGCCTTCAAAATGGACAAAAGTTATCGAACAAAACGGCGCATATTTGATCTAAATCGGATAATCCTATGTTAATTTCATCGTCGAAATAAAGCGAAAAAACGCTCAGAACTTTTTACTTCACCTAATATAATCAAAATCGAATAGAATCTAATATAATATCACATATTTTAATAAATTCTAAATGACGTATGACAGCCTAGGAAAAAAAAAATCCATTAAGGGGTATGTTAACGCAAATTGCGAGATCCACGCAGACGCAGTCGCGGGTAGAAGCTAGTACTTCATAAAAAGATTATCGTTTTTTGATAAAAAGCACAAAGTTCCTGAAACAAGAAAGAAAAAGTGGAATTATAAGTACGACACTCTAACTGCTTTTTTTATTTCTTACTTTTTTTCTCTCTTCGTTTATCTCCTTTCTGGATCAAATCCTAAAGTTCAAATCGTAAAGTTGTCAAATACGATAGAAAAAAAATGCATACACACAGTTTGCAACGAATAATGAATTCGTAAACTTCCCTTCTATTATGGGCCCCCCCCGAACGAGGCGTGCGCATCAACCCCCGTGATGAAAATCCAACATTTCCTTCTATAGAAATCGATTATTCCCCAAGGTGAAGCGTTGCGCTCTGGTGCTCTTCACCAAGGACTTCAATCCCAACGACTACCAGGAGCTTTGTCGAGTGCTGAGCAACGCGTATTGCGAAAGTGGCGATCCTACAGAGGTTTTGCGCCATTACCTGTTGGCTTACACCGAAGGTGTCATCAGAGATTCCAGAGGCACATTGATCCATCAATTTGACGGAGAATGGCACATGAACAGCGGTCAAGCCAAAAGACTGATAAGAACCTTCGAATTGGAAACTATACTGATATACACGGCGATTTTGTTGAAGAAAAGAATCTTCGTTTATCATCACAGCCTGGAGGAACTGTTCGGATGGATCGAGACCTTTCCTACGCTCATGAAACATCGCAGTGTCACCGATCATCTCTTTCCATGGATCGATTTGGCTCAGGATGAACTCTCAGAGCTCAAAGTAAGCACTAACGTGGTATTGTGATTTTAAAATGCCGTGGCAAAGAATTTTTATCATTTACTTGTTTTTTTTTTTGCAGAGTTACTCGTACTATGTCGCCGGTTGTCGGGACAGTTCTATATCGTCCAAGTCGGATTTGTTCGATTTATTGGTAAACATTCCAGCGAGAGAAATTACCGTAGCCTCGCATGCTAAAGGTAAAAAGAAGAAAATAAAAAAAAAATCAAAAATCATTTGAGGGATCATCACAGTGTGACCGCCCGAAAACTCTTCCTTTGAGAGTGGCCACCGTTTTGAAGAACACCATTCCGAGAAAAACGCGTTTAAAGTTCGGAGTGCGGGTCTCACGCTCCAATCACTTTTTCTAAGAAAGGCTGTAGCGACCGAAATAATTCGAATTTCGATCTAAAAATTGCACAGAACGTTTATAACCGTGTATACTATCGGATAATGTAAAAAAAACGTTTTTTTGAAAATTTTACACCGTGATGATCCCTTCTATATATATAAAACTGTTCCGTGACTGATTGACTGACTGACTGGCTAACAGACAACGCACAGCCTAAACTACTGAAGACAGAAAAAAGCTTCTATAGCACGATAAAGAATGGAGTGAATAATGTTCTGTCAAAATTTGAGACGGATAGCTTGAAAATTCTTCCTTTGAGAGTTTGTGCACCGTTTTGAAAAATCACATTTCGAGAAAAACGCGTTAAAAGTTTCGAATGCAGAATTTTCATAAAAATTGCGTCCCCCGACGTAATATCACTTACTATAATGGAATCAACAACTTCATGGGGGAAAAAATGTTCCTATCGAAATTGGGGTGTTGCCCCACTTATGCATAATTACCAAATATTTATACCAAGTTTCAAGAAATTCAATTTTCCATACAAACTTTTACACCTCAATTCACGTCCTTAAGAGTTGATTTTTGAAAATTGATACAAACAAATTAAATACAATTGAGGCGCGTTTCAAATTTTTACAATTTATCACAATATTATAAGGTGTAGTAAAAAGAAATCCATTATTTTTGCAATAGATGGCTTTAGTAATCTGTATCTCGCGTTGTATAAGTGCGATCGGATTACGCTAGATGGCGTTAGAAAGATAAGATTTCGTATTGAAATAAACATCTCAGACAGTTTTGTGGTTGCTTGACTCAATATTGTTTGAGCGCGCGTCAAAGATGGCCACCAGCAAAGTGAAAATACGCCATATTTTACAATTTTTCTTCGATAAAGGCGAAAACGCAAGCCAGGCGGCTGAAAATGTGAATATTGTTTATGGTCCTGATACTGTAACAGCCAATAACGCGCAATTTTGGTTTCGTCGATTTCGTTCCGGTAATTTTCATGTCAAAGATGCACCACGCTTTGGAAGGCCAATTGTCGAAAATGTCGATAAAATAATGGAAATCGTCGAGTCCGACCGTCATGCAAGCATTGTTTCGATTGTCCAGGAGCTAAACATTGCACAAAAAACCGTTTGGAACCACTTGAATAAGGCTGGATACAAAAAGAAGCTCGATGTATGGGTGCCACACGAGTTAACGCAAACAAAACCTCATGGACCGAATTTCCATCTGCGAATCGCTGCTGAATCGCAACAAAATCGAGCCGTTTCTGAAGCGGATGGTGAACGGTGATGAAAAGTGGGTCTCTTACGACAACGTCAAGCGAAAACGGTCGTGGTCGAATCGCGTTGAGCCGGCGCAAACGGTGGCCAAGCCAGGATTGACGGTCAGGAAGATTTTGCTGTGTGTTTGGTGGGATTGGCAGGGAATCATCTACTATGAGCTGCTCCCCTACGGCGAAACTCTTGAATTCGGACCTGTACTGTCAACAATTGGACCGTCTGAAGGAAGCAATCGCCCAGAAGCGGCCAGCTTTGGCCAATAGGAGAGGAATTGTGTTCCATCAGGACAACGCCAGGCCACACACATCGATAGTGACTCGCCAGAAGCTCCCGGAGCTTGATTGGGAGGTTCTTATGCATCCACCTTATAGTCCGGATCTGGCACCAAGTGATTACCACCTGTTCCTGTCTATGGCGAATGATTTTGATGGTGAAAAATTCGCCTCAAGAGAAGCTTGTGAAAATCGACTGTCCCAGTTTTTTTGCCAATAGGGACGAGGGTTTCTATATGACAAAGGCATAATGAAATTACCTTCAAAGTGGCAACGAGTTATCGATCAAAACGGTGCATATTAGACCTAAATCGGATCATTCTAACTATGCTAAACAAAGCCTTCAATTTCATGCAAAAATAATGGATTTTTTTCTACTACACCTATATAAGCACAATGACAGAGGCTTTGCCAGAGCCACAAAAAAACCGACCGCTACGCGTCACTAGGTATTGCGCACGTAGCTAATTATCTTACAAATCGCAATTAATCCGCCCATTGACTTTCCAGAAAGTCTAACTATGACGAAAGCTCACAAGGAGATCGCCCTGTTCATGGTGCAACTATGCGAAAACGACGACGACAACAAGGCATCGATAATTAATGAGATTGCCGAGAAAACTCAGGATCTTCTGAACCAACTGAAGACTCTGGCAACTTTGGAGCCGGCTGAAGAAGAAAAAGTTCTCTCAGCGAAGTCTATTCGAAATCGTGAATTACCGCCAGCGGTTGAACATTTTCTAATTAATCTGGGCCTGGCTGAGAATTTATTTTCAGTCTAGTCTAATGTTAGGCTCAGTTCGAAGTTTTCTATTACATCGACAAACATTCCTCGAACCTTTTGTACAGAAAAAGATTATTTTACGACACTTACCTTGGCTCGTGCGACCGGACTTTTGTTCGCGCCTTCATTTACGTCGATGGAAAATTGATTTTGTGAAAGAAAGAAGAAAAAAAAACAGGCAAGGGCGTACATAACCGACCGTTAAAAACATTTTATTTTGTTCAATTTTACAAAATATTTACAGGAACGAGCGCTCGTTCTTATTCGTTGTAGCTCGTATTTTCAACAGCCACATATTAAAATAAATCACTTTGCTCGTATTCACCCACATAAAATAACACATTTCTCTTGCAACGTACAATACAACAATTTTAATCCGTCAAGCACCGACGTTTCTTTTTCTTTTTTTGCTTTTTTCCTATCGTCGAACAAAGAAAATTCGACACTCGAGGAGCTGACTATGGTTGCGTTGGACTTGGGCACTTGCACGCTTATTGACGGTGCTTTGGGAACATTGGGGTTGAAATGTACGCGCTTCAGCGAGTTTTTACGCTTTCCAGAACTCGAATAATTCGGGTTTTGCATTATTATTATCAAGATTGCGGTCGCAGCAGAAGCTTCTGTTGAGTTTCAAATTATTGACGAGTTGTTTGAAATAATTGACAATTAACTCGATGAAATTCGGGCCCAAGCGATAGGAGACGACGCGTGTTAAACAGGCCAGTTTACGTTTGGCCCAATCTTCATTCCACGAGTCTCTCTACTGAAGGCGTTTAAGCCGCCAAGTCGAACGCACCATATGACGCGCGATAGGAGTATTATACACACACACACACATATATATATATTTACAAAAAGGCCCGCTTGTGAGCCAACGACGACAAACCTTTATCTTTTTTTCAAATTTTTATTTTGGTCTCCTTTTTTTTTTATTGTTTCGCGCGAATCTAGGGTCCCGGAGTTTCGGATTTGGGAAATGGAATGATTTGTCAATTTTGAAACGCTTGCTGAAATGACTACGCGTCGAATAAGAATTATTGCGTTTCCTTGCGCTCGATGCAAGGCTCGTATGTCTTTTTTTTGTTTTCTTATTTTCTCTCTCTCTCTCTCTCTCTCTCTCTCTCTCTCTCTCTCTCTCTCTCTCTCTTTATCACCGCTGAGCGTCTTCGGTTGTTGACAGTCTCGAAAATTAAGTTTACTTCGCGTGTGAAGGAACAGAGTGTGATTGCCAACACGTTTTTCTTCTGCATTTCGCACTCGCAATAGTAAATAAATAAATTGGGGAATGAAGGGTGAAAGGGGGAAAGGAGCCGTGGGATACTTAGTAGAAATAATGAAGATGAATGATTGGTTGGTGGGCTAAAAAATGCCTGAGGGAGGAAGTACGAGCATTTACAAATGGCAATTCATCAAAATGGAGAAAATTAATAAAAGAAGCAATAGAAAGCGTAGGTGAGGGAGAAACTTGGCAATCCATATGGAATGGAAATATAAGGGAGTTTGTTTGGGTTTGTTTGGGTTAAATGCCTGAGGGAAGAAGTGCGAGCATTTACAAATGGCAATTCATCAAAATGGAGAAAATTAATAAAAGAAGCAATAGAAAGCGTAGGTGAGGGAGAAACTTGGCAATCCATATGGAATGGAAATATAAGGGAGTTTGTTTGGGTTTGTTTGGGTTAAATGCCTGAGGGAAGAAGTGCGAGCATTTACAAATGGCAATTCATCGAAATGGAGAAAATTAATAAAAGAAGCAATAGAAAGCGTAGGTGAGGGAGAAACTTGGCAATCCATATGGAATGGAAATATAAGGGAGTTGGATTAAAAAAAAAAATAGGAGGCATAAGAATTAAAATTGATCAAGAAATTCAATATGATTGGAGGAAGATCGACGTGCCAACGTATACTGTAACCTCTCGAAACGGCACCTCCATACCAGGTGTACAAGTATGAAATGCGGATTTCAGACAACAGATGGTGCACCAATGCAGTTTGTGCTATAAAGATTTGACACTGCGCCATTTTGTTGTGTCATCAACAAGTGTCAGACGCGCACGAATGATAAATTGGAAAAGTGTGTGCACAGTGTTGTGTTGTTGTGTTCAATATGTCGAAATTTATACCGAACAAAGAGCATTCGCGGACGGCATTAATTTTTTGTTTTCATTTGAAGAAAACTGCTGCTGAATCATACCGATTACTTCGAGAAGCTTATGGTGAACATGCTCCATCGCAAGATACGTGTGAACGATGCTTTCGGCGTTTCAAAAGTGGTGACTTCGATGTTGCAGACAAGGAACATGGAAAACCGCCAACAAAAATACGAAGATGTGGAATTGCAAGCATTGTTGGACGAAGATGATTCGCAAACACAAAAACAACTCGCCGAGCAATTGGGCCTTAGTCAACAAGCTGTTTCCAATCGGCTACGAGAGTTGGGAAAGATTCAGAAGACCGGTAGATGGCTACCACATGAGTTGAACGACAGGCAAATGGAAAAGCGCAAAAACACATGTGACATTTTGCTCGCTCGGTACAAAAGGAAGTCGTTTTTGCATCGTATAGTTACAGGGGATGAAAAGTGGATTTATTTTGAGAATCCAAAGCGCAAAAAATCATGGGTAGACCCAGGCGCATCATCCGCGTCGACCGCAAGACCGAATCGCTTTGGCAGAAAGACGATGCTCTGTGTTTGGTGGGACCAGAGGGGCTTGGTCTATTATGAGCTGTTAAAACCTGGGAAAACGGATCAGATTGAAGTTTGCATCGTTGGAATGCAACGGAAATTATTATTCTTCAATAGCTCTAATATCTTTTGGCAAATCTTCGTTAAGAAAAACACTCCATTGTTTTTTAAGTAGCTCATATACAAAGCTAGAATTTAAATCTATAAAAAAAAAGATTTCGTAAAACAATAAAAATGAGGAAATCAAAAATATAAAAAAGAATTTTCGTTGCATTTCAACGATGCAAACTTCAAGACCATGAAAACGGTTAATACTAAACGTTACCAACAACAATTGACCGATTTGAACCGTTCGCTGCTTGAAAAAAGGCCAGAATACCGAAAGAGGCAACACAAAGTCATTCTTCTTCATGACAATGCTCCATCGCATACGGCAAAACCGGTTCGCGACACGTTGGAAGCACTCAGCTGGGAAGTTCTACCCCATGTAGCTTACTCACCAGACTTTGCTCCTTCCGATTATCACTTGTTTGCATCGATGGGTCACGCGCTTGCTGAGCAGCGCTTTGGTTCGTACGAAGATGCGAAAGAATGGCTCGATGAATAGTTCGCAGGAAAAGGGGAAGATTTTTACTGGCGTGGTAGTCACAAATTGCCCGAAAGATGGAAAAAATGTATAACAAGCGATGGAGCATACTTTGAGTAAAGCACTTTTTATCATTCTTCCGAATTTAACGTGTCTTTTTTTTAGAAAAAAAAATCCGCATTTCATACTTGTACACCTGGTAAATGAAATCAGCCCCCCACTACGTGGCGAATATCAATCGGTGGAGCGCACGGTGGAAGAAGCGCCAGGCTCAAAGCATACTAGATAATAAAAGTGCGATTGGAAAGCTATCCGTTACGTATGCTGCGTAGAGTCGGCGAGGATAATAACCCAGTCACTATGTCCAAATAAATCCCCTGAAATAACAAAAATTCCGTTCTCGCTCTTTCTTGTTTTAATCGTTGGGAGGGCGGGTTACTGGTAGTCTAAATTCAAAATGCCGGAGCAATATGTTGTTTTTTGGCTTCGAAACCCACGTAACTCCTTAAAGGCAAAGGGCAGAGCACAAATGGAAACACCCTTGAAAGAGTATACAAGGAATAAATACTACGACTAAATAAATCAATAAGCTAATAAACAATTAAATAAATAAATAAATAAATAGATAAATTAATAAATTAATAATACGAGCCAATGAGACCTAAAAATTGGCGATATTCTTTTCTCTCTCGACTAGATTGTTTGTACAATACATGACAGAATTTTCGCTAAAAGCGATTCACCAGCTCATTTTCAAAATACCAACAACAATTTTTTTTTTCTAACATTTACGCTACGACGCTGACTTGTTCGAGAATTTGTCCAATTCGCAAATTTGGTTTCAGTCATCTTTGGTATCGTTTTTTCTCCGTACGATATTTTTGGCTCGAAAAAAAAAAAAAAACAAATTGTGCATCAAGCTTTGCGACGATAAATCCGTGATGATTCTTTTCGTGAAGAGGCTTCGAAATGTTTCTCTCTCTCGCTCTATCGTTTTTTTTTCCCCGTTATTTTCGTAACGGGAAATGCGCTCTTTTTTTTATATCTCCGTGAAGCCAATTTGCAAAGTGTTTTCTTCTCTCGCGTGTTCCTCTTGCCAGGAATCCTTCGAGATCTCTAGATCGTCGTGATCTCGTGGTTGAAGTTTTTATTTCGGTTTGCTTCTCATTGTCTCCACCTTTTTTTTTCTTCTGTTCTCTCTCTCTCTCTCTCTCTCTCTCTCTCTCTCTCTCTCTCTCTCTCTCTCTCTTTCTCGTTCTCTTTTTTGGAGGAGCCTTTTCCTATCGGCGCGTTACAGATTCTCCTTTTTTGACGGTTCCGTTTGCGCCAAAACGTATCTCTGAGCCCTAAAACGTAACAACAGAACATTCTCACACATCACGTTGGCAAACAAATTTTCGTTTGTTAGTCTTTTTCTAAACGTTAGTTTGGGTTAAATTACGATATCTTCGACGACGTTTTGACGTGTGCTTTTTTTTTTTTTATTTTAAATTAATTTAGGAAGACGGTCCTTCATGCAATGATGAGGATTGACTGACTTTTTTTTTTATTGTAAATTCTAATTAAGGATTTTTCGTAATGGAAAATAAAATGGGATTCACGTTTGCATCATTGAAGTGCAATGAAATTTAATTTTTTCGACTCTCTCGAAATTTATTCGGTAAATGTTTACAAAATAAGCCCCATCTCGGAGGGGGGTGAGAGGTGGGGGGATTTATAGAAAATGACCCCCTGAACACGATGGTGAAGAGAAATCGCGGCGGTCACCCCCCCCCCCCCATAAAAAGTTATGGGGTTTTGAAGTTTGAAAAAAATGGATCGCGGAATAGCGGACCCGAAGACCGGGGAGGGGTTTAGAGGGGGGTCCAGGGGGGTGAAAGCCCCTCGGCGGGGTGAAGGGGGAGAGCCCCTTGTGGCGGTGAAGGGGGCGGAGCCCCCCCACCAATGCAGAAAAAAACTAGATTTTAAATGAATAAAAATAACACACATCCGCACGGAGAGAATGAAAAAGTCATTTTTGTCGTGAATTTCACGGTAAAAATTACCGTGATGTATTTCAATGTGGTGACAAGTGAGAAAAGCATAATAATTCGTATGCGACAAGTTTTTTTTTTCTCACGTTACAGAAAATTTCAAATACGTAGCTAAAATTTTACTATACAAGAAGGGTAGCGCGCACGATAATTTTTACCGAGAGCACAATACATTTTCCTATAACACTCATTAAATTTTATAATAAATCTTAAAATAACTGTTACAAAGACGATACTTTTTTATAGACACTTTTCAAAGGCATAAAATAATAAAATGCACCGTAAAATTTCGCTGATATTATATATTTTTTAAATTTAAGTTTTTTGCGTATTTTGTTACACGTGAAAATTTACTAGAAAATCTGGTAAAATTTTCTATCTGAAGAAGAAATTTTATTTTATTTTCGTGAAAATCTGTGTTTTACTCAGTAATAATGAGCGAAGTTTCAGGGTTGTCATTTGGTTACCGTTACTGCACGGAAATTTTTAACATTTAATTCTCTCCGTGCACCCACGCACACACATGCACTCTCGAAGTGGGAGGTAGGGGGATTTGTCGAAAAAGCTCTCCTGAGCACGATGCCGAAGAAAAAACGGCGCGGTCACTTCCCGCTTCCCCCTCCCCCCCTGCCCTCGTTGAAAGTTTGTCAAAATGTATCATTTCAAAGACGAGACTGGAAATTGGCGAAAATGGTGTCTGTGTGGGTTCGTTTGGGTTTGTTTGTTTGGGTTTCCGGATTTCCGCGAACTTCAAAACCCCATAACTTTTTATGGGGGGGTGACCGCCACGATTTCTCTTTACCATCGTGTTCAGGGGGTCATTTTCTATAAATCCACCCACTCTAGAGGGGGATGGGGGTTATGTTGTAAACATTTACCATTTTATTCTAGCAGATTTCAGCTACTAAAATTTCGCAACGATTTTTCAAGATGCTTATTATTGATTCTGCAATTGAAATTCGCCAAAAAACATTTGACGTCGTAATCGAAAATAAGGAAATAAAAATATGAATATGAATATTCGTTGCATTCCAACGAGGCAAACTTCAAGACCATAAAAAAAAAGTAAGTAAAGAAGTTGAAGAGTTGTAAGAACTAAGCTCACTTGAACTTTTTTTTTAATGAGGAATTTCATAGCGGAGTCAAGGGTAGAAAATAAATTTCTTTCCAATCAATAATAAAAGTATTATTCGCATAATTCAATCAATTTCTAGCGAATGCAAAAATTTAATTAATTCAATCAATTTCTATCGAATGTAAAAATTCAATTAATTCAATCAATTTCTACCGAATGTAAAAATTCAATCAATTCAATCAATTTCTACCGAATGCAAAAATTCAATCAATTCAATCAATTTCTACCGAATGCAAAAATTCAATTAATTTAATCAATTTCTACCGAATGCAAAAATTCAATTAATTCAATCAATTTCTACCGAATGCAAAAATTCAATTAATTCAAACAATCTCTACCGAATGCAAAAATTCAATTAATTCAATCAATTTCTACCGAATGCAAAAACTCAATCAATTCAATCAATTTTTACCGAATGCAAAAATTCAATTAATTTAATCAATTTCTACCGAATGCAAAAATTCAATTAATTTAAACAATGTCTACCGAATGCAAAAATTCAATTAATTCAATCAATTTCTACCGAATGTAAAAATTCAATTAATTCAATCAATTTCTACCGAATGCAAAAATTTAATTAATTAAATCAATTTCTACCGAATGCAAAAATTCAATTAATTCAATCAATTTCTACCGAATGCAAAAATTTAATTAATTAAATCAATTTCTACCGAATGCAAAAATTCAATTAATTCAATAAATTTCTACCGAATGAAAAAATTCAATTAATTCAATAAATTTCTACCGAATGCAAAAATTCAATGAATTCAAACAATCTCTACCTAATGCAAAATCAAGTTAATTCAATCAATTTCTACCGAATGCAAAAATTCAATTAATTCAATCAATTTCTACCGAATGCAAAAATTCAATTAATTCAATTAATTTCTACCGAATGCAAAAATTCAATTAATTCCATCAATTTATACCGAATGCAAAAATTCAATTAATTCAATCAATTTCTACCGAATGCAAAAATTCAATTAATTCAATCAATTTCTACCGAATGTAAAAATTCAATTAATTCAATCAATTTCTACCGAATGCAAAAACTCAATTAATTCAATCAATTTCTACCGAATGCAAAAACTCCATCAATTTCTACCGAATGAAAAAATTCAAACAATTTCTACAGATTGTAAAAATTCAATTAATTTAATCAATTTCTACTGAATGCAAAAATTCAATTAATTCAATCAATTTCTACCGAAAGCAAAAATTCAATTAATTCTCTCAATTTCTACCGATTGTAAAAATTCAATTAATTCAATCAATTTCTACCAAAAGCAAACATTTTTTCTTCATTGGATTCAATGGAGGAACGTGTGAGACGAAAAGAAAAAAAATATATATAAAAAATGAAAGATTTTCGTTTCAAGACGTCACAATTTTTTCGGAGATTTGATCAAAATGTGAAAAAATGTACTCGTGGTCTTCTCTGCTCTCTCTCTCTCTCTCTCTCTCTCTCTCTCTCCCTCTCTCTCTTTCGCCCTATCACTTTCCTCACTCCCAAAATTGCATCGGACAAATTCCCTGGATTTGCTTCGGATATAGTCGACAGTGTATTTTTCTGGTCGTTAAACCCACAGCTATAGGGAATAAAATGAATATCTATCTTTCGCCGAGAGCAGCGTAGAATCGTAAAGTAAATCACTGGGACGCATGGAAGACAACCAGGAGGACGCGATAAATCTCTACTTCCCTTTTCCTCCATCCCCTTCATTCGCCATTCTTCTCTTTCTCTCCTCCCCTCCCTCGTCTCCCCCTAGCCCAAGACAACTAGCCCTGTCTCACGCACACTCTTTTTTTTTTTTTATCATCGTCGCAAGTGAACATGGCAATTCGTATCAAAGTCAGGCTGGCCTTCAGTGACAAATAAGTCGCCACTCGGGACTTCCGGTTGGAGTTCTCATTGTCTCAATCCGGGTCTTGATAAAACGTATTACTCAATTCAAACGACTCGACCATCCCGTTGAAAAAAGAATATAACCCTGTCCCGTCCGTTGTACATTGAGGGATATCACGTCGAAGCAACAAGGCGAAAACCCGACGACGTGTCAGCTGTCATCAGTTCAAAAAGACAGTTCCGGTCTGGCCCAAAATGGACAAAGAGACAATTGCTTCCGACGTGACGCAGAAGAGGGAAAGTCTTAGGTTTCTTTGTTTTTCTGCAAATCGGCCTAAAACTCAGCTGGAATGTTTTTTTTTTTTTCACATGGAAAGAGAGCAATTGTCGCGCATTTGAAAAACAAGGCTTTCAAACGTAGCTCTCCTGTTTGGGCTGGCTGTTTTTAATGATAGTTCCGGTAACGGCGGAAAAGATAGGCAGCCTGATGGGCTGCTTTTCCATGGAAACGGAATTAGGGACCTGATTGAGGCTGGAGCTCTTGTTGCTGCTGTGACGTCTCCAAAAGTCCGAATGATTGCTGCTGCAGTTGGTCGAGCCGGTTGTGTAAGTTCTCGTACGACCGGAAGTCGTCCTTCTGTTTCTCTTTCTTCGTCTATTGACCCCGAGGCCGCACAGCCTGAGGAATCCCTCGCGAAACTTCGTCGACATGAGATTGTAGAGGATCGGATTGATGGCCGAGTGTAGATAGAGCATAACCCGACACACGTAAAGAAGGCAAAAGTAACCCTCGATCCCGAGCTTGACGATTGTAATCGAGGGTGTCAGAAGGACCCACAGTGTGAAGGCTCGAAACGGCAAGAGACAAACGAAGAAACACAGTACCACTGTACCCAACATCAGGACCACTTGTTTCCTGTACTTCAATAGATTGTTCACCGGTCCTCGACTTATCGCCGGATTAGCCATCAAGTGTCTCGCGATCACCGTGTAAAGTACTACAAGCATTATCAGCGGTAAAACGAAGAATACTATTATGGTTCCTACGATAAAGACCACCATCCAAGATGAGTCAGCTTGGGTCTGACAGGTTGGAAAGGCGTAACCGTTCTTGTCCTCCTCCATCAGGTAGTCCACCATCGTCAGTATCGGGCTGCAAACAAACGCAACTTTTTCACTCAACGTACGTCGTGTCGTCTGGCGATATCTTTATTTTGACAACTCTTGACAATACCCTCGTTTTTTTCTTTTCACAACTTATGGGAATCTTTTTTTTTTTTTACGTGCTTGATGTTCGTGTCGTTGGAGTGCAATGGAAATTAATATTTCTTAATACATTTAAATTCTTTTGGCCGATTTTGCATACGGAAATACCTCAACCATTTTTTTAAATATTCATTTAGCTATCTGGGAAAATAAATCTATGAAAAAAAGATCTTCCATCGTAATAAAAATACGGAAAATAAAATGCAAAAAAGAGCTTTCGTTGCGTTCCAAAGATAGAAACTTCAGCACCTTTCTTTTTTTTTTTTTTTTTTTTTTCGAAGGAGCTGTCGCGAAGAATATTAGCTGCGAAATATGATCATTGGTAGAAAGGATTGGATGTTTATTGACTTTGAGAAAAACAGGGTGTATTTGCACGATTATGAGAAACTTAAGGAGGTTGGAGGGGTTTAGTTGAGTTAAGGGGCCAGTCCACTTTGAAAATTTCAAAAAATCGATTTTTTTTACTGTTTTCGAAAGTACATACATTCAGAAATATTGTGTCAAAATTTTATGAAAATCCGAGCTCTCTAAGTCAAACTCGGCCCCGATCGCCATCGGATTCAAACCGCCGCAGTTCTGAGTGCTCAAAAGAGACCAGAACCAAACGAAAGCAAGCAAGAATTGAAGAAATCGACGATGATGAGCAATCAGAAGGGATTTTGTACGGTGCAGTAATTGCCGATTGAGTTTAGGTAAGAGTTTTTCATAGTATAAACTTCAAACGCGTTTTTCTCGAAACAACGTTTTCAAAATCTAGCTCCATCGTATCTCTAAAACTAATAGACCGATTCTCTTGAAATTTGAACCACATATTGTAAACATGATTCGCAACAAGATGACCCTCGATGGTTTTAAAATTTTGATTTTTACACTTTTTTTTGTTGCGAAAAACTGCGAAAAAAACGCGTTTTTTAAATACTTTTTTCGTTTTTCATCTGCCATTGTTTTATTTTTTGATAAAACTTTATATCCGAGGGTCATTTTGTAGCTGGTGTCATACTGAATCTAATGGACTTTGATTTTTTTGTTTCAGACAAGCCGTTGCCGAGTTGTGATGGAGCTACCTAGCCCACCTATTTTTGAGGCGTTAACGTTAAACTATAGTTTTTGTACTTAAAAATGAATAAAAATGAATAAATATTTTTTTTAAAATATATTTCAAGACTTTATTTATCAAGCCCAACAACTTTTATATTCATATCTTTTATAAAATCCTCAAAAAAAAAATCGCGAAAATAGCCTTTTTTTCGTGGCTCCAAAGTGGACTGGCCCCTTAAATGCCGATTTATGAGTTTTTTTTCCGCAATTTCGGGAACGATGTAGACAAACGATTAAAATTGTTTTTTTTTGTGTCATTTTCTCACCTTTTTCGAATCCAGGTTCCGATGGTGAGTGGATTTGAAAGTATCTATTTTCGAAATAATCGAAAGACAACTAACCGGAAGACCCAAACAAGGTTTTGCCTCAACTAATCGATAGCCGAGTGTGAAAAATTCGAGCAATTCGGTCACCAGCCGTTTTTGGAGAAAACAAAAAATGGTAAACTTGGCATGGGTAATTTTACCGGTGGGGATGTGTCATTTTGACTCTAATATAAATATACAGGGTGAGGCACATAAAGTGTTACAGGGCAATAGCACTCAAACTATTGATCATATCGAAAAATGTTTCAGACAAAAGTTTCAGTGTTCGAGAAGGCCGTCATACTGGACCACCCTATTTTTTTATCGGTGGAGGCACTGAGGCTACGTCAAGGTCAACTCCACTTTTTTAAATGGAACCATGTATTTTTTTTTTCGATGACATTATTACCGATTTTAAGACGATTTCGGCGACTTACAACACAAGGTCATTCTAGTCACGCAAAGTATGAAAATAGTCGAAAAATCGAAAAATATCGGAATAATCACTTTCAAAGGATCCACTAACCTTGGTTTGGGTCTACCTACAGAAGATGCTCGAAGTGATGACCCTCGACTTGTAAACACTTGTTAATTCGCTGATGAAAAGACCTTCTAACTTCAGCCAACATTTGTGGTGTAATTTCGGTACATGCTCGGCGTATTCTTTCTTTCGTGTCGTCAGGCGTGGTAGGTGCTACCGCCATTACGCGTTCTTTGACAAAACCCCATAAAAAGTTCATTTTCGCGGTCCGATGTACTCACAATAGAAGGTAATGCGTGACTAACTGATATGTCAACAGAAAATGCGTACTTGGTGCCGATAAGAAACATTGGTATCGTAAGAAATGAAAACAGCGATCAAACAAGTGTTTACAAGTCGAGGGTCATCACTTCGAGCATCTTCTGTGACCCAAACCAAGGTTAGTG
>OZ010713.1:879663-929877 GCA_963932345.1 Ophion ventricosus
TTTTTTTAATTTTATTTAATAGTACAATATGTCTAGAATATTCTCCCAAAGTTTTAAGTCAATCGGAGTAAAAGTCTAGGATAGAGCGAGAGAGAGAGAGAGAGAGCGAGAGAGAGTGAGGGCCCTAGAGTTAATAGCTAACGAGTAATTTCATTTTATTACTTTAAAATTTTCTTCACGTAATATCAAGTTGGAGATTCAAATCTACTACAAATTTCTGAATGGCAGTGTTTCACTTTTATCTTTCTGATAATAATCACGCACAATCACCGAAGGATACTTCAATACTGGATTACAATCATTGAGAAGATTGTGAATCATGATAAGTGTGTGTGATGTGGTAAATGTGTTCATATTGATAAACACTGTGATGTAAACACTGCCATTCAGAAATTCGTAGTAGATTTGAATCGCCAACTTGATATTACGTGAAGAAAATTTTAAAGTAATAAAGTGAAATTACTCGTTAGCTATTAACTCTAGGGCTAATAAAGGTCTATACGTTTTTTACTCAGAATTCGATACTCTATCATATTACGCTATAAAAAATATAGCATTCCATTTGAAAAAATAAAGTTGACCTTCAAATCTTCGAAACGCCTCCACCTATAAAAAAAATAAATGCACCACATAGTGTAGCCTTATAAACCATGTAACTTTTATATAAAACATTTTTTTGTGCAACGCATATTTTAGTCGTAAAAGAGGTGCACACGTTGCGTGGTCCACCCTGCATATATATATATATATGTATACGAGAGAAAGCTAGCGAGACAAATAGCAAATAATGCAACAAAAAAAAAGAGAATTATTTCGCTGCGAATAATGCGCGTTTTTTTTTTAAATTTATCACGGCTTGTCCCGTTTCTGACCACATGGGGATTTTCGTTCCCACGCATGCCTCGCATAAACATACGAGGAAACGCGACCGCGCACGGGGGATGAGAAATTAATTTGGGATCGTCTGCAGCTTTGAAATGCGTCAGTAATGCAATTTACGCAATTGGCAAATTGTAGAAATTCATTGCATTTTGGGTCTATTGATAATGTGCTATCTGATCACGGTTGATACATTTTTTTGGTTGAAATTGTCGAATATCACGGATATTCGTTGCATTTTAACTGTATTAACCATCCACGATGCATTGCCGCTGGGCAAAGTGCATCGATGCAATTCGTTAATGATGACACTAGTGGAGTGGCAAAGTTTGGTCCATGGATTTATATATATATACCAGGTGTACAAGTATGAAATGCGGATTTCAGACAACAGATGGTGCACCAATGCAGTTTGTGTTATAAAGATTTGACACTGCGCCATTTTGTTGTGTCATCAACAAGTGTCAGACGCGCACGAGTGATAAATTGGAAAAGTGTGTGCATAGTGTTGTGTTGTTGTGTTCAATATGTCGAAATTTATACCGAACAAAGAGCATTCGCGGACGGCATTAATTTTTTGTTTTCATTTGAAGAAAACTGCTGCTGAATCATACCGATTACTTCGAGAAGCTTATGGCGAACATGCTCCATCGCAAGATACGTGTGAACGATGCTTTCGGCGTTTCAAAAGTGGTGACTTCGATGTTGCAGACAAGGAACATGGAAAACCGCCAAAAAAAAAATACGAACATGTGGAATTGCAAGCATTGTTGGACGAAGATGATTCGCAAACACAAAAACAACTCGCCGAGCAATTGGGCGTTAGTCAACAAGCTGTTTCCAATCGGCTACGAGAGATGGGAAAGATTCAGAAGACCGGTAGATGGCTACCACATGAGTTGAACGACAGGGCAAATGGAAAAGCGCAAAAACACATGTGACATTTTGCTCGCTCGGTACAAAAGGAAGTCGTTTTTGCATCGTATAGTTACAGGGGATTAAAAGTGGATTTATTTTGAGAATCCCAAGCGCAAAAAATCATGGGTAGACCCAGGCGCACCATCCACATCGACCGCAAGACCCAATCGCTTTGGCAGAAAGACGATGCTCTGTGTTTGGTGGGACCAGAGGGGCGTGGTCTATTATGAGCTGTTAAAACCTGGGCAAACGGTTAATACTAAACGTTACCAACAACAATTGACCAATTTGAACCGTTCGCTGCTTGAAAAAAGGCCAGAATACCGAAAGAGGCAACACAAAGTCATTTTTCTTCATGACAATGCTCCATCACATACGGCAAAACCGGTTCGCGACACGTTGAAAGCACTCAGCTGGGAAGTTCTACCCCATGCGGCTTACTCACCAGACTTGGCTCCTTCCGATTTCCACTTGTTTGCATCGATGGGTCACGCACTTGCTGAGCAGAGCTTTGGTTCGTACGAAGATGTGAAAAAATGGCTCGATGAATGGTTCGCAGCAAAAGGGGAAGATTTTTACTGGCGTTGTATTCACAAATTGCCCGAAAGATAGGAAAATGTATAACAAGCGATGGAGCATACTTTGAATAAAGCACTTTTTATCATTCTTCCGAATTTAACGTTTTTTTTTTTAAATCCGCATTTCATACTTGTACACCTGGTATATATATATATATATATATATATAAATTACCCGGTTGCAAAAAAAACATGTTTGGATTTTTGACACCTAGTCAAACCCAAACCCAAAAAAGATAACCTCACTCGGTCGTGAAAAATGAATTTTGGATTTTCGCCAGAGCATGTCATCAAATGGGACACACGATTTTTTCAACAGTGATAAAAAAAAGTCACTTTTTTCATTTGGGTTGTTCCAAGTTACATTCACGATTTTTCACGATTTTTTCAACGTTGATAAAAAAGATCGCCTTTTTTTTTATTTGGGCTTGTTAACGTGTGATTTTTATTTGTGTTGTTTCAAGTTACTTGGAAATTGTCATTTGTTAAAAACAAGAAACGTTCCTTTCGTTTTCCAAGTTCTAAGTTCTTACTTGTGAGGTTTTTAGTTTTTTTTTTTTTGACAGCGATAAAAAGAACTCGCCCTTTTTTCTTTAGGTTTTTATGGGTTTGTTAATTTGTGTTTTTTTTTGGGTCGTTCTAACTTACGTTCTGTTCAAGTCAAGTTAACGACTTGTTCAAATCAAGAAATGTTTTCTTTTTGTTTTCCAAGTTCCAAGTTCCCACTTGTGAGGTTAAAACTTTTTTTTTTAACAGTGATAAAAAACGAACTCACCCTCTTTTCTTTCGATATGTTTGGGGGTTACGTGGGTTTGAAAATTTCAAAAAAAAACATTTTTTTTACATCTTATTATCTTATAGTACAATATGTCAAGAATATTCTCCCAAAGTTTGAAGTCAATCGGAGTAAAAGTCTAGGAGACTTTTCTGAGGGATCTCCGGAAACCAGGTCCCACCGGCTGAATTTCTCAAATTTTTGGATGAAATTTTTTATAAAAATTGTTCAAATGTTGCTCTTTTATGTGCTTAAGATTTTGAACAAAACAATTAATATATTATATTTAAAAGAAAATACAGAAAATATGCATTTTTTTTGGCTTTGAAACCCACGTAACCCCTTAACTTCTCATTTTTCTTTGAGTTGCGTTAATTTACGGGAACCTTAAGTTACGTTCTAAGTCAAGTAATTCATTCAAACGAAGGAACGTTATCTCTTTGTTCTCCAAGTTCTAAGTTCGACATTTTAACTCATAAGGTTTCTTTGATTTCTAATAGTGATAAAAAAAAGAACTCGCCCTCTTTTTTCTTTGTGTTTGTTAACTAGTGATTTTCGTTTGGGTTGTTCCAAGTTAAGTTCCAAGTTAAGTCATTCCAAGTTTCAGTTTCCAAGTTCAAGCCTGTAAGATTCGTTTCATTTTTATCAACAATAATAAAAAAGTACACACGATTTTTTCTTTCAGTTTGTTTGGTGAACTTGTCATTTTTGTTTGGATTGGCCAAAGTTACGTTTCGCGTTAAGTCATTACGACCGAGTAACGTTATCTTTTTGTTTTCCAAGTTCAAAGTTCCGACTCGCGAGATTTCGTTGATTTTTTTTCAACACTGATTTAAGGGGCCAGTCAACTTGGAAAATTTCAAAAAAATCGATTTCTTTTTTTACTGTTTTCAAAAGCACATACATTCAGAAATATTGTGTCAAAATTTTATGAAAATCCGAGCTCTCTAAGTCGTTTTTTTTTTTTTTTACCTGAACGTCAGGACCTCATTTCGTCTACCTGAGCGTATAGCGCGCTCGGCCGACCCATCGGCCTTTAGAGTTGTGCAAGTACCTCAAAGCTAAGGAACTTCAGCAACATTGCAAACATCCTTCTGCTCTTTCTGAGGAATTACAGGAAGTTTTAAAACCTATTTACGAGGATCTCACGAAAACAGAAGTGCTCGAAAGGTGTTTAGGTGGCCATACGCAAAACAACAATGAAAGTTTTAACAACTGCGTATGGAATATGGCACCTAAACACATGTTCAACGGCAAAAAAATCGTAGACATTGCCTGCAAAGTTTCCGCGTGTGTCTTTAATGAAGGATTTCGTCCAGTGCTTAAAATAATGGAAATAATGGCCGTCAAACACGGCCCGATCGCCATCGGATTCGCCGACAATCGCGATGACGAGCGTGTTCGCTCTGCAAACCGTCGCAGTTCTGAGTGCTCAAAAGAGACCAGAAGCAAACGAAAGCAAGCAAGACTTGAAGAAATCGACGATGATGAGCAATCAGAAGGGATTTTGTACGGTGCCAGGAATTGCCGATTGAGTTTAGGTAAGAGTTTTTCATAGGATAAACTTCAAACGCGTTTTTCTCGAAACAACGTTTTTGAAATCTAGCTCCATCGTGTCTCTAAAACTAATGAACCGATTCTCTTGAAATTTGAACCACATATTGTAAACACGATTCGCAACAAGATGACCCTCGATGGTTTTAAAATTTTGATTTTTACTCTTTTTTTTTGCGAAAAAGTGCGAAGAAAAACGCGTTTTTTTTTTACTTTTTTCGTTTTTCATCTGCCATTTTTTTATTTTTTGATAAAACTTTATATCCGAGGGTCATTTCGTAGCTGGTGTCAAACTGAATCTAATGGACTTTGATTTTTTTGTTTCGGACAAGCCGTTGCCGAGTTGTGATGGAGCTACCTAGCCCACCTATTTTTCAGGCGTTACGTCAAACTATAGTTTTAGTACTTAAAAATGAATAAAAATGAATTAAATTTTTTTTTTTTTATGTATTTCAAGACTTTATTTATCAAGCCCAACAACTTTTATATTCGTATCTTTTATAAAATCCTCAAAAAAAAAATCGCGAAAATAGCCTTTTTTTCGTGGCTCCAAAGTGGACTGGTCCCTTAAAAAAAACTCACTCCTTCATTTTTGTTTGTCTTTTTTGAGTTTCTCTAAGTTATATTCCGAGCTGAGTAATTTGTCACGACCAAGCAACCTTATCTTTTCGTCTTCCAACTTCCAATTTCTAAGTTCGAGCCGTCGAGGTTCCATTTTTTTTCAACAGTGATTAAAAAAAAAACACTCACCCTTTTCTCTTCTTCGAGAGATTTGCCGCAGTAGACGTTGTTTTTTTCTTCCAAAAAACAAAAACAAAAAAAATCTCACAGACTCCGCGGCGCGTACGACACTTTTGTACTTGATCTTCAATCGAACGAGAATACGAAATACCGGTCACCAAACTTTTTCGACATTCAGCCCGACTCGTTTATCCCGCACTACGGAAGCGATGCACCGCTAACGGGCTTGAAATAATCAACGACGATATGTTCGCGCCCTTCAGGCATCGATGTACGCGGTGCATCGATATTAATCGCGCAGCCTTTGTCGATTACGATCATCCAATTGACGCGCACCCTCGTCACGCACCTTCGTTTCACCAATTCGTAAAATTACGTTTCTTTTTTTTTCTTTTTAATCGTAGATAAATTTATAAAATTCCTGGGGAAAAAGTCAGAATTTAATTTTCGTTTTTTTATTTTCCAGTAGCCAATATGGTCGAGGCAATCTTTTCAATCCTTTTGTCTTTTTTAATTAATTTTTATACAACACTTGAAGACATTTTTTCAGTAAAAATTGTCTCAATTGAAAAAAATTATTTTGCATTTTTCGATATTTTTATTAACTTTTTCGCATATATTTGTAGTTGTTTTTTTTTGAATGTTTTTTTTATTTCTTTTTTTAAAGCATGCTTTTTTTCAAATTATTATTACTTCAGTATTCCATGTGTGTACTTGTTTTTTTCTTTGCCTCCGTCTATCCGTCGTTATCGTGTCCGATGCATATATATATATATATATATATATATATATATGTGTGTATAGGACGTGTAGTTCAGTTACGCGTGTTCCCGCGATTAATGGGGCATGACTTTTGTCGGCTCGCGCCAAGGTGGAACTTGAACCGTAGCGCGCGAATTGTGACGGTAAACTGAGAGTAACGCGTCTTCTGCTCGGGTAAGGGATCGCCGCCACGGCCTGTACTATACGCAAACTTCGCCCCCGAATCTCCGTCCGTAGTAGTTACTTCTCCGTGGCGAGTGGAAAATTCACGCGCGCAGGCGTCCCCGTATATCTCCACCTGGTCGCCCAGAATATGTATATACAGGGTGTCCAATGGGAAGTTGCTAAAACTAAACAAGTGTCTGTTCCCTCCATGAATTCAATAGGGGTCCCTTTTTTCTAAGGCGCATACCTGAGGCCCCGCAGTTTTATTCCAGCCGTGGTTGAAGCAAGTACGCGCGCGTCAAAATGAGTGAGCCTCACCACGGAAAAAAAATAGATTCTTAATTAGTAAGGATGTCATTATAGCCCCTACCTCAGGCAAAAAAAAATATCGCAAAATGGCGGCTGTTTAAAAAAAAAAGGTCATTTTTGCCGTTTTTTTTTTTTCACGATTGTTGATTTTTTAAAAAAATTAGTAACAAAATTTCGCGATAAATCTGGTAGGGGCGATAGACGGGTGTATAGAGAAGGTCCACAAAAAATTTCAAGTAAATCGGTTCATTACAACTTGAGATATCATGTCAACCGTCTCGAAAAAAGTAGTTTCGAGAAAAACGCGTTTAAAGATTCGAGTACAGTTTCAGGCAGTCTAAGTCATATACTTAGATTTCGTTAATCGGCGATTCCTGGTCCATATCACAAAGGGTAGGGGACCTCAGGTAGTCAAGAAACGTGAATATCACGAAGGGTAGGGCCTCAGGTAGTCGAGCAGACGGAACCGTCTATTGTTCGATTCGGTCCGGCAGCGCCGGTTAAGTTTCCATCTCACTAATTACAGCTGTAACTCCGTTAATATTTGGAATTACCAAATTTCCTCTGGAGGGTATATTCTTGAAATACTAAACATTGAAAATATGCAAAAAAAAAATCGATTTTTTCAAAATTCTAGACTAGAAGACGGCCTTAAAGATGTGTGCGGCCTGGCGTTGTCTTGATGGAAGACAACACCCTTCCTATTGGCCAATTCTGGCCGCTTCTGGCCGATCGCCTGCTTCAATCTGGTCAGTTGTTGACAGTAGAGGTCCGAATTGAGTGTTTGGCCCAATGGGAGCAGCTCATAGTGGTTGATTCCCTTCCAATCCCACCGAACACACAGCAAAACCTTCTTGGCCGTTAATCCGGGCTTGGCGATCGTTTGGGCCGGCTCACCGCGATTGGACCACGATCTTTTTCGGCTGTTGTTCTCGTATGTGACCAATTTTTCATCGCCAGTCACCATCCGCTTAAAAAATGGCTCGATTTCGTTACGTTTCAGCAAAGAATCGCAGGCATCAATTCGGTCCAAAAGGTTCTTTTGCGTCAATTCGTGTGGCACCCATACATCGGAGCTTCTTCTTGAGACCAGCCTTATGCAAATGCTTCCAAACGCTTTTCTGGCTAATCTTCAGTTCCTGGGCAATGGAATGAGTGCTCACATGCCGGTCCGACTCGACGATATCCATGATTTTATCGACATTTTCGACGATTGGCCTACCAGAACGTGCCTCATCTTCGACGTCCATATTACCAGAACGGAATCGTTGGAACATGCAAAGTTAAATGCAATAACCGTATCGAAAATGGTATTGTACAGTCGGGCGAGCATGCGAGAACGAATTACAAGAGCCTACAACTTGGTAGTGATCCGAGATATTTAGATTTGTATCATCGATACTGACCTTGAATGACCTTGAACGACTTTAACCCCCTCAATATTTTTTTATGCGGCCTGAGGTGCTCCACAAGATGTTTGAAAAAAAAATGTACCGTTCCATTTGAAAAAGTGGAGGTGATCTTCACTGTGCGTCAGCGCCTCCACCGAAATAAAAAAAAATTCGTCGCATTTGATGGCCCCCTTCACACCGTACAACTTTTGTCTGGAATATTTTTTCGTGACGTCGATAATTACCGAGTTATTTCGGGTGGCAGATATAAGAGGGACACCCTGTATATGTATACGAGAGAAAGCTAGCGAGACAAATAGCAAATAATGCAGGCAAAAAAAAAAACATTTAACGAGGAATATCGTCAGTCTGGTGAAATTTGCGAAAAAATATGATCGCTCGCGCGATTCCTGGTCGTCCGAATAGTTAACGATCTGCCATAAGCGTGCGGCCAAAAGGACAGGACGATTTTCAAGATTTTTTTTTCTGACGAGAGCATTGGGATCGCGAGATCAGAATCTTACGAGCAATTCATAATATATTCTTGCCAAGATCGAGTATTTTTTTTAATTGAAAAATTTTGATAAACAATGACGTTATTTATTGCTCAATCAAAGATTCGCTGGTGCTGCATGGCCAATCGGTGTAGGTCCTTCTGGCAACTAGGCTCATCTGAAAGAAAGAAAAAAAATAAGAAATATACTTTTAGCATAATATACTAAATAAACAATATATATTTATTACGTATGAATTATTGTTGTGTAAATTTGTTATATTTTGATAAGTTGTATTATATATAAATAACGAAAAAAAAAACAAAATCTTCATCAACATATTTTCCCGTTGGAGATTTTCGCAACAGCTATTTTTTTGGATTTATTTATTTACCAACAGAACTACATTCCCGCGTTGAACTCGTGTTCGCACAACTCGTTTTCTGATATGTCATGATAAAACGAGTTTTGTGCTCGTCCCCACGATATCTGGGTTAGCACGAGGCAAGAGAATGGTTTAAAAAAGAGAGAGACACACGGTTTTCCATTCGACATACTAGATTTACCATTTACAAGTACCATTTATAAGTACCATTTATTATTTTCCATTTACAAGTAACATTTATTATTTGCCATTTACAAGTACCATTTACTATTTACCATTTACAAGTACCATTTACTATTTACCATTAACAAGTACCATTTACTATTTACCATGTGCAAATACCATATACTATTTACCATTTACGAGTACCATTTATGTTTAACAAACCATATTTGCCATTTACAAGTACTAATTACCATTAACACACTGAATTTACCATTTACGAGTACCATTTACAAACTGGATTTACCATTGACAAGTACCAATTACCATTGACATACTAAATTTACCATTTACGAGTACCATTTTCAAGTACCCATTACCTTTAATATACTAAATTGATCATTTACAAGTACCATTTACCATTTACAAGTACCATTTATCGTTTACAAGTACCATTTACCATTTACAAGTACCATTTATCGTTCGCCAGCACCATTTACCATTTACAAGTATCATTTACCATTTACAAGAATCATTCACCATTCACAAGTACCATTTACCATTCACAAGTACCATTTACTATTTACCATGTGCAAATACTATATACTATTTACCATTTGCAAGTACCATTTACTATTTATCATTTACAAGTATCATTTACTATTTACTATTGACAAGTACCATTTACTATTTACCATTTACGAGTACCATTTTCAAACTAAATTTACCATTGACAAGTACCAATTACCATTGCCATACTAAATTCACGATTTACAATTACCAATTACCATTAATATACTAAATTGACCATTTACGAGTACCATTTACCATTTGCCTACTAAATTTGCCATTTACAAATACCAATGACCAATAACAAACTAAATTGACCATTTATGAGTACCATTTACCATTTACATCCAATATTTACCATTTACAAGTACCATTTATCGTTCACAAGCACTATTTACCATTTACAAGTACCATTCACCATTTACAAGTACCATTTATCATTTACAAGTACCATTTACCATTTGCATACTATATTTACCATTTAACTTGTAGCATACGAGATATCAACTGGATTATTATCATCAGATTGCAAATAAATAATATCGTTTACCATTATTCTTAATGCAATATTTACTTTCATTTTTAATGTTATCTCGTATGCCCTTGCGAGCTTTCGCAACCCCTTCACGTCTTACCTCGCACCATCCTATTTCCGGTTTCCAAGACATCACCCCACCTCCACCGGATGTTGGCCAGATTGCGAGCGGTCACTCATCCAAGCATAGACCCAGACCTTTCCTCAACCGTTGGCATTATCGCTTTTTTTCCATCTGCGCTTAGCTGAATGAGTGACTAGCCTGAAAAAGAGAGAGGCGTACATTATTCTGCTCAAACGTCGTGGGCAACTTTTTCGACGTCAGTGTCATTGACTGCCATTTAGAATCGTCCTCTCACCCTCCTCTTGCCGACCACCATCCTACCCCCCGCTCCGCCCTTCCCGCACCTTGCGACGTCTCTCGATATAATATTATTCCGTGTCTCCCTTTGATCATGCTCGAACTTTGGATATGTACACGTGTACCAGAGACAGCCTGTGGGCTTGATGTTTACACAAGATCCAGACAGACATCAGTTAGCGAACGTAACCAATTTCGCGGCCATTCGTCCCTAGCCAAATGAACGTAGGGATATTTCGTGATATATGTATACAGGGTGGACCATTTAACGTGACCATCCCAAATATGTCCGTTGCCATTAGAGTGACGAAAAAAATGTCATGAGGTAATTTCATTGATTTCGAAGGGCTGATACAGTGGTGAAAAATTTATTTTTGTCAAGGTCATAGTTTTTGCGTTCTCAAGGTCATCAATGGTTTTTCAAATGGGAACATGTTTTTTTTTTGTTATTAAGACGTTGTAGCTGATATTCAGACGAATTCAATGACGATATCATGACCTTGAAATGATTTTTCACCAAAATACACGTGTAAAAACGGGAAATCGTGATGGTATTGACAATAAGAATATCCGAATAATGTAATTGAATTTTTTGTGCAGAAAATTGATTGTAACAAATGTTCGAAGTGATGGCCATTAACCTCGACACATTTTTGAAGACGTCGGATGAATGATTCTCTTGAGCTTCGAATAGTTTCTGGTGTGACAGCGGCGCAGATTATCCAACGGATACAATAATGTCAATAGTCAATAGGATACAATAATGTCAATAGAAAATGGTATTGTACAGTCAAGCAGAGCAAGTGGACCTGCGCCGCTATCACACCAGAAACTATTCGAAGGTCAAGAGAATCATTCATCCGACGTCTTCAAAAATGTGTCGAGGTTAATGGCCATCACTTCGAACATTCGTTACAATAAATTTTCTGCACAAAAAATTCAATTGCATTATTCGGATATTCTTATTGTCAATAGCATCACGATTTCCCGTTTTTACACATGTATTTTGGTGAAAAATCATTTCAAGCTCATGATATCGTCGTTGGATTCGTCTGAATATCAGCTACAACGTCTTAAGGCAGTAGTCTGCTTTACAGGCTTCAAAAAATCGATTTTTCGTTTTTGTCTTAAATCTATTCCAAAACTATCCAAGAATATGTGTTCAAAATTTTAGAGGCCAATTCGACATATTTTCGAAGCTAGATCAGTTTTAGTGGCCGAGCGTCGAGCAGGTGCGAATGCTCGGGCAGAACTTTACAGCCCGTTTTCTCGAGTTTTCATTTTCACAAGTTTTGGAAAACGGTGCCGGCGATAGTAAAAACAATATATGTCCGATCGAAAAAAACCAAAGTGATCTAGCTTCAGTATTGAATTATCTTCTATTTGAACTAAAAAAGTTGGACAAAAGTACTATTTAAATTACTTGTTTTGCAACTTAAAGTGAATTTTTTTTTTCAAAAAAGTGAATTTTTTTTTCAAACTTCGAAAAAATTTGGAATTTCGTCATTTCTTCGGTATTTTTTTAGTTCATATAGAAAAGGAACTTATAAAAACTAAAAAAAAATTTGGTTCCACTGTTTCAGATGCATCGCACGACCTCCATCACCGGCATCGATTTACGAGTGCACACTCCAGGCGCCCCAGAAAAATCGTTACAACTTTGGCAAATTTCAATAATTTGTAATAATAAAAATTGTTTTTTAAAGCTTGAATATAATATACTATCGTCTCAAAATTTCGTTTACCGCAATCATTTCCTTCCCTTTCAAAAAAATTGTTGAAAAAACGCTTTTTTTTCGGCTCCTAAAGCAGACTACTGCCTTAATAAAAAAAAAATAACATGTTCCCATTTGAACTATTGATGACGTTGAGAACGCAAAAACTATGACCTTGACGAAAATAAATTTTTCACAACTGTATCAGCCCTTTGAAATCAATCAAATTACCTCCTGACATTTTTTTTCGTCACTCTAAAGGCAACGGAGATATTTGGGGTGGTCACGTTAAATGGTCCACCCATTATGTATTAGATGAAGTAAAAAAGTTCTGAGCGTTTTGTCGCTTTATTTCGACGATGAAATTAACACGGTTAGCATTATCCGATTTAGATCAAATATGCGCCGTTTTGTTGGATAACTTTTGTCCATTTTGAAGGCAATTTCATAATTCCGCGATTGAAGAAGTCCTCGTCGCTATTGGTAAACAACTTGACCAGCTCATTTTCACAAGCCTCTCTTGAGACCAGTTTTCTACCATGAAGAAAATTTTGCAAATGCTTGAAAAGGTGATAATCGCTTGGTGTCAGGTCTGGACTATACGGCGGGTGCGATAAAACCTCCCGTTCAAGCTCTCGAAGCTTCTGTCGCGTCGTTAAAGATGTGTGCGGCCTGGCGTTGTCTTGATGGAACACAACACCCTTCCTATTGGCCAATTCTGGCCGCTTCTGGTCGATCGCCTGCTTCAATCTGGTCAGTTGTTGACAGTAGAGGTCCGAATTGAGTGTTTGGACCGATGGGAGCAGCTCATAGTGGATGATTCCCTTCCAATCCCACCAAACACACAGCAAAACCTTCTTGGTCGTTAATCCGGGCTTGGCGATCGTTTGGGCCGGCTCACCGCGATTGGACCACGATCTCTTTCGGCTGTTGTTCTCGTATCTGACCCATTTTCCATCGCCAGTCACCATCCGCTTAAAAAATGGGTTGATTTCGTTACGTTTCAGCAATGAATCGCAGGCATCAATTCGGTCCAAAAGGTTCTTTTGCGTCAATTCGTGTGGCACCCATACATCGAGCTTCTTCTTGAGACCAGCCTCATGCAAATGGTTCTAAATGGTTTTCTGGCTAATCTTCAGTTACTGGGCAATGGAATGAGTGCTCACATGCCCGTCCGACTCGACGATTTCCACGATTTTATCGACATTTTCGACGATTGGTCTAGCAGAGCGTGCCTCATCTTCGACATCCATATTACCAGAACGGAATCGTTCGAACCACCGCTTTGCTGTTGCATTCGATACTCTATTGGCTCCATAAACAGTATCAATTTTTTTGACCGCCTGCTCCCCCCTTTTCACCTTGGTCGTAGTGGTACTGAAGAATGTATCGAATTTTCTCTTTTTTCACGTCCATTTTGGAAGGCTGTAACACACAACTGGCTTCACCAAACACAAAACTGTCAAAGAACTTTTTTTCAAGCGTAATATCACCTTTAAATCGCCGTATAGTATGAACCGATGCGATGTATACATCGTGAGATATGGCTCACTAAAGACATCTAGCGGAAAACGCTCAGAACTTTTTACTCCACCCGATATATACATGTCTGTCAAAATATACAGGGTGGTCCATGCAAAGCTGACGTTCCAAAAGTTGGCATTCTAGCAAAAGATGTTTTCAAACAAAGTTTATTTGAACTTGTCAGAGTTCGCACACAAACCCAAACGCCAATACATTATTTTTCGATGAAATTGCGCTTGACGTGACGTTGCCAATTAACCCTAAGATTAAAATGACAGTCCTATCTTTTTATCCCCGGAATCGAACCATTTTTTTAAAACGTTTTTCTTTCATCGTCATCTTGTAACGCTTTAAATGGATCAACCTGTATATATATTTTTTTGTTCGCCCGGCAATTATACTTTTCGGGTGCGCCGTCGCGTTTCATCGCGGCTAGAAATTCGAGCAGCATACGTATACATATTTCGCGAATATACGCGCGATGTTAAAGCTGCCGCTTTTGGACAATCGTCAATTCGCAATTCTGCGCACCTGGGGGCTTATTGGAGAATGACGCGCGCGCACCGGCTGCCAAAAGTACCCGAGGTGCCTTCTCATCCGTCGCTAACTTCGCGCTAGCCTAAATTGTCGCGTTTAATTGACATAGAGACGGCTAACTTTCGACCCCCAATCGTGAAGAATAATCCTTAAAATAGTGCATGTGTGATCCTGAAAAAAATTGTCCTTGAAGCCTATAAAATAGTCCCGAACATAAAGACGAACCCTCGGAAAATATTGTCCTCGGACCCTTTAACAAGTACCGAAAAAAAAAAATCATTACATAATGATAGTCCTTCAAGCCTATAAAATAGTTCCGGTAAAAAAGAAAAATCGTTACAAAAAATAGTCCTTGAAGCCTATGAAATAGTCTCGAAAAAAAGAAAAAATCGTTACAAAAAAATAGTCCTTGAAGCCTATGAAAAGGTCACGAAAGAAACCTTTACAAAATATAGTCCTTAAAGTTTCTAACATAGTCCCAAAAAGGAAAATCATTACCAAATATTCCTTGAAGGCTTTAAAATAATTCTGAAAAAAAAAAAAGAAAAATCGTTACAAAAAATGCAAAAAATGTACTTTAAAGTCTATAGCATAGTCCCGAAAAAAGAAAAAAATCGTTACAAAAAATAGTCCTTAATGATTCTAAAATAGTCCGAAAAAAAAAAATCATTACAAAAAATAGTCCTTAAAGCCTATAAAATAGTACCGAAAACATTTTAATCGTTCGGAAAATAACCCTTGAAGCTTATAAAATAATTCTGGAAAAAAAAAGAAAAATCGTTATAAAAAATAGTCCTTGAAGCCTATAAAATAATTGTGGAAAAAAACAGAAACATCGTTATAAAAAATAGTCCTTGAAGCCTATAAAATAATTCTGGAAAAAAAAAGAAACATCGTTACAAAAAACAGTCCTCGAAGCCTATAAAATAATCCCGAAAAAAGAAAGAGAAATCGTTATAAAAAACAGTCCTCGAAGCCTATAAAATAATCCCGGAAAAAGAAAGAGAAATCGTTACAAAATATGTACTTTAAGGCCTATAAAATAGTCCCGGGAAAAAAGAAAACTTGCTAAAAAAATTAGTCCTTGAAGCCTATAAAATAGTCCCGAAAAATTTTAATCCTTCGAAAAATAGCCCTTGAAGCTTATAAAATAATTCTGGAAAAAAAAAGAAAAATCATTATAAAAAATAGTCCTTGGAGCCTATAAAATAATTCTGGAAAAAAAGAAAAATCGTTATAAAAAATAGTCCTTGAAGCCAATAAATAGTCCCGAAAAAAAGAAAAATCGTTACAAAAAACAGTCCTTGAATCCTATAAAATAGTCCCGGAAAAAAAATCGTTACAAAAAATTAGTCCTTGAAGCCTATAAAAACGTTCCGAAAAAACCTTCATAAAAAATAGTCCTTAATATTTCCAAATTAGTCCCAAAAAGGAAAATCATTACAAAAATAGTCCTTGAAGCCTATAAAATAGTCCCGAAAAATGTTAATCGTTCGGAAAATAATACTTCAAGCCTATAAACTAATTCTGGGGAAAAGAAGAAAAATCGTTATAAAAAATAGTCCTTGAAGCCTATAAATAGTCCCGAAAAAAAAAATAAAAAAAATCGTTACAAAAAACAGTCCTTGAAGCCTGTAAAATAATCCCGGGAAAATAAAGAGAAATCGTTACGAAAAATGTACCTTAAGGCCCGTAAAATAATCCCGGGAAAAAAGAAAAATCGCTAAAAAAAATAGTCCTCGAAGCCAATGAAATAGACCCGAAAAAAAGAAAAAAATCATTACAAAAAATTAGTGCCTAAAGCCTATGAAAAGGTCCCGAAAAAAACCTTCACAAAAAAATAGTCCTTGAAGTCTCTAAAACAGTCACGTAAAAAAAAACAGAAAAATTATTCAATAAATAGTCCTCCAAGCCTACAAAATAGCGCCGGAGAGAAAATTCAGTTCGGTACGAAAAAAAAAGACCTAAAAAAATTCTCGTCGCGTCGACGATGCGCAGCACAGATACTTTTTTTTTTTTTTCTCTCGAGGGACATCTCGTTAGGGGACTCGAGCACGCAACCGACACGTTCAGCGTTGAATTCCGCTATTTTTGGTATTTGAAACAAAACGATTGTAGGGAAATTTTTCCCGCTTGACATAAGCGTGACGAAAAAAAACACGACGAAAACGAGTGAAATTAGAAAAAAATAAATAAAAAAAATATCACTCGTCCCACGTACCGGTCCCCGTGAAACGTGCTGGAAAAAAAAAAAAAAAAACGGTGCCAAGTTCACGGTAATCGTATTTCCGGTAAGTGGCTTTTTCTAATCGTCAACGCGCAAAAACGAATCACCGCCGACTATAAAAGCGCCGTTGCGAAAAATACTGTAGGAAATGCAAGTGATCTATTTAGAAAAATGAAAATGAAAAAAAAAAAAAATCCGAAAAAAATTCATATTTGGAGGATCGTATGTGGAAGTACAATTGTAATTATTTTCAAAATTTACGAAACTTGCAAAATTGTCGAACGAAACTTTGTCTTTTTTTAATTAGTACTTTAATTAAATAAAAATAAAAGGCTAATTTGAAAGTAATCATAACATTATTAATATACAGTATTGGACGAAAAAAAAAGTACGCACTCGTTGAAATTTCTTAGCGCACGAAAATTTACATGACGGACTCAAAAATAAAGGAAATTAAATTTGCCAAGTGGCGTTTTAAAGAGGGCGAGTTTAGAAGGAAAAGGTGGACGTCATTTTTTTTTAAATATATATCTTGATTAGGTTTTTACAAGGGGATTTTGAAAAATCAAATTTGATCCAAATCGCAGCCACCCTAACATATTAGGTGTAGTAAAAAGAAATCCATTATTTTTGCCTTCAATTTCATGCAAAAATAATGGATTTCTGTTTACTACACTACGTATAGATATACAGGGTGGACCACGCAACGTGTGCACCTCTTTTACGACCAAAATATGCGTTGCACAAAAAAATGTTTTATACAAAAGTTACATGGTTTATAAGGCTACACTACGTGGTGCACTTCTTTTTTTTATAGGTGGAGGCGCTTCGAAGATTTGAAGGTCAACTTTATTTTTTCAAATGGAATGCTATATTTTTTATAGCGTAATATGATAGAGTATCGAATTCTGAGTAAAAAAGTATAGACCTTTATCAGCCCTAGAGTTAATAGCTAACGAGTACTTTCACTTTATTACTTTAAAATTTTCTTCACGTAATATCAAGTTGGAGATTCAAAATCTACTACAAATTTCTGAATTGCAGTGTTTACATCACAGTGTTTATCAATATGAACACATTTACCACATCACACACACTTATCATGATTCACAATCTTCTCAATGATTGTAATCCAGTATTAAAGTATCCTTCGGTGATTGTGCGTGATTATTATCAGAAAGATAAAAGTTAAAATGAATGAATGAATCTCCAACTTGATATTACGTGAAGAAAATTTTAAAATAATAAAGTGAAATTACTCGTTAGCTATTAACTCCAGGGCTAATAAAGGTCTATACGTTTTTTACTCAGAATTCGATACTCTATCATATTACGCTATAAAAAATATAGCATTCCATTTGAAAAAATAAAGTTGACCTTCAAATCTTCGAAGCGCCTCCACCTATAAAAAAAATAAATGCACCACATAGTGTAGCCTTATAAACCATGTAACTTTTGTATAAAACATTTTTTTGTGCAACGCATATTTTGGTCGTAAAAGAGGTGCACACGTTGCGTGGTCCACCCTGTATATGTCTGTCTGTCTGTGTGTGTGTGTGTGTGTGTGTGTATTATATAAAAAAGATTAATTTAATAATAATAATAAAAAAATATTGAAAACCAATATTGTATTCATGTAATATAATAATAATAATTTCACATGATTATGCACCTCCATACCTTGCACCTTAAGGCTATCACTTGTTTCGGGCGCTACAAGCGTTGAATAATAAAATCTTCAGCCCACTGGACGTCCTCAAAAACCACTTTGATGACTTCAATGATTTTTTTTATATATCTCGATTATTTTCTTACAAAGGAACTTTGAAAATTCAAATTTGACCCAAATTGCAGCCATCCTCATATATATATATATATTAGGTGCATGACTTAATTTTTACAGATTTTTCAGCAAATTTATTTAATATAAAAAAATACAGAACAACGTACCTAATCTTGGAAATATTGTCCATCGTTTTCTATGACCTTACGCCATCTCTCAGGTAACATACGAATGCCGTCGCGAAAGAAACTTGCAGGCTTCGAGGCGATAAAGTCATCGACGAATTTACGCACATCGTCCAGCTTTTTTGAACTGTTTATCCACTAAGGCGTGCTGCACTGACCGGAACGAATGGTAGTCGGATGGGGCCAAGTCTGGTGAATATGCCGCGTGCTGGAGAACTTCCCATCCCAAGTTCAAGAGGGTCTTCTGAGTCGCGGGAGCAACGTGAGGTCGAGCGTTGTCATGCAGCAGTATGACTTGCCTGCTTCCTTGCCCCAGTAAATAGCCTCTTCTGATCAAGTTCTTCGCTCAGTTTGTTCAATTGTCGGCTGTAGCGTTCCGCAGTCACCGTCTGACCAGTTTCCAGGAGTTCGTAATAAAGCACACACTTCGTATCCTGTCCAGGGCGCGGCTGGTCACTAAGATCGAAATCACCACTTCTAAAACGTTTGTACCAATAATTACACGTTTCACAAGACACAACGTCGGCACCAAGAACACTACAAATTGATTCCCGTGCTTTAGAAGCATTTTGTTCCTTGTTGGAATTCGTATAAAATGCAGTGCCGAATGTGCTGTTTATCAGTTGCCATCGTAAACTCTGCTATTCCGAGAGGTTATGTAACTCACGTAGACTTGTCGTTCGGTGTTCTGAAACCTTGCGTCCGATCCTTTCAAAACCACAAAAGAGCGCGAAAATATTTCTATTTTAAATATAATTTTGAGCTCGAAGAAAAAATCTGTAAAAATTAAGTCATACACCTAATGTATATAATTGTAGACCCACACATATATACAATCGATCACAAATTACATCGTGTAGTGACGAAATGATATTCTGATCGCAGACTCCGAACGATCAAGAACATTTGAAGACAGTTAGGCACTTGGTTTTATTTTATTTTTATTTTCTATTTTTTTTTTGCGAAAAATAAAATATTACGGCAAGGGATAGACTTCGGCCCCAAATGTCAAAAGGAAGGAAAAAAAATGACTTGCGTGTAAGCCTTCCAGTGGCACTAAGCCATTTGAGAATACGAAAAAAGACCTCATGCAGATGTTTCCCTTCGCGAAACTTCC
The DNA here is from genome assembly GCA_963932345.1 of Ophion ventricosus. Classification (NCBI taxonomy): domain Eukaryota; kingdom Metazoa; phylum Arthropoda; class Insecta; order Hymenoptera; family Ichneumonidae; genus Ophion; species Ophion ventricosus. The sequence goes on from OZ010713.1 coordinate 899,331, forward strand.
GGATTTCGGGGGAGAACTATGTAGTGGCGGAATCCAATACGTTATATTTATGAAGCTGTTTTCCACGGCAAGATAAACGCTCTGGATCCGACCCACTGCATGATTACGGACTCCAGTGAAAATACATTTATAAGCCAACGTATATCGGGTCGAAGATTTATGAGAAAGCATGTTGTTCTTTCACTATGCCTATTTCTCTTTCTCTCTCTCTCTCTCTCTCTCTCTCTCTCTCTCTCTCTCGATCTCTCTCTCTCTCTCGCTCTCCCATCTCTCTCTCTCTCTTTGGATTTAAAAAATAAATAAAATAGAAGGCAGTCCCTTGCTCCGTCGCGTCAGCAATTTCCTTCAATCTCGAAGCCGTTCGAACTTGTTGGGACTTTGAAGATTTAGCACGTGCCTCGATCCAGTGACACGTGTAAAAACAATTTTTAAATTTATACGCAATTTTTACGTTTTTACTCACGTTTGCTTATTTATATCACAGATCGTTGCTGTGTACCTAAAAAAAAACATTAATTTCAGCTACGATTTGTATTTGCTTGGACTAAAGTTAAGCATCGGGTCATACTGTACGACGATTTAAAGGTGACATTACGCTTCAAAAAAAGTTTTTTGACAGTTTTGTGTTTGCTGAAGCCAGTTGTGTGTTACAGCGTTCCAAAATGGAGGTAAAAAAAGAGAAAATTCGATACATTCTTCAGTACCACCACGACCAAGGTGAAAAGGCGGAGCAGGCAGCCAAAAAAATTTGTGCTGTTTATGGAGCCAATACAGTATCGAACGCAACAGCAAAGCGGTGGTTCCAGCGATTCCGTTCTGGTAATATGGACGTCGAAGATGAGGCACGCTCTGGTAGGCCAATCGTCGAAAATGTCGATAAAATCATGGAAATCGTTGAGTCGGACCGGCATGTGAGCACTTGTTCCATTGCCCAGGAACTGAAGATTAGCCAAAAAACCGTTTGGAACCATTTGCATAAGGCTGGTCTCAAGAAGAAGCTCGATGTACGGGTGCCACACGAATTGACGCAAAAGAACCTTTTGGACCGAATTGATGCCTGCGATTCTTTGCTGAAACGTAACGAAATCGACCCATTTTTGAAGCGGATGGTGACTATCGATGAAAAATGGGTCACATACGAGAACAACAGACGAAAAAGATCGTGGTCCAATCGCGGTGAGCCGGCCCAAACGATCGCCAAGCCCGGATTAACGGCCAGGAAGGTTTTGCCGTGTGTTTGGTGGGATTGGAAGGGAATCATTCACTATGAGCTGCTCCCATCGGGCCAAACACTCAATTTGGACCTCTACTGACAACAACTGACCAGATTGAAGCAGGCGATCAACCAGAAGCGGCCAGAATTGGCCATTAGGAAGGGTGTTGTGTTCCATCAAGAGAACGCCAGGCCGCACACATGTTTAACGACGCGCCAGAAGCTCCGAGAGCTTGGATGGGAGGTTCCATCGCACCCGCCGTACACGGAGAGAATTAAATGTTAAAAATTACCGTGCAGTAACGGTAACCAGATGACAACCCTGAAACTTCGCTTATTATTACTGAGTAAAACACAGATTTTCACGAAAATAAAATAAAATTTCTTCTTCAGATAGAAAATTTTACCAGACTTTCTAGTAAATTTTCATGTGTAACAAAATACGCAAAACTTAAATTTTCAAAAATATATAATATCAGCGAAATTTTACTGTGCATTTTATTATTTTATGCCTTTGAAAAATGTCTATAAAAAAGTATCGTCTTTATAACAGTTATTTTAAGATTTATGATAAAATTTAATGAGTGTTATAGGAAAATGTATTGTGCTCTCGGTAAAAATTATCGTGCGCGCTACCCTTCTTGTATAGTAAAATTTTAGCTACGTATTTGAAATTTTCTGTAACGTGAGTTAAAAAAAACTTGTCGCATACGAATTATTATGCTTTTCTCACTTGTCACCACATTGAAATATATCACGGTAATTTTTACCGTGAAATTCACGACAAAAATTACTTTTTGATTCTCTCCGTGTATAGTCCAGACCTGGCACCAAGCGATTATCACCTTTTCAAGCATTTGCAAAATTTTCTCGATGGTACAAAACTGACCTCAAGAGACGCTTGTGAAAACCAGCTGGTCAAGTTGTTTACCAAAAGGGACGAGGACTTCTTCAATTGCGGAATTATGAAATTGCTATAAAAATGGACAAAAGTTATCGAACAAAACGGCGCATATTTGATCTAAATCGGATAATCCTAACTGTGTTAATTTCACCGTCGAAATAAAGCGAAAAAGACAGATTGATAGGTAGACAGATCTATATCCATTGTCAAAAATGTATTCACGAGTGTCATCTGCGATTATTCCATCGTCCTTACATCGTAAAGCAACCCTTTTCGCAATAACAATTTCAGCAAGTCGTTGGATCCCAAGTACGAGAGATTAGGTCGGTTGAAAAGATAATCGTTTTACAACGTCGTCAGTGTGCGTTCTCATCAGAATTGTGGTTTTAGCAGTTAAGCTTCAAGCGGTTCGCCGGTCAAGTGTCGAGGATTTGTAAGTGGGAGATTCGAGGTATTTTGGTGGATTAAAAGTGAATAATAGACGGGAGTATAAGGCGAGGTTGGGAGGGGATTATCGACTCGCGTCTGGGAGCAGGGAAACAGAAAGAAAAAAATAAACGAGCGAGGAATTGTCGAGGGAAAATTTCTTTTCCGTGTGTGGGAAAAGTGTGCACGCGCGAGCAAAAAAGAGTACGTCAGCTTTTAGAAGCGGCCTGTTGCTGTTGGTCCAGAGCCAGACTGCAACGAAAGACGAGGGCTCTCCGACCGAGCGACGGAATATCTCGCGGGGGACACAAATATCGTTTTTCGTTCGGCTATACGTTGCGGGGATTCAACACATAGACGAGCCAATAAGCACGAAAGTAAGAACTTTTAGGTGGAAATATGCAAAATTCATATAAGGATAATTGGATGAGGCTGAGTCGAATGGCAAAAATATTGGGAGTACAAATTAATTCGGTCCATTTTTTTGTGGTAAAAAATTCATTTATTACAAAATCAAAGGCACGAATAGATTAATCAAAGTATTGTCCATCGCTGGCTACTACTTTTTCCCACCTTTCAGGCAATTTTCGATATCCATCTCGAACAAAAAGTCTCGTCTTTTGAGGCGATCCAAGTTTTGAGCCAATTTTCGATTTCTGCGAAAGAAGTGAACCGGTGAGCTGCTATATCCTGCTGCATCCGTCGGAACAACCAGTAATCAGAAGGAGCAATGTCCGGAGAATACGGCGGGTGCGGTAAAATATCCCATTTGAGCGTTTCCAAATATTTCTTTTACGACTTTTGCGACACGAGGCCGAGCGTTGTCATGCAGAAGAATAATTTTGTCATGTCTTTGCTCGTATTCCGGCCGTTTTTCTCGTAATGCACGGCTCAAACGAATCAATTGTAGTCTATACCGATCGCCCGTAATGGAATCGCCAGGTTGTAGCAGCTCGTTGGCTCATTTGGCTGTCCAGGGCGAGGCTTGTCTTCAACGCTGAAATCACCGTTCTTAAAGCGTCGAAACCATTCCCTACATGATTTATCAGTTGGAGCATCATCACCATAAACTTCAACAAGCATTCGATGCGCTTCAGCTGCACTTATCTTCCAATTAAAGCAGAAAAGTAAAACTTGCCGCAAATGCTGCTTAGTTAACACAAACATTTGACATATTCAACACAGTAAAAAACAAGGTTTTTAATGGAACTCAAAGCGATATAAACTGAATGTTATTGACAGATGTCAAACCTCTCTGAAACCACCGAAATCAGCTGTCACTATGAAACATTCATAACAACCAGAGCCATCTCTTGAAAACGGACCGAATTAATTTGTACTCCCAATAATTTTGCGATCAACCCCTGAGAAAATATTTAAAAAGGTTAAAAAATGTTTAAAACCCGTTTAATTCGCAAACGAATAATTTTATCGTAAAATATGTCGAAGAAAAGTTGTTCGGAATATAAAAATACGTAAAAAAGTATCAAACGTACATCTTCGTATCATCAAAAATAAGGGAGAAAAACACGAAAAACCATTTAATTTGGAGGCGAAAACGTCGGAGTTTCAAAAAATAAAAAAATATCAAATTCTTATATATATCGGTTTTTTTTTGTTACATATTGCTTTAGTAAAAGTTAATCTAACTTTCTAGAGATTTGCTATATTTTTATTTATTGTATAAGTATTGAAAAATGACGACTGAAGATTGACAAATTACTGGTTGAGGATCACTGTCAGAAAGAGACGCAGTATATGGCTATGCCGTTCGCACGCATAGGCGAGGTTCTTTCTATAGTTCGGCGCATGCGTCGTAAGACATATCTTGCATCCCTTACATTCCCCCAGTGGTGCTTCGGCTGCAAAGCGATTATGTCATGCAAATGAATTTTCATTCGTCTTTTTCTCCCTTATTTTTGAAGATACGAAGATGAACGTTCAATACTTTTTTACGTACTTTTATGTCCCGAACAACTTTTGTTTGACATATTTTACGATAAAATTGTTAGATTCCGAATTAAACGGGTTTTAAACCTTTTTTAAGGTTTTTAAACAATTTCTCGGGAGTTGATTGCAAAATTTTGCGTATTTGCACTTAAAAAGTTCTTACTTTCAACATTTTTCCTGTCCTAACACACGCGGTATGCGTGTTAACAGCCGTCTTCTGGTCCATTCACAGGGTGTCCAATTTTCGTGGATAAATCTCAGACTACTTTGGTAAGAGTAAAAATTCGATAGTTAAAAAGTGGCACACAGTGGCCCTTTTCAACTATTCCTTCCCCCTACTCTCAATATATTATACTTTCGAAATATATGGAAAAATAACGATTTTTTGAACATTGTGAAGGGTTTTCCTTCCTCAATTTTTATTGCATTTCAACGATGAAAAATTCACCCTCGTAAAGCATCGTGTTCGAGAGAAAGGCAAGAGAAAAAAGAAAAGAATAAATCGCAGCGGTTCGCCGTAGCGGGCGACCCGAATCTTCACAAAAATCGTCACAGCTAGCTCGATTTTTGGAAATTGTACGAAATCTTTGTTGCAAATTGAAGTCAAGACCCCGGGCAATAAAACGATGCAATAAAAAAAAATCGTGTTTTTAAAATTTCAAGCTCATCTAGACCCTATAACAAAAATTCCCATCACAGGTCACCAATCCACTGAGTGACTTTTGTACCCGACGCACCAGCTGACAATAGAGACCCTCCCCTCGTAAATGAATTTCCCTTCGGGAATCCCCCATGCAAAACGATTTGGACTGAATGCAAAAAAAAAAAAAATGTGTGTGTACCTGTCGCGAGATATGAAAGCGCACGAAGGTATGAAGAGCAGGTAAATCGATCGATTTCGTCGTTAGCAAATTGGCCATTTATTGGCAATTAGGAAAAACCCCGAATTCAGTGGAACAAACGAAGAATGCAGTGTGGCCAACATTTTATCACGCGTCATCGATCGACGATAAAATACTTCGTCAGGATTGCCGTGAGGGGGAAAAAAAAAACGTTTTGATGAGTGACCCTTTGTAAATCTTCCTCCACTAAATGACAATATAATCAAAGCCATTCAACCGAAATTTGAAAAATCTAGCAACGGTTTTTCCACTGGAATGACATGCCGGAGGAAACAATCGAAAGAATAATGAAAATTTTAATTTTAGTCGAAGAAAAAAAAAAAAACATCTGCACTGCGAGGCACGAATAGATCCGAACGAACTCTCATTTAAAAAAGATTGCACTGCGGAGAAGAAATAAATCGAAGTAAACTCTCGTTAAAAACAAATATTTGCACTGTGGGAAAAAATAAACCCAAATAAATTCTCGTTAAAAAAAAAAAACAGTTGCACTATGGAGCAATAATAAACGGAGAAAAACTCTCATTAACCCTTCGTGGTTACTCTGGGTAGAATCTTTTGGCGTAAATATATTGGGCGAAGTAAAAAGTTCTGAGCGTTTTCCGGTAGATGCCTTTAGTGAGCCATATCACACGATCGCATTGGGTCATACTGTACGGCGATTTAAAGGTGACATTACGCTTCGAAAAAAGTTCTTTGACAGTTTTGTGTTTGGTGAAGCCAGTTGTGTGTTACAGCGTACCAAAATGGAGATAAAAAAAAAAGAGAAAATTCGATACATTCTTCAGTACCTCTACGACCAAGGTGAAAAGGCGTAGCAGGCGGCCAAAAAAATTGGTGCTGTTTATGGAGCCAATACAGTATCGAATGTATCAGCAAAGCGGTGGTTCCAACGATTCCGTTCTGGTAATATGGACGTCGAAGATGAGGCACGCTCTGTTAGGCCAATCCTCGAAAATGTCGATAAAATCATGGAAATCGTCGAGTCGGACCGGCATGTGAGCACTTATTCCATTGCCCAGTAACTGAAGATTAGCCAGAAAACCGTTTGGAACCATTTGCATAAGGCTGGTCTCAGGAAGAAGCTCCGATGTATGGGTGCCACACGAATTGACGCAAAAGAACCTTTTGAACCGAATTGATGCCCGCGATTCTTTGCTGAAACGTAACGAAATCGACCAATTTTTGAAGCGGATGGTGACTGGCGATGAAAAATTGGTCACATACGAGAACAACAGCCGAAAAAGATCGTGGTCCAATCGCGGTGAGCCGGCCCAAACGATCGCAAAGCCCGGATTAACGGCCAAGAAGGTTTTGCCGTGTGTTTGGTGGGATTGGAAGGGAATCATCCACTATGAGCTGCTCCCATCGGGCCAAACACTCAATTCGGACTTCTACTGTCAACAACTGATCAGATTGAAGCAGGCGATCGACCAGAAGCGGCCAGAATTGGCCAATAGGAAGGGTGTTGTGTTCCATCAAGACAACGCCAGGCCGCACACATCTTTAACGACGCGCCAGAAACTCCGAGAGCTTGGATGGCCGGTTCTATCGCGCCCGCCGTATAGTCCAGACCTGGCACTAAGCGATTATCAGCTTTTCATGCATTTGCAAAATTTTCTTGATGGTACAAAACTGGCCTCAAGAGAGGCTTGTGAAAATGAGCTGGGCAAGTCATCTAATTTTCGGTCTCCCAAAGTGGTTGCCCGCCTTAAAAAGAAAAACAGTGCACTGTAAAGCAATAATAAACCCAGAAAAAATCTCATTGAAAAAACATATATTTGCCCTCTGGATAAACACTAAACCCAAACAAGCAGCCATTAAAAAAAAAATACATTTGCACTGTACAGAAAAAAATCTAAAAAAACTCTCATTGGAAAAGAACCTTTGCACTGTGGAGCGAAAATTATTTTAAAAACCCAAACAAACTCTCATTTAAGAAAAGTCACCTGCACTGTACAGCAAAAATAAACCCAAACAAACCCAAAAAAAAAACATTTGCACTATGGACTAATAATAAACCCAAACTAACTCTCATAAAAAAAAACATTTCCACTTTGGAGCAATAAAAAGCCCGAACAATCGGCCATATGAAAAAAAAAAAAAAATTCATTTGCACCGGGGAAAAAAAATAAACTCGAAAAAAACTCTCGATAAAAAAAAATATATTTGCACCGTGGAGCAAAAACAAACCCAAACATACTCTCTTTTGAAAAATCACCAAACTATCCGCCAAAAAATTGCGATTTTAAATTTCAAATATCCAAAGTCTTCATTTTTTTTTCTCCGTCAAGTTTCCAATTTTTAATATATTTTTTCCAGTTTCTCAGATTTCAAAATCGTCCCTAAAATTCCCTAGACCGCATAAGTCATCAAATAATTTTTTTTTACTCGATTTTTCACTCTGAATTTCAGTCTGAAGTACATTCAGTACTTTTTATAAATTTTCAACGAAAAAAAAAAGTTTTCGTTTCAATTTTAGACAGCGCTGGGTTTAGTTTTAATCTATCGGCCCGTTCAAGAACGTCGTTGCATTGGGTGGCTCTTTATGTGGTATCCGCGACGTGACGAGCATTTCTTATCGCGAACGATCGTCTTGTTCCCACCTACGTAAAAGAATGATCGGGCTGCAGTAACGAGAATGTACTTGGCACACGTTCGTGGAGTCGTCGCTTGCGTAGGCTATCCTCATTACGTTTTATTAGGGGTCGGGAGGGTTGAACGACGAGGCCTTATGCCCTGACCATCCGACAACCTGCCGTTTCTTCGTTCGATTCCGAATTGCCGATGATTGAGCCTCAATTGATCTCCACCCTGCTCCCCCTCCTGCCCCGGACCTCTTCTGGTAGGTCTAGCTTTTGTCTACTAATGTCTCTACGCCTACGTTGTCTGGGATGTCTATAGATACGATTCTTTCCATTCGGACATCATTACAAAAAATCGGGTAATATATTATAAAAATGTATTTTTTTTATCTTCTATTTTATAATTAATTTATAATTTATAATTTAGATTAAATTATTTAGATTTAATTTTTAAATTGTAATTTTATAATTTGTAAATTATTATAATTTTTTTTTATAAATAAAAATTTATTCAAGGAGATAAATATCATTGAAACGTAATGTTGTTCTATTATTTTTTTGTTGTAAAAATTCAATTATTAGTTATCATCTTATCTTATTGAACAGAATGGAGCATACACTGAGGGCCAAAATTTTGAATGAACTAGTCGAAGTTTCTTACCGCACTAAAAGTTAGATAGCGGACTCAAAAATAAAGATAATTGAATTTCTCATAGGGCGTTTCAAAGAGGACAAGTTTAGCTTTATTTTGCTTTTTTAGAAAATTCTCTACGATTTTTTTTCGCACTGGTACGTACTTTTGAACGTGGCGATTTTTCGGCTAATTTTTGGCCATCGAAAATTAACTGCACAGTTTGTGGAAAATTTTTTTTTAAAGTTTTTTTCATGGTAAACTTAAAAAAGATATCAAAACCTACATTTTTATTTTTTAGAAAGTCTCGTACGATTTTTTTTCGCCCCAGTATTGAATTTTTAGCTAAAAAAGACATATTTTAGAAAAAAAGGTGTCATCGAAGAAATATAGGGTTTCAGAGGAAATGTCAAGAGGATAAAAAGTTGCATGGGTTTACACTGGAGTGGCTAGAATTTTTTCAGCATTTTTTTTCGATATATTTTTTTACCATTTTTGGTTGGAACTTTGATGAGTGGAGAGTCTCCGCTTGGGAATTATGGGGGTCTAGGATAATATATTAAGATAGGAAATTTGTTTAAATTTTTATTTTTAATTACCTACAATAGTTTTATTTTTATTTTTTATTTTTTCATTTTTATTTTCAAAAATAAAAAAAAACATCTAAAAAAATTGTAGTTATTAAAAATTAAAAATGTAAACAAATTTTCTTTCTTAGTACATTGTCCTAGACCCCATCATGACCCCAAGTGGAGCCTCTCCACTCATCAAAGTTCCAACCAAAAATGGTAAAAAAAAATGTCCGAAAAAAATTCTATCAAAATTCTAGCCACTCCAGTGTGAACCCATGCAACTTTTTACCTTCTTGACATTTTCTCTCAAACCCTACAGTTCTTCGATAACGCCTTTTTTTTCTAAAACATGTATTTTTTAGCTAAAAATGCAATACTTAGGCGAAAAAAAATCGTACAAGACTTTTTTAAAAAACAAAAATGTAGGTTTCGATATCCATTTTAAGTTAACCATGGAGAAAAAGAGGAAAAAAAATTTCCACAAACGTTGCAGTTAACTTTCGACGGCCAAAAAAATAGCCAAAAAATGGCCACGTTCAAAAATGCGTACCGGGGTGAAAAAAAATCGTAGAGAATTTTCTAAAAAAGTTAAATAAAGCTAAACTTATCCTCTTTAGAACGCCGTTTGGAAAATTCAATTATCTTTATTTTTGAGTCGGCTATCTAGCTTTTAGTGTGGTAAGAAATTTCGACTAGCGTCTCCAAACATTTGGCCGACAGTGTATTTAGTTAAAAATGTTATAAATATTTTAGAAATTTTATTCTCCCAAAAGTATTCAAAAATTATCCGAATTATGTAAAATTATAGTATCGTGAAAAATATTATAAACATTTTAGAAACTTTTTATTCCCAAAAATATGCAAACATTGTACAAATTATTTTAAAAAAACTATTGTATTGTGAAAAATATTACAAATATTCGAAAAACATCGAAGCTGCTTTATTATAAATATTGCAAAAAAGATCCAACTGCCCTAAAACATAAATATATCACGAATTTTAAATATAATTCAAAAGTATTGCGAACTCATCCAAATTATATAAAATCAATATAGTGAAAAATATTATATTTATTCGAAAAAAAAAGATGGACTCATTCGTAATGCATTACGAAATTATTTAAAAATATTGTTTCTAATATAAAAAAAATAACTAATCTAATATAAAAAAAAATAATTTCGTAATACGTTCGTAATGCATTACGAAATTATTTAAAAATATTGTTTCTAATATAAAAAAAAAATAACAAATTATCGAAAAATATTACGCACTGATAACTATCGATCACGAAAAAAAATTCGCAAGCCCAAAAAAAAAAAAATTGTCTCAGTAAATTAGACGTTTCCCGTACAATCTCTCGCCATGGTGGTAATTGAAAAAGTTATTTAGAAAAGAAATAAAATGCACATTCCCTCAAGGGCTTCGTACATAAATTACGAGTGGCGAACTGCTGCAAACGGAATTTTTCGTTGGACCAATTTATGTCGCTATACTAAACTGTTATATGCGACAAGAGTTAACGTGATCATAAATTTGGCGCACACAAGAGATAAATCGTAACTTGGTGCGAATGATTGGTGTTCCCGAGCCGCAAGAGAGATTTAACTGGTCACGAAATTGTGCATGGCTGAAAAGATAGCCGAGCGGCTCTAACTATGCGTGTGAAAATCTGACATATTTTCAAATTATTGTAAACATTTGAAATAGAAAATAAAAAAAAGTTTAAATAGTCCCACAGTTTACTTTAAAAGTAGCAAAATAAAGTCAATTGATCAACATCTGTTGGATTGGAAAAAATGTATGTATTAAATTGTCCATCTTTAAAAAAAAATATAATATTGCTCGTATCGATAGGTTTATTTAATTTTAATATATAATTATTATTGGGTGTACTTGCGAGAAGCGTAAACCGAATTTCGATTTGATATTTTGCATACGCGCGATTTTAATTAACAATACAATAATTTTACATAATTAAAATAATTTTTCGATAGTTTTCGGAATATAAAATTTCTAAAATATATATAATATTTGTCGCTAATTGCATTATTACTTCTGGATAATTTGATATTTAATGAATATTTATAATTCAATTTTTTTCTTCGGCGATTCGATCTTTCTGGAATTTTTATGGTAACGCCGTTTCAATATTTTTCATGATACCAGGTGTACAAGTATGAAATGCGGATTTTTTTTCGAAAAAAAAAAACACGTTAAATTCGGAAGAACGATACAAAGGGCTTTATTCAAAGTATGCTCCATCGCTCGTTATACATTTTTCCCATCTTACGGGCAATTTGTGAATACCACGCCAGTAAAAATCTTCCCCTTTTGCTGCGAACCATTGATCGAGCCATTTTTTCACATCCTCGTACGAACCTAAAGCGCTGCTCAGCAAGTGCGTGACCCATCGATGCAAACAAGTGGTAATCGGAAGGAGCCAAGTCTGGTGAGTAAGCCGCATTGGGTAGAACTTCCCAGCTGAGTGCTTCGAACGTGTCGCGAACCGGTTTTGCCGTACGTGATGGAGCATTGGTCATGAAGAAAAATGACTTTGTGTTGCCTCTTTCGGTATTCTGGCCTTTTTTTCAAGCAGCGAACGCTTCAAATCGGTCAATTGTTGTTGGTAACGTTTAGTATTAACCGTTTCTCCAGCTTTTAACAGCTCATAACAGACCACGCCCCTCTGATCCCACCAAACACAGAGCATCGTCTTTCTGCCAAAGCGATTCGGTCTTGCGGTCGATGTGGATGGTGCGCCTGGGTCTACCCATGATTTTTTGCGCTTGGGATTCTCAAAATAAATCCACTTTTCATCCCCTCTAACTATACGATGGAAAAACGACTTCCTTTTGTACCGAGCGAGCAAAATGTCACATGTGTTATTGCGCTTTTCCATTTGCCTGTCGTTCAACTCATGTGGTAGCCATCTACCGGTCTTCCGAATCTTTCCCATCTCTCGTAGCCGATTGGAAACAGCTTGTTGACTAACGCCCAATTGCTCGGCGAGTTGTTTTTTGTGTTTGCGAATCATCTTCGTCCAACAATGCTTGCAATTCCACATCTTCGTATTTTTTTTTGTTGCGGTTTTCCATGTTCCTTGTCTGCAACATCGAAGTCACCACTTTTGAAAGGCCGAAAGCATCGTTCACACGTATCTTGCGATGGAGCATGTTCACCATAAGCTTCTCGAAGTAATCGGTATGATTCAGCAGCAGTTTTCTTCAAATGAAAACAAAAAATTAATGCTGTCCGCGAATGCTCTTTGTTCGGTATAAATTTCGACATATTGAACACAACAACACAACACTGTGCACACACTTTTCCAATTTATCACTCGTGCGCGTCTGACACTTGTCGATGACACAACAAAATGGCGCAGTGTCAAATCTTTATAGCACAAACTGCATTGGTGCACCATCTGTTGTCGAAAATCCGCATTTCATACTTGTACACCTGGTATATTGATAAAAAATGTTACAACATTATAATTTGACCTAATTTGAATAATTTCATAATACTTTTTGAATAATTAAAAAAAATTCGAATATATAGAGGGTGGACCACGCAACGTGTGCACCTCTTTTACGACCAAAATATGCGTTGCACAAAAAAATCTTTTATACAAAAGTTACATGGTTTATAAGGCTACACTATGTGGTGCATTTATTTTTTTTATAGGTGGAGGCGCTTCGAAGATTTGAAGGTCATTTTTATTTTTTCAAATGGAATGCTATATTTTTTATAGCTTAATATGATAGAGTATCGAATTCTGAGTAAAAAACGTATAGATCTTTATTAGCCCTAGAGTTAATAGCTAACGAGTAATTTCACTTTATTACTTTAAAATTTTCTTCACGTAATATCAAGTTGAAGATTCATTCGTTCATTTTAACTTTTATCTTTCTGATAATAATCACGCACAATCACCGAAGGATACTTTAATACTGGATTACAATCATTGAGAATATTGTGAATCATGATAAGTGTGTGTGATGTGGTAAATGTGTTCATATTGATAAACACTGTGATGTAAACACTGCCATTCAGAAATTCGTAGTAGATTTGAATCTCCAACTTGATATTACGTGAAGAAAATTTTAAAGTAATAAAGTGAAATTACTCGTTAGCTATTAACTCTAGGGCTAATAAAGGTCTATACGTTTTTTACTCAGAATTCGATACTCTATCATACTACGCTATAAAAAATATAGCATTCCATTTGAAAAAATAATGTTGACCTTCAAATCTTCGAAGCGCCTCCACCTATAAAAAAAATAAATGCACCACATAGTGTAGCCTTGTAAACCATGTAACTTTTGTATAAAACATTTTTTTGTGCAACGCATATTTTGGTCGTAAAAGAGGTGCACACGTTGCGTGGTCCACCCTGTATATAATATTATTGGCAAGCTCCATTATTAACCCTTAGTGTGCACACCTTCACAGCGAATCATTTCGTGCACACGGGGTCAATTTGACGCCAGGCCATTTTTGACCTCCAATATCTCGGTAACTATGCGCTTTTCGGAAAAAAAGGTTGAGTCACTTTTTGCAGTGAATCGATCAAACTTTGAGGCCGTGAAGTTAGATTTCCAAAAAAAGCTTTTATAATTGTTCAAAAACGTGCTTAAAGTTGATGGTACGCAAAAAAAGCGCTGCAGGTGAGAAAAAAATGTTGGGGTCAGGCTGACCCCGGATGCACACTAAGGGTTAATTTTCGATAATTTGTTATTTACAGAATATTTATAATATTTTTGGCAAGCCGCATTAAAAAAAAAAAAAAGAATTTTATATCTTCGTCATGCTGATGATTCAATATTTTTGGCTAATTCGATTTGCTTGGAATATTTATAAACAAGGGAGGTTCGAGCATTATGTTTTCCTTCAAGGATCAATGAATTTGGAATTTGTTGGTGTGCAAGGGAATTGTCGTAATCCAAATGGAAAAGCGTGCTATATACGACTTGGCACTGTGACTAAGTACAAAATAATGTCACCGTAATGGTCGAAATGGTCTCTGCCCGCCGAGCTCTCGAACTCGAGATATACGCGATAGTTTAATTCTCACGAAAGTTGTACGGACATGTGCCACGATTGCGTCAATGCACCGTGGGCGTAAAATCCAATAAATCGCAACTTCTGGAAACCCCGAGAGTTTGCGAGTGACTTCCCTCCCACGCTTTGTCACCAAAGGGTGTACGGCAATTTAGCTTATAAGCAATATGGAGTATGGAAATTACGTCTCCGTTTGTTTGCGAAATAAAAACAAATTCAAATCATAGTAAATCATTGCGCGAAAAGATTTTGTTAATCTCGTTGACGTTCCGGTACACTTGACAGTAAATTACCATTAGCTTATTAATGTTTTTTATAGCATTGAAAATGCTTTTATCGATGTATATAGGGGATCTGATTTAGCGAGATGTCACACGAAACTAACACGCTACCTCCACTCCACTGCCGTTGTGTTGTAGCAGGGTGCGACATGCTAAATGCCTGTAATTTGTTGAAAAATGCTGCATTACATGTGGTCATTTGTGGTTACAAGTTGTAAGTTTCAATTTTGGTGTGTACATTGCAATGTTGGTAGGTTTGGGTTGGGGTTTGTTTTTGGATTTGTTTGTTTGTTTGGGTTTAAGTTTCAGTTTGTTTGGGTTTAATTTTGCTTGGGCTTAATTTTGTTTTGGTTTAATTTTGTTTGGGTTTAATTTTGTTTGAGTTTAATTTTATTTGGGTTTAATTTTGTTTGGGTTTAATTTTGCTTGGGTTGAATTTTGCTTGGGTTTAATTTTCTTTGGGTTTAATTTTGCTTGGGTTTAATTTTGTTTGGGTTTAATTTTGCTTGGGTTGAATTTAGCTTGGGTTTAATTTTGTTTGGGTTTAATTTTGCTTGTGTTGAATTTTGCTTGGGTTTAATTTTGTTTGGGTTTAATTTTGCTTGGGTTTAATTTTGTTTGCGTTTAATTTTGTTTGGGTTTAATTTTGTTTGGGTTTAATTTTGTTTGAGTTTAATTGTATTTGGGTTTAATTTTGCTTGGGTTGAATTTTGCTTGGGTTTAATTTTGTTTGCGTTTAATTTTATTTGGGTTTAATTTTGCTTGGGTTTAATTTTATTTGCGTTTAATTTTGTTTGCGTTTAATTTTATTTGAGTTTAATTGTATTTGGGTTTAATTTTGTTTGGGTTTAATTTTGCTTGGGTTGAATTTTGCTTGGGTTGAATTTTGCTTGGGTTTAATTTTGTTTGCGTTTAATTTTGTTTGGGTTTAATTTTGTTTGGGTTTAATTTTGCTTGGGTTTAATTTTGTTTGGGTTTAATTTTTCTTGGGTTTAATTTTGTTTGGGTTTAATTTTGCTTGGGTTGAATTTTGCTTGGGTTTAATTTTGTTGGGGTTTAATTTTGCTTGGGTTTAGTTTTGCTTGGGTTGAATTTTGCTTGGGTTTAATTTTGTTTGGGTTTAATTTTGTGTGGGATTAATTAGTTTGGGTTCAAGGTTGTATGGTTTTAAGTTTGTTTGTTCGTTCGTTTGGGTTTAATGGATGGATGGATGGATGGATAGTGAGAGAGTGAGAATGTGAGAATGTGAGAATGTGTGTGAGAGACCGCGTGAGTGTGAATGTGAGAAGAGAGTGAGAGAGTGAGGAAGTTAGAGAGTAAGAGAGTTAAAGAGTTAGATCGTGAGAGAGAGAGAAAGAGATCAACTCATATTATTTTCATGTATCTTTTTTTTATCACCCGAAAAGTCTCATT
Source organism: Ophion ventricosus (assembly GCA_963932345.1). Classification (NCBI taxonomy): domain Eukaryota; kingdom Metazoa; phylum Arthropoda; class Insecta; order Hymenoptera; family Ichneumonidae; genus Ophion; species Ophion ventricosus. Next base: position 915,267 of record OZ010713.1, read on the forward strand.
ACATTTTCAATGTCATGAAATCGTTGCACTTTGTGTAATATCTGTAGATCAGATTTATGTCTGATCAGATTTATCACACATAAATATGGTTTTTCAATCGTGGCAAATTGATAAATTGAAAGAAAAAAAAAATATATACTCAATAATTTAGTATTTTGATAATTTGCTAGTTTGATTATTAAATAATTTAATAATTTAATAATATATCGAAGTTTTTTATAATCTCGTCGTCTATTTTTCCGCATCTTCGTGGGGGAAAGTTTGCATTACCACCACTCTATTTTTTTCCTAACCGTATCAGCGTTACCGACCGCGTTCAACGAGAAACGCCCACCGCGGGTAGTGCCTTTTGACGATGCGAGACTCCCGAACTGACCAACTGTCATCGGGAATCTCCGCCTCACCAACTGCCAACAGGTATGCCACCTGCTGGCCCCTCTCCACCATCGGTCAGTTACCTGAGAAGCGTTTTACGGCGATACCGAAGTTCTACGTATCCCTACACCTCCCCTTCTTATCCGCACTTGCAGGTATTTCCTAATTACAGGTCACACGGAAATAATAAGTAGGCGAAAATCGTCGCTTCGAGGGTCTGCATGACGAATTTCATTACAATAGAGTACCCGGTGTACGGATCATCGACGCAGGTAGTACTGATTTATGTACATAGATCGATGTATCGATATTTATATATATATAAATATAACACAGCCCGTATTCGTGGATTTCAAATATTACGAATATATATATTTTTTTTCAATGGGCGTCTTCTTTTCTATAGAAGTGCACATGTATATGGAGAAGAATTCTCTCTCTCTCTCTCTCTCTCTCTCTCTCTCTCTCTCTCTCTCTCTCTCTCTCTCTCTCTCTCTCTCTCTCTCCCCTCCTCCCTCCCTCCCTCCCTCCCTCCCTCCCTGCCGCCGCTCGCTCTCTCTCTCTCTCTCTCTCTCTCTCTCTGTCTCTCTCTCGCTATTTACTTATATATTTGGATAATTTGATATTTTTGAAATTTTAGCCGGATAATTAAAAAAATATATTTGGCAATAATTTTTAAACGATTTTACATTTTTATAATATTCATCATATATATATATGTATATAAAAAACGAAAATATAGGCTATATTGATGAATTTAAATTTTTCCAAAACTTAAGATTGCTCAATATACGTCTTCATTTCTTTATATTGTTATAAAAACGTAATTATTTTTTTGTAATATTATATTTTTCTATTTTTGTAATATTTATATATATATATATATATATATATATTATATTTTTGTAATATATATATATATATATATATATATATACAGATACGTTTATAAACATTATACAAATATTATAGCAATATAGTAATGATTTTATCATTTTATATAAATATAATTTTTTTAAATATAATTTTTTATAGTTATAATATATTTAATATATTAGTAATATTATATAATATAAGAATATATATTATTTTATGATAAGATCAGTACTATATTACTATAATATTGCTAATATATTAAATATATTATAACTATAAAACAATATATTATATAATATTATATAATGTTATATATATATATTTGTATATATATACAGGGTGTCCCAGGACGGAATGTCATCCCTGAAATGGGGGGTTAGGGGTGAAATTCTGAGTCGATTGATATAAGCATGTATGGTTCCCAGATCAACCCCTGAATTATTATTAATTTTTAAAGACGGGCCAATCAGGCGCGCCCGATGAGCGGGCTCGCGTCGGTGAACGATACGCGCGTGTAGTGGTGCCTGGCGGAGCGGTGCTCCTACCGTGCTCCGCCAGGGACCACTACACGCGCGTATCGCTCACCGACGTAAGCCTGCTCGTCGGGCGCGCCTGATTGGCCCGTCTTTAAAAATTAATAATAATTCAGGGGTTGGTCTGGGAACCACACATGCTTATATCAATCGACTCAGAATTTCACCCCCCAACCCCCCATTTTAGGGATGACATTCCGTCCTGGGACACCCTGTATATATACAGGGTGGATCAATAACTATTGGCACCTTGGATATCTTCGAAACTATAAGGTTCACAGAAATATTTGCTGAAATGAAATTGCACAGTACGAAAGGGGCCATCCGATAGGGATAATAGTTTTTTTGCAGGTGGAGGTACTTCGGACATTTGAAGGTCAACTCCATTTTTTTTAATGGATCGGTATGTTTTTTTTTCTGTATCATGAAAGAGGAGCTTAAAACGACTTCAACGATCTATAACATAAGGTCATTGAAGGTCATAGAAAGTACAGAAAGGCGATAATACTTACAGTTTCGGTAGTAAATAACATTAATACGTTTATAGTAAGTGTTTATAATGATGACCATCAGTATCAATGCAACATTGGATTCTTTATTCGATTGATTGACTTGTAAGTTTTACAGCCTCAGAACTTATTGATGCACATACAATGCAATAAATTTCGAAATCGTCAATTACATTATCCGAAGCTGCTTGAAGTTTCATCTTATCGTGTTATTTTTCAGTTATGTCAACTACTAATTCAAATCAGACTGATACAACTGAAGATAAGATGAATAACAACAACAACAAAAAATGCAAATCGGCCCGTATCTTCTAAACCAGTTCGCGGCCCATGATGCCAATTTTTTCTGTATGTCCACACTAACAACAGAAAATTCCGAAAAATTTAGAGCAAAATCAAACGTGACATACTTTTTGAAAATCGATTTTTTTTATTTATTATAAAATTTTTCTACGAAAAAAATTTTTTTTATTGTTAAAGTCTAAAGTTCATCCAAAATCAAATATATTTTGTCCGATAATTTTTTTTGCCTGGGCCATAGTTTTTAAGGTACATCTAGTTGAAAACTGATTCTCATTTTTCAAAAATTTAGAAATCTAGAGCAGGACTCATAAAAAAAATCTGAAAAAAATCACAGACACTCCTAGTAGGTACTTTATGATAATAAAAAAAATTGCAGGACTCTGAAAAATAGTGAGGGTTTTGACCTTGCTGAAAACCTGTGGAATGCCTCATATATATATATATATATATATAAAGTGAAAATATAGCCCTTATCAATGAAGTTCAATTTCTCCTCTTTTTCTTTCTTCAATATCCGTTTTCATTCATCTTTCTTACTTCATATATATATATATATATCCACACACAAATGTATAATTAATTATTTATATCGTATTTATATTATAAAGTTTACTAATTATCCATCCTTCCTCCTCCCCCCTCTCACTGTTCATCTATATATATATATATATATATATATATATATATATATATATATATATATATATATATATATAAAGTGAAAATATAGCCCTTATCAATGAAGTTCAATTTCTCCTCTTTTTCTTTCTTCAATATCCGTTTTCATTCATCTTTCTTACTTCATATATATATATATATATATATATATATATATCCACACACAAATGTATAATTAATTATTTATATCGTATTTATATTATAAAGTTTACTAATTATCCATCCTTCCTCCTCCCCCCTCTCACTGTTCATCTATATATATATATATATATATATAAAGTGAAAATATAGCCCTTATCAATGAAGTTCAATTTCTCCTCTTTTTCTTTCTTCAATATCCGTTTTCATTCATCTTTCTTACTTCATATATATATATATATATATATATATATATCCACACACAAATGTATAATTAATTATTTATATCGTATTTATATTATAAAGTTTACTAATTATCCATCCTTCCTCCTCCCCCCTCTCACTGTTCATCTATATATATATATATATATATAAAGTGAAAATATAGCCCTTATCAATGAAGTTCAATTTCTCCTCTTTTTCTTTCTTCAATATCCGTTTTCATTCATCTTTCTTACTTCATATATATATATATATATATATATCCACACACAAATGTATAATTAATTATTTATATCGTATTTATATTATAAAGTTTACTAATTATCCATCCTTCCTCCTCCCCCCTCTCACTGTTCATCTCCATACATATATTTACGTAATTGATTACTGATATATTAATATTATAATTTTTACCGATTCAACATCCTTCTCTCTCTCTCTCTCTCTCCCTCCCTCCCTCCCTCTCTCTCTTTCTCTTTATATACATATCTACATAATTAATTATTTATATCACATTTATATTTTTATTTTTACTAATTCACGAACCTTCGCTCTCTCTACCCCCTCTCTCATACACTCTCTTTCTCTCTTCATCTCCGTATATATATATGCTATACGCATCCAGCCGTACAAGCCAAAGGTAAGATCCTCCCCGAAAAAGTAAGGACCTCACCTATACCCTTATAAAAGGGCGCGCGGAAAATAAATTCGGGTCCGGCACCGTTGCGGGCTTCATTCTACAATTATCCCTCGAGGTGTAAAGTACTGGCTCCGCGGTGGCACGTAAGGTTAGCTGGTTCGTGCAAGAACGAGAAGTGTCAACGAGTTCAACGTACGGGTGTGTTATCCAAGTGCAAAAATTGTTTCGTCGTTCGGGATTATTGTCAATCGAGTAAGTCATACGATCCAAAGCTTCTTCATGAATATTGCGCGACGAGCTCACACGAGTCTCTCTGGGACAACAAACATTTTTTTTTCTTTTCTCCTCTCTTCGATCCTTTTTCGCGGACACAACGTCAACGAGTGTATTAGAGAGATTCGCGCTGTTATCGAGCAACGCTTCGATTATATTTGGAAAAATCTACCGTACGTGTGCCTGACAGACGTGCGAGCCTGATCAATTGTTCCTATTGTCCACGTGACTGTTATTTATTCAATGATAGTGCAGTGAATTTTCATATATATATATATATATATATTACTGAATTAATTATTAATTTTATTTGAAAAAGAAGAATCTGCGATAAATTACTAATTTTATTAAAAAACAAATTCTGAGATGAATTATCTATTTTATGAAGAAAAAAAAACATCTGAGATTGATTCCTAATTTCATTTTAAAAATAATTTATGTGGGATGAATTACGAACTTTATTTTAAAAATAATTTATGTGAGATGAATTACGAATTTTATTTAAAAAATTATTTATGTGAGATTAATTACTAATTTTATTTTAAAAATTATTTATGTGGGATGAATTACTAATTTTATTTTAAAAATAATTTGTGAGATGACGTACTAATTTTATTTTAAAAATAATTTATGTGAGATGAATTACAAATTTTATTTTAAAAATTATTTATGTGAGATGAATTACTAATTTTATTTTAAAAATAATTTATGTGAGATGAATTACTAATTTTATTTGAAAAATAAATGTCAGTGTTCGCTTTTTTTTCAATTCGTTATTATTAATTTTCATGCAAAAAGATCGGCGATTTCGTTGCCATTATTTTGAAAAATCGAGACACTGACTTGTTGAATAGATTTTTTTTTTTTTAAGCAATCATTCGCTTCTTGTTTTTTTTTCAATTTTATTGCACGTTTCCTACGTCACGGTGTTGTTATTTTCAAATTTCTTTCTTCGTCTTTTCATTCATTGTTTTTATTATTTTGAGGGAAAACTTATATCGTAAACGTATATTATTTTATGTCGAAGAGAAATTCAGCTTTCCACCGGACAAACAAAAAATATTCCAGTTTAGTTTAGTTTTTTCATTTTTGTCACAAAGATAATATCGGTAGAAGAAAATAATTTCCTGGAGGAGCCAAATTTTTCCATAAAACTTATAAATTTCACTCTAGGTTTGTTTAGGGTGTTTTTTTTTTTTTTTTATAAAACTTTTCCATCGAACGTACGAATTTTACACTAGTCTTTATTATTTCTAAAATTGCATTTCATAATTAAAAGAATTCCAAGTTTAAAGAATTAAAGTTAAAGAATTAGAAGAAGAAGAAAGAATTCAAAGAATTCCAATTATGGTTATTTCTCAACGTATATTTAATTATGCAAAAAAAAATAAATTCGCGAGAAGATTCGACCATGAATGTATTTTCATATGAAAAAAAAAAAAATTGCGTGCATTTTCATTTTAGGAAATATCTCATTTCGAAAATCAGTTATTATTTTATAAAATGTACAAAATATTTCGACTAGTGTCGATCATTTCCATGAACAAACGTTTCGAAATGGCTTTGACGAAGCCAAAATAAAGGAAGGATTTTATTTTGTCCTCGAGGGATCGGTGGACCTTTCCGGCAGATTCGCGTTTTTGGAATTAAATTTCGGGTATGAACGGATTTATTGGTCTGAGAGCGAGAGAGCGAGAGAGTGAGAGAGGGAGAGAGAGAGAGAGAGAGAGAGAGAGAGAGGACCCGAAAACTATAGAAAAATAAAGCCGCACTGAGGAGTCGACGAATGCAACGTCATAAAAGTACAAAAGACTTGCAGTCGATTCGGGGACCTCTAAGGCCCAACAAAAGGGCCTTCACCCTCGCTCATTGTTTCGAGCACCTTCTATTGGTACGAACAATGCAAAAGTTTTATTTTTATTTTTTCCTCCGAGCACGAAGCTGCCAAGGCGATAAACTGAAACAGGTAGAAGTGATCGCGCACTAGTGAGATGGTCGAGGGATTATTCTTTTCAAGATTTATACGAGGCTTTATGTATTACCGGGTAAACGAGAAATTTCGCCAAATTTTTGTCGCTCGTCAACGATTCATCGAATTTCCCCTCGTGTTAAGACGTTGAGTAGATGCCCAATGTGAAAAACAAAAGAAGACCCCCCCCCCCTTAAGTCGTCGATCGTGTCGCGTTGCAGCCCTGGATACTTAAGTTTTGTAGCCTCTCGTTTCACAATAAAGTGCTGAAAATAATTTCTTGCCTCAGTTGTTTCGTGTTTCAACGATGAAATTATACGATTCCGCAGTTCTGGAGTTTCGGGACACTTAACGAAATGTTACCATTTGATTGAAATTTATACAGTATATGACAGAGAATATACTGGATTCTCAGAGAATTAAAGAGAATTCAGTATATGACAGAGAATATACTGAATTCTCAGAGAATTGACAGAGAATTCAGTATATGACAGAGAATATACTGAATTCTCAGAGAATTGACAGAGAATTCAGTATATGACAGAGAATATACTGAATTCTCAGAGAATTGACAGAGAATTCAGTATATGACAGAGAATATACTGAATTCTCAGAGAATTGAAAGAGAATTCAGTATATGGCAGAGAATATACTGAATTCTCAGAGAATTCAGTATATGACAGAGAATATACTGAATTCTCAGAGAATTGAAAGAGAATTCAGTATATGACAGAGAATATACTGAATTCTCAGAGAATTGACAGAGAATTCAGTATATGACAGAGAATATACTGAATTCTCAGAGAATTGACAGAGAATTCAGTATATGACAGAGAATATTCTGAATTCTCAGAGAATTAAAGAGAATTCAGTATATGACAGAGAATATTCTGAATTCTCAGAGAATTAAAGAGAATTCAGTCCATGACAGAGAATATACTGAATTCTCAGAGAATTGACAGAGAATTTAGTATATGACAGAGAATATACTGAATTCTCAGAGAATTAAAGAGAATTCAGTGTATGCCAGAGAATATACTGAATTCTCAGAGAATTGACAGAGAATTCAGTATATGACAGAGAATATACTGAATTCTCAGAGAATTGACGTTTGACGAGAATTGACGAATTGACGAGCGTTGTCATGCAGAAGAATAACTTTGTCATGTCTTTGCTCGTATTCCGGCCGTTTTTCTCGTAATGCACGGCTCAAACGAATCAATTGTAGTCTATACCGATCGCCCGTAATGGAATCGCCAGGTTGTAGCAGCTCATTGGCTCATTTGGCTGTCCAGGGCGAGGCTTGTCTTCAACGCTGAAATCACCGTTCTTAAAGCGTCGAAACCATTCCCTACATGATTTATCAGTTGGAGGATCATCACCATAAACTTCAACAAGCATTCGATGCGCTTCAGCTGCACTTTTCTTCCAATTAAAGCAGAAAAGTAAAACTTGCCGCAAATGCTGCTTAGTTAACACAAACATTTGACATATTCAAGACAGTAAAAAACAAGATTTTTAATGGAACTCAAAGCGATATAAACTGAATGTTATTGACAGATGTCTAACCTCTCTGAAACCACTGAAATCAGCTGTCACTATGAAACATTCATAACAGCCAGAGCCATCTCTTGAAAACGGACCGAATTAATTTGTACTTAATTGTAAATTAATTTGTACAATAGTATACTATAATCGCATTTTATTTAAGGTATTACTGGTTGGGTATTAAAAAATTGTCAAAATTCTTGAAAATTTAAACAATGATAGAATAATACTACATTAATTATTTTAGAATTTTTCACTAAATTATTTATTAGTTATAAAAATATGAATTTAACACGGTCGATAATGGGAAAACAGTTTCTGTATACGTTAATGGTTGCAAAACGAATGGAACTAAATCGCCACAAATTCGGAAAATATTATATCATCAAGATTTAGGATCAAGCGAATGATTATGCCGATTTTAAAATAAATCGACGGAGTAATTGTCGAGAAATTAATTCAAGTAATGAGGAGTATCGCTTTTTTTAACAATGAATTAATAGCAATCATTAGAAAACTCAATATATATTGAGTTTTTGGGTAATTATTGATAATAATAAGATGAACTGAACGTATTAATTAAATTTACAAATTGAGAAATATGTTTGTTGGACATTTGAAACAGATGTACAGTCACTGACAAAACCCCTTCAAGTGCACGCCAATATCGTTGAATTTGACTTCAATTGTTATTAAAAGTGGACAATTAACTTTTCTAAGTATCAATTTATTATTAAATTAACTACTTGTACAATTAAACATGTATGACATGATCTAGACTTGTACTCGCCCATATTGAACTAACTTTTTGCCCGACGGTCCATCCAGTAATACCTTAATCTAAAACGAATACTTGTTCTTTAATTCTTTAATATATTATCATTAAATTGCAATGAACCAAAACAAGAAAAAAAATACAACCTTTATAAAATGCGCCAATATCAAGATTTTGTGAGAACGCTATCAATGCAGAGCTTAAACGCGTAGAATGTTCTAGAATTTTCTATGGTAACTTCCCAAATTGTACCAACCACGTGCTTCGACATGCTTAACCGAATGTCGATTGGATGTGATGCACGTCACTCGACATGGGTAACCGAATGAAAAAGAGTGCCAAAAAAGTTTCACTTTGAAAAACGTCGAAACCATTAACCACGGCAAATTGTAATCGAAAAAGTAAAAAATAATGTTTCTTCCGAACAAATCGCAAATCGAAGAGTCCGTCGACCCGGGCATGCTGATAACACGTCTTTTGACACCCAAGCCATTGCATTCCGTGAGAAAATAGCTGAGAAAAGCAGCGAAAACTATAGCGTAGGTAACTTTTTGTAAAAATTGCTTCTTATTAAGAGGTAGAGATGCAAAAGATGGCGTTAGGATCATATTCCTATCCGGCCGTTTAACTTACCGAGCGTAGGTAACTGTGACAAAAGTGCACGTGGTGACATCTAGCGGCAAACAGGCTAATCGTGTCGGTAAAAAGGATTCCCTAAATAGATTTTAAAAAATCCTGGTTATTATTTGGACAAAGTCCATCCACCATGTCGCCCTTTGTCATTACCTAACCGCATTGTCTTCCAAATTGCAGAGTCTTCCTCTTCAGTCAAAGGATCAAGGCGACTGGTTGTTCGAAAGCTGCAAAGTAGCGTACTCGAATCCAGGAAGAGTCTTCGAGGAGAGCGAGTCATCGCCAGCGATAATCAACCACCAAATGATAACGGGTGGTTGTTCGGAGATGGAATCGGGAAGGTATCACAGCGAGGGTTATCCTTACGTGGAGATAGTGGAGCAACCGGCGAGCAAAGCTCTCCGTTTCCGTTACGAGTGCGAGGGTCGTTCGGCCGGAAGTATACCTGGTGCCAACAGCACCCCCGAGTACAAGACGTATCCGACGATAAGGGTTTGCAACTATCAAGGTCGTGGTATCGTCGTGGTGTCCTGTGTAACGAAGGACGAGCCTTATAGGGCGCATCCTCATAGTCTCGTAGGCAAGGGAGCTTGCAAAGCAGGTGTATGCCGTATGGAAATAGCACCTGGAAATCCTACCGTGAGCTTCGTCAATCTTGGGATCCAATGCGTAAAGAAGAAGGACATTGCCGAGGCGTTGTCGGTCCGTGAGAAAATCCGCGTTGATCCTTACCGAGCTGGTTTCGATCACAAAGGACAAGCCTCAATTGTCGATCTTAACGTTGTTAGAATGTGCTTCCAAGTATTCATCGAGGGCAAAGAGGGCAAGCTGAACGTTCCATTGAAGCCGGTAGTCTCCGAGCCAATCTACGACAAAAAGGCAATGTCCGATTTGCTTATCTGCAGATTGAGTCATTACAGCGCATCGGCGGCTGGTGGCACCGAGATGATAGTACTATGCGAGAAAGTCGCCAAAGAGAACATCCAGGTGCGTTTCTTCGAGAAACGTGACGGTCGTGAAGTCTGGGAAGGTTACGGTGAATTCAAATCGATCCACGTGCACAAACAAGTTGCCATTACATTTCGTACACCTGTTTACAACAATCAGGATATTGAGGAGCCGGTCCAGGTCTATCTTCAGCTGAAAAGACCTTCGGACGGTGCAACCAGCGAGCCCTTGCCCTTCAAGCTTTTGCCATTGGGTACCGATGATCACGACTGTCTCAGAAGGAAACGCCGTAAATTCTCCGAGTGTCCTCGCGCCGAAGTATTGCGAAGGATACAATCGGAGGCTGAGAAGCAAGGAATCTTGCTGACCGAGCCGATCTTCGAATGCGCCAATGATCCGCTGAAGTTGGACGGCTGCGTTCAATCGTCTCCCGCTGAAGGCACCCCGCAACAAGCTTTCAATGAAGCTGCCTACGCATTCGTCTGCATGCCGGAGACTCCGGTGCAGTCACCCGCTAGTCCTGCCGTCGACGTGACCGCCTACGCCAACCAGGACTCTCCGGTTAGCCTGCCGTCACCCGCCATGGGCTACGCAGCGTACAACTTCCCAGCTGGTGGCGATCATCACGGCAACGAGGAGTTCGAAACGGCACACAACAATCAGCCGTATCAGCAGCAGCAAATGGATCGCTTGCATTTTGCCAATTGCTATCATCAACAATCGACTCATCATCAACAGCAGAGTCCCGTTCTTCAGAAACTCAGTTTACCACAAAACTTCCAGCAAAGCTTACATCAGCAGGATCATCATCATCAAGGAGCTTTCGGCGAGCCAGATCTCATCGACATCCACGGCCAACAACCAACCAGCTTCGATGCCAGTCTCAATCAATTGGACTCGGCCGAACTGGCCGCCTTCAATGTTCCTCTGTCCGACACTCTCGCGACTGGATTCTCGTTGATCGATCATCCGATTAAAATGGAGCACAACGTGAAACCGGGAACGATGCCTGTCAGCGTTGGCTCTTCCTGGTGCGCCATGTAGTGGATTCTTTCCGTGCCATTGTTTTCTGTTTTTGTTGTCTTTTTTTTTTGGTTTCCTGAAGACACTGTAGTTGCGACCAAAGTGACGATAGCTTCATACGTACTTGATTGTTAACTATGTATCTTCGTGCGCATTATTCAATGTTCATAGCTTTGTAGCTCGGTTTAAGATGTTATGTGATATCGACCGTACGCCCCCCTTAATATAAGATTAGATTCGTCTGTACATAGGATACGATATGACACTTTTTTTTCTTTTAAATACATGCAACTTAATTGGCGAAAGGAGGGTAGTTTTTTTTTATTCGCCTGCCCGGAGTGGAGCGATACGTTTGTTTGTGATACGCCTTGTTGGCATTACCGATTTGGAGTCACGTTGTGAAGGAAGATCGATGAAAAAACTAACAAGTGTCAAGCACGCTTTTTTTTACTTCAAAATTTCCACCGATTTCTGGTTGATCAGAAATTTAAAAATTCTGGAAAACCAGAACTCGTTTGAGTTTTCAATCGGATTTTCACTCAAGTGAATATCCGATTGAAAACTTTATCGATGCCAGCAGCGAAGCTATCGAATATCTCTTTTCACCTCATATCATCTGGAGAATGGCCCTCAACGTTGTCGTTTATTTGGGTTTGGGTTTACTACCCAAATGAATCCAAGAAAACTTATATCGTATGGAAAAGGATCGTCAACGATGTGCAGTATGTTTAGCTTTGGTTGGCTTCTGGCTTACTACCAAATTGCACCCAAGTAAACTCATATGGTATGGAAAAGGGTCGTCAACGTCTTTTAGTTTGTTTGGCTTTATTTGGGTTTGGGCTTATTAGCCAAATGAACTCAAGCAAACTCATATGATATGGAAAACGGTCGTCAACGTCGTTAGTTTGTTTGGCTTTGGGTTTACTGCCCAAACAACCCCAAGCAAACTCATATCGTATGGAAAACGGTCATCAGCGTCAACTATTTAGTTTGGCTTTGCTTTCGTTTGTGTTTAATACCCTCACAAACCCAAACAAGCTCAAATCGTATGAAAAATGGTCGTCAACGTTGTCCAGTGTTCCCTCATTAGAACTCAAATGTTTTCCTCTTCTGTTACAGCGTACATCCTACCAAGAAGCCAAGTGTACCAAGAGTCTCGTCAAGTGTTCAAAATCAACATGTCGAAGATCCGCCTGATTCTGGCAATGCTGACTCTGTTTAGGTTCGATGACGCGGCAAGCCTGACAAGCTCTAGTGTTCGTAACAGCGGTCTTTACGTGGACAACGGTCAGGATCAGACCTTGATTCACGAGCTACCAACGCAGAAGGAGAAGATTGCGTTGGAGCACGAAATTCTGAAGCTCCTGGGTCTTCCGGAGAGGCCTAACGGTGCGATCGGCAAAGCTCCATTGACGAAGAGATCAGCTCCGAACTTTTTGCTCAACGTATACAAGAGCTCGTTAGACGAAGATGCAGGCTCATTGAAGAGGCCTATCACCGACAGGGCTCACTTTTATCTAAGCGGAGATGAGATGCGAACGATAAATCGTAGCGACTCGATCGTGACGTTCTCGGCGCAGCAGAGTCATCAAGGCACGGGTGGCAAGCCCGATCGCGTCAAAAGGATATGGTTCGACGTTGGCGCAGCGCCCAAAGACGAGCGTATGACGTCGGCCGAGCTGAGGCTCTATCGAGGACCGGATGCGAAGAACCGCAAGAATCGTGGCGCTTTTACGATCACCCTCTATCGGGTGTCTCGCGTGAACGGTGACGAGAGAACCTTCCATTTCGTCGACTCGATCAACACGACTTCCGGTCAAGAGGGCTGGTTGACGTTGAACGTGACCGAGTCGTTGGCTCATTGGATGAACAATCCCGGAGAAAACAAAGGCCTCTACCTGTCGGCTCATCCGATCGATCGTTCCTCCCACGAGACGAGACCCGAAGACATTGGCATTGTCGGTTTCAAAGGCGACGCTGAGCGGCAGCCCTTCATGGTAGGCTTCTTCGAGAACACGGGGTTAAGCCAGCTGCGGATTTACCAGCAGTCAATGAGCCTCGACTACGACGAGATCGACTCAACGAGGAAAGCGAAAAGAGACACATCCACTGACATTCGAGATCTGCTGAAGGATTATTACAACGGCAAACCTCTGCCTCCCTCCGCCAAACCTTGCAGCATTAATAGCCTTTACGTCAGCTTCAAAGACCTTCAATGGCAGGATTGGATTATCGCCCCAGAAGGATACGATGCTTATTATTGCGGTGGTGAGTGCAAATTTCCGATGAACAGTCGAATGAATGCAACCAATCACGCTGTACTCCAGACACTCGTGCATCTGAAAAGTCCCTCAAAAGTTCCTAAACCCTGCTGCGCACCGACTAAACTCTCCACCATCTCGCTCCTTTACTTTCACGATGACAACAACGTTGTTCTTCGAAAATACAAGAACATGGCGGTTCGGGGCTGCGGTTGCCACTGACGAATTCGAATCTTCATTCCAATGACGACTGCAATGGGATAAGTCCAACCAGTTTTCGCTGAAGGCTGACGTTTTTTGCTATTTGGATGTACAGACGTGTGGCATGGAATTGGTGGCAATTGGTGGCCTTTTGGTGGAAACCTCAAGATCCCAAAGCGGATTTTTCTTACTCAAAAATAACTGGACAGGTGTCTGCCAAAATTTGGAAAAAATAGGCAATTCCCTAGAGCACCTTAGGTCCATCAATGGGAATTCCCGAGAGTCCTGGTGCTATACCCTAGAGCGAGTTCCGGATTCTATTGGTAAAGAAGCATAGTGCAATAATTCTATTAGGAAGGCTGTTCGCCTTTCGTAAAAATCGACAAATAACGAGACAGGAAAACAACAGAAGGATCTACATATATCCCAGTTGATGATGGCCAGTATCAGCCAAGTCTACGGCTGACTTCGAGGCTCGCTAACGGTACTCCAATAATCAACACATCAGCAACGCGTTTCAGGATTTTCACTAAGACTTGGCTGCGCAGAAAGCGTGATTTTGTCCATTTCGTCATCGTCAATTAATAAACTAGATCAGACTCGGCGAATGTGCATGTTGCGTTGAACCGCGTCAAATAAAAATCCAAATGAAGTGATAGGGGGGGGGGGGGGTGCTCCGAGAGAAAAGAGACTGGAATATTTTATT